>JALIGW010000004.1:44188023-44730523 GCA_023053685.1 Diadophis punctatus similis | reverse complement strand
GCACTCGCGATAACTTCTCCTTTACATTGAAGGAGTTTCCCTGCAAAGACCTGCTGAAAAGAGAAGCCGTGAACTTCCAAACGCTGGTAAGATAATCAGGCACAATTTGGGGGTGGCGGGGAATGCAGGGGAGGGCCGGGCTGCGAGGCGCTCACTTTACCAGCGTCTGGAAGTTCGCGGCTTCTCTTTTCAGCATGTCTTTGCAGGGAAACTTCTTGAGAGATCTCTCTCTCTTTCTTTCTGGGCCAAAAGAGTGCCGCCGCAAAAAGAGCGGCTCCCGGCATGCCCCCCCCTTTCCCCCGGAAGTAGTGGGGGGGCTTATTTTCGGGGGGGGGCTTATTTCAAGGCATGTCCCGAAAAAGCCCTGTGGGGCTTATTTTCGGGACATGTCTTATTTTTGGGGAAACACGGTATATATATATATATATATATATATATATATATATATATATATATATATATATATATATATATATATATATATATATATATATATATATATATATATATATATATATGTGTGTGTGTGTGTGTGTGTGTGTGTGTGTGTGTGTGTGTGTGTGTGTGTGTGTGTGTGTGTGTGTGTGTGTGTAGGATTTTTTTGCTGATAAATGAAAATAAAGGGAGACTATTATAGATCTATTTCGAGCTTATTTTGCTCTCGTCAGATAGCCATACCCCTTACTGGGAATTGAACCCGGGCCGGCTGCCTTTCAGTTAGGCCATAGGCTCTGTTCCCAATCAGCTCTTTCACCAGGAAAGGGTTATATATGTTTTTCTGTCGTGTTATCCTGGTGTACCCAAATATGGGAGAGAAAGCATCACAGCTTCCTTTTTGCCTTTCAGCCCCGTCACAGGGACCATCCAGGCTGATTTTAATATAGCCGACACACTAATCTATATGTGTAGGATTTTTTTGCTGATAAATGAAAATAAAGGGAGACTATTATAGATCTATTTCGAGCTTATTTTGCTCTCGTCAGATAGCCATACCCCTTACTGGGAATTGAACCCGGGCCGGCTGCCTTTCAGTGCAGCAACTTATCCATTAGGCCATAGGCTCTGTTCCCAATCAGCTCTTTCACCAGGAAAGGGTTATATATGTTTTTCTGTCGTGTTATCCTGGTGTACCCAAATATGGGAGAGAAAGCATCACAGCTTCCTTTTTGCCTTTCAGCCCCATCACAGGGACCATCCAGGCTGATTTTAATATAGCCGACACACTAATCTATATGTGTAGGATTTTTTGCTGATAAATGAAAATAAAGGGAGACTATTATAGATCTATTTCGAGCTTATTTTGCTCTCGTCAGATAGCCATACCCCTTACTAGGAATTGAACCCGGGCCAGCTGCCTTTCAGTGCAGCAACTTATCCATTAGGCCATAGGCTCTGTTCCCAATCAGCTCTTTCACCAGGAAAGGGTGAAATATATATATACATATATATATATACGTATATATATACATATACATATATATATATATATATATATATATATATATATATATATATATGTATGTATGTATGTATGTATGTATGTATGTATGTATGTATGTATGTATCTATGTATCTATGTATCTATGTATCTATGTATCTATGTATCTATGTATCTATGTATCTATGTATATGTATGTATGTGTATATATATATATATATATATATATATATATATATATATATATATATATATATAATGTGTGTGTATGTATGTATGTATGTATATATGTATATATGTATATATGTATATATGTGTATGTGTGTATGTGTGTATGTGTGTATGTGTGTATGTGTGTATGTGTGTATGTATGTATGTATGTATGTATGTATGTATGTATGTATGTATGTATATATGTAGGTCTTTGGTTATTCGGGTTTTCTCCCGCGTGAAATTGGAAGTGTCTTGGCGACATTTCGATGAAGTCTCATTCATCATCATCAGGCTGGTGTCTTCTGCTTCCTGCTTCTAGGAGCAAAGAAACGTCGCCAAGACACTTCCAATTTCACATGGGAGAAAACCCGAATAACCAAAGACCTACATACAAACACCTGCAAAAACCTCAGAAAACACACACACACACATATATATATACATATATACATACATACATACACACACACACACACACACACACACACACACACACAATTTACATATACAATTTACACTGCAAAGCCTTTGACACAGTGGTACACGACAAACTACTTCTAAAAATAAAATCCTATGGCATTTCTGGACCCCTGCACAAATTGATTACTGCATTCCTTTCAAACAGGCAACAAGTGGTCAAAATAGGAAACACTTTATCAAACCCTGTACCTGTTAATAGCAGTGTTCTCCAAGGCAGCGTTTTAGGACCAACTCTCTTTATTCTTTACATAAATGACCTTTGTGATAATATAAAAAGAAACTGCATCCTCTTTGCAGATGATGTAAAACTATTCAACACCACTGACAATACTACAACCCTTCAAAAAGACCTTGACTATGCATCAGAATGGTCAAAAAAGTGGCAACTTCAAATCTCAATCAACAAATGCTTTGTCTTACACATTGGCAAAAATAATCAGAACACAAAATACAAACTAGATGATCACGACATTGTTGACGATCCTCACTCAGTAAAGGATCTTGGAGTACTCATCTCTAATGATCTAAGTGCCAGAGCCCACTGCAACAGTATTGCTAAGAAGGCATTAAGAGCGGTTAACCTAATTTTGCATAGCTTCTTCTCTGGTAATATCGTACTTCTAACTAGGACATATAAAACATTTGCTAGACCAATTCTTGAATACAGCTCATCTGTCTGGAACCCACACTACATATCGGACATTAATACAATTGAGAATCTCCAGAGATATTTCAAGAGACGAGCACTACACTCCTCCGTTCACAACAGAATACCTTATGCACCAGACTTGAAATTTTGGGCTTAGAACTACGCCGCCTTCGATCTGTCCGAAGTGTAGCACACAAAATTATATGCTACAATGTCCCACCTGTCAACGACTACTTCAGCTTTAACCGCAACAATACACGAGCTCGCAATAGATACAAACTTAATGTAAAACGCTCCAAACTTGATTGCAAAAAATTAGACTTCAGCAACAGAGTGGTCAATGCCTGGAATACATTACCTGACTCAGTAGTTTCTTCCCCAAACCCCTGAAACTTTAACCTTAAACTGTCTACCGTTGACCTCACCCCATTCCTAAGAGGTCTGTAAGGGGCGTGCATAAGCGCACCAGTGTGCCTACCGTCCCGTCCTAAAGTCCCCATATATTTATAAAATATCATGTACTCAAAACCATGCTTGTACTTCTTATATATTCATATTAATGTTTATACTTTGTCTGTAACCATATACACGCTTGACAAATAAAAAAATAAAAAAATATCTTGCAACTCTTCTGCTAGTGAGCTGTGATTTCCTGTTCCAAAGCTGTTTTTGATCATTGTTTTAATGCTCTTCTGGAATATTGCTGAACCCATCAGCTGATAGTTGGATTTCCTTTGAAGAATCTGCAGATAATACTTGCACAAAACTTGAGAACAGCTTTTTGTCTAAAGCTGTATCCTTCCAAGTACCAGCCCTATTCCTATTAAGGAGAGCAATTGGTGGATGTTTTCCCATCAGCTGCCGAAATTAATGAAAGGGGAGAAAAATAAACTGTGAGAATCCACAAATACCTATCCTTGTTGTGACCTATGCATCATAAATAAAAACATTGTCACATCTTGCCTATTACACAACAGGAATTATCAATAGACATCCCAAATGTTATGCTGGTATAATTTTCTGCTGGCTTCACTCCCATCTCCTTCATGCAATAAATGTGGGAAGTGCTTTCACTTGATATGCAGAAACGCTCGTAGTCGTTCTATGAGTATAATGCTGAAATCCGCCATCATTTCATCCATTCCTTTGACTAGATCCAATGACCTTTTTTATTTTCTCAGTGAAAAATAGCCTGAAGTGCTTCTAATATGTTTCTCTGGTCAATCTAAACAAATTTAGCAGACAGTTCCAGAAGATACATTCTTGGAAAGTACAGATTTGAATTACAGCAAAAATGAACTAAAACTGACAGTTTAACACCCAGAGGGCAAAGAGTTTGTAACAATCCCTCTTTGATTCTATTCTAGAATTTTAAGAAAATGTTGCTGACACTTTTTATAGCAATGAGTTGCATAGTAAAATTATGTAATGTGCCTTACATTCTGAAATATTTATTTGTACAAGATTTTGTTAAGATCAGTGGTGGGGCTCATACACTCAACTCTTGATCTTTGGATTGTCTAATAAGCTGTTAAGTTTGTTTAGTATGGAGTGCTTGGCAAACATGATTCAGGAAAAACTTTGTTTATGGTATCCATTACTCATGTGTTTGACTAAGGCCACTTCAAACCAACTGTTGGTATCTGATTTAATAATTGTTCTTCAGATGCATGCATTCTCATACCTGCAAAAAAACAACAACACACAAGCAGATACTGTACATCTACAGACACTGGATTGTCTTTGTCTCCTAACTAGAAACTCCTTTTTAGTGGCAGAGTGGTGGCTAATGATAAGAGACCAAAATGAAGTCAAGCTATTTTTACTAGATAGTAAGGAAGCAAGTTACACTGATAAAATGAACTAACTTTATTGGCATTGCATAAATAAAACAATCAATAGAAAGAGAATTTCATCTATCCAAGTTAAGGCAAATTACCAACATCCAGGTCCCAGTTAGGAGCTCAATCTCAAGTAGGATCCTAACCAGAGAGGTTATAGATGCAGGTAAGGAGACAAAAATGTTGGACTGCAAGAAGGGAGAAAACATGCGTATCTAGAGTGGACTGATAATAAAATGCCTTTCAGACTCTTGAACCATTTTTTAAAAGATTCTTTTCCGTCCAATCTGCCAATCCCACCTTTTCTATTTTAGATTTTTGTTTAGCAATTTAATGTATCTGTCCCCCCCCCCCACATTTTTTCTCCAGATTGGTCATTTTGCAACTTGCATCTCAGGAATATGTCAGTTTGTGTATCCCCTACAGCTGTGATGGTGAACCTATGGCACACGTGCCACAGGTGGCACGCAGAGCCCTCTCTACGGGCACGCAAGCTGTCGCCCAACTCAGCTCCACTGCGCATGCGTGCGCACCTCCCACCGGCCAGCTGATTTTTGGGTATCTGCCATGCATGCGTGGAGAGTGGGGCCATGCGGGAGACACGTGCATATGCATGGGGGATTGTACGTGTATGTGCAGGGGGCGGGGGCACCCCCACGCACTGCCTGTTTTTGGTCCCAGGAGGCTGCACGAAGGCCTACTAGGCCCAAAATGGGGCAGGGGGGGTCGCACGTGCATGTGCGGGGGGCAGGCACACAGGAGGTGTCACACGTGTATTGCATTATGGGTGCCGGCATGCGCGCACTTTCGGCATGTGACGGGAAAAAGGTTAGCCATCACTGCACTACAGGCAATCAAGACATTTCCCAAAATCAGGAAACTTTCAATTTCATGCCCCTAAACTGGGTTCATCATCACTTGTTTCCTGAGCTTATGTTTTATATATGTTTTCAGCAGTAGTGGGTTCTAAAACCCGTTGCTACCGTTTTGTGCATGCAAAACGGTTTTGCGCGTCCCAGGTGGGTGGGTGGAGCCTTCTGCCACCGCTGCTACCAGTTTGCCGAACCGGGCCAAACCGGGAGCAACCCACCGCTGGTTTTCAGACATTTGCATTTTCCCTTTTCTTATCAATTAGCAGAAAGAGAAAAACATTTTATGAATAGATTTCAGTTCAAAGTATGTTTTACAATTAAAGCAAATAAATTAAAGTAGCACAGCAAAGCAGTGCCAAATCCAAACACCCAATTCTAATTCAAAAGTTTATCAACAATCCAGGGACATAAGATTACCATGTGAAAATATTTCATGTTTCCAAAGTAAATCTGATATGGAATTTAATTTGATTTGGAATTCATTTTTGAATTGTATCTCTATATGTAGAGATATATATCACATCTGAAAATTGCATTTCTTTTAACATAAAGTCTTTAATTGCTCAGATAGAAATTACTGTTTAAATCCCATTTTATAATGTATACCATACTAACTATTATTGATTTTCAAATATTACTTGGATTTTAACAATGATTTTTATTTTTTTAATTATAGTTATGTAAAACTAATCATATATTGAAAAAAAGTAACTCAATTCTGTGACGGTTTAAGCTCCCTGCTTATCTATATTGTACTTTTTTTTACTTTCTCCATTTTCTCTGTGTGTGTCTTTTTTCCTTTTCTTTTCCTTAAAAATACTAATTTAATACTAAATACTCATGAGCATTTTTCATGCATCTTATGTTAAAAAACACAAAAATACTAATCTATGTTGGGCTGAGGTTCTAAATGTTGATATCTACCCATTTCATCAAGCTTTTGCAATTCTTATTTGTTTTTCATATTTGTACATATGTTTCATATTATGTATGAATAATGGGTCATAATAATAGTAATTAACTAATATTTTATATTAATAATAATTAACTAATATTTCATATTATTAATAATAATATTTCATATTATTCCATATTAGGTACATATTGTACATAACTAAATATGAAACAACAATCGGCTTAATTTTTAGCTATGTCTTTGTCCTGACATACAATGTAAGATTATTTATTTCAAATACTTGCAGGATTCTCTCTCTTTGTCTGGGCACCACAGGAAAAACAAGTGGTGATTTCTCAGTTGTATGAAGTATATGAGGCAGAAGCTTGTAAGTGCTGCTTCTCCTCCAGTGTGAAATAATTTCCTTTTTAGAAATTAAGTCATCTTCCACTGTTCTGGCCTTCTGTATTTTTTTTTGGGGGGGGGGACTAAGGTATTCCAGGGGGCCTTTGATAATTGACGGGATTCCCAAGTTTATTTGATTTTACTGATATTTATAGTTTTATGTGTCTTAGTCCTGTAGATGTTCTGGTCTTTACATTGTCAGTGGCTGATATTTTTTATCAATAGATAGTCTGTGTGCACTGCTTTCTCTTTTAAGTGCTTTTAGAAAGCATTTAATAAATACATTTCTTAATGGTCTTCACATTTCAATCCATATTGAAATTCTATCCCAGGTTAAAATATGAAGGAAAGAGAGCTGTAAGTTCTACTAATGCTTCCTCTGCAGCCTCATCTGCTTACCTTGGCTGCTGCTTTTCTTTCTTTCTTTCTTTCTTTCTTTCTTTCTTTCTTTCTTTCTTTCTTTCTTTCTTTCTTTCTTTCTTTCTTTCTTTCTTTCGCTTGCTTGCTTGCTTGCTTGCTTGCTTGCTTGCTTGCTTCTGATAATCATGCCTTGTACTGTACTAGAAAGAAGAATCTGGCAGGAGGCAACGAGTATCCTGTGACTGAATTATATTTAATTAGCAGCCAAAGAATGGCTTAGGCAACCTAATCTTTACCAATTTCATTATCCCAATTAGATAATATTTATGGTTTGCCTAAACTAAGCACCTGATACCTACTAGTCTCTTACAAAGTAATCCTTAGGGCATAGCTAAAGCTTACTAATATGTAAATTTTACTTGGTGATGCACTGGTGAAATAGGCCCTAGATCAGAGAGTGATCATATCTTATGTTCTCCAAAATTCTCATTTCCATGAACAACTTTAGGAAGTAAATGGATTTGGAAAATCCATAAAGTATTATTTTTTCTTTAGAAAACAATATATAAGATCACTTTTTAAAATTCTTGGCAAACATGCTGACATTTTCTGGCAGGTGTGCAAATAGCAATTTTAGAGGAAGCAAATATATATTTTTTAAAAAAATTCAGTTCCCAACCTTTTTAGTTTGCAAACAGCTGACAGTTGGCAGGTAGTTTTGTAATATGCCAAACTTTAGCCAGCCTTGTGATATATTTCATTTGGGGGGGGGGGGACCTGTCAGTTCGCAACATTGTTTATCTGTCAGATTCTTGGAATAAACACAGTTGAAATGCTGATTCGAGCTTCTTGTGCTCCTAAATGAAAGCTCCAAAGAATAGTGAAGAGACTCAAAACAAATAATGGAAAGTACAGTGCTTCAAATCAATTTAAGCCAACTGGGACTTCCTTCTCAAACAGCTTCCATGTGTTGAAACCACAAAGAGCTTATGCACAAGAGTGCTCCTTCCAGCTAGGGGAAGGGTGGAAAAGGAAACAAGTATGCTGTTATACAATGATTGTTATATCAGGTTAGATCCTAGTAAATTACTAGTTTTTATAACTGTATTCAACTTTACTTATTTATTCATTTATTATTTATTTATATTAATTAAGATGGAAATAGATTTGTATTTAGCAAAATAAATCTTTTTAGCAACTTGAGTGTTGTTTCAAAACCTGTAGGACAGAAAGTTTGTTAACTAAACGGGAAACACTGTTTTATGCTAATGTTATAGTATAAGCAGGAGCTGGACACAGGTTTACTGTAAGGAGATCCACATAAAACAGCAAAACTAGTATTTTTGAGGAGTGCTTTGCAATCCAGCTGAATTTATTTGAGATTAGCATATATACAAGAGTAATTATTTTTTAAAAAACCAAATGATATATTGGTTAAGGAATTCATTCAGCTCTTCTAGTCCTTTAAAAACAAATCTTATTTCCATTTCCATTGCATTTATAACAGGAGTGTCAAACTGGTGGCCCGTGGGCCGGATGCATCATGTGCAGGCCACACCCACCCCAGCTCTGTGAATGGGAAAAACATCGTGAAACATCATGTGATGGCAATGTTTGACACCTGTGATTTATAAGAACAAGCAAACAGCAAATTCATCAAGAATTATTCCAAACCCCCGGGAAACACTGTACTAACCCCACCACCGGCAGCTATACAGGGCGCTTTGGGCGCCATTAGAGGGAACGACCACGAGTAGAAAGAAGAAAGTAAAGAGCTGGGATCCATCTAGCTAAGAAGATCAAAGATTAAAGTTTCTAAAGCAGGAGAGGAGACAAAGTAATGTGCTGGACTTGGGTGAATGAATGGCCTATTTAAATGCAGAAAAGTTGAAAAGAGATTAGCTGGGGATTTTCCAGAACGGAAGTTGGCGGCTATCTAGCAATTTGGAAATACTATAGATTGATTGCAATATAACAAAGATTAAGCCCAAAGAGATTACTGAGATCTATGTAATTGGATTTGGACAAACTTAAAGAAATTGGAGATTTGGAAAAAATACTTTTGAAGAAGATTTGAAATATTTTGGAGATTTATGTTTTAGGAGTGATTTTGTGATACTGAGGAGCTGACAGTGCCATCTGCTGACCAAAAGAAATTACTACAACATGAAATGGAAAAGTTTTTTTGAAGATTAGACTGTGACCTTGATTTAGAAAAAAGGCTGTGAACTATTAAAGAGAAAAAAGAAGTGTTTAACCATCTGGCTACATGGGATGTTTTAATGTTTTGGTGAGAGAAAAGACTTTCAACTGGAACAGACTGTAACACAATGAGAGGAAATAAACTTAAGCTACAATTTAAATACCTATATCTGATCTAACTGGACAAAATGGAGTTATCTTTTTATGAAGAGCTGAAGGTGATGTTACTATTCATTCATGAGGATATAAAAACTTGCCTTTCAGAATTGAGAAAGGATAAGAAAATTGAAATGAAGTTGGAAGAAAAAGAACAAAGAGAATTTATTATGATGGACAGTGTTGATATTGAAGAAAAAATAATGAAAATAAAAAAGAGACTGAGAATTACACTGGGTTTTACAGTGACAATGATCAAATACAATAGGAATGGTGGTTACAGAAGAATCAACTAAAAAATAAAAAGAATAATAGGGAGAAGAGTCTGGGAGAAAGAGAGTTAAGAGTTAAGCAAATCGTATATTTAAAAGGAAAATAAAAAAGAAAAGAAGTTATCTTTATGAAAATAAGAGAAAGAAAAGGGGGAAGATAAAAAAGAGAAAAGGAAAGATAATAAAAGATGGAACACTGGAGAGATTAAAGGAAAATGGATGAAAAGTAGGAGGTTAAGAAAATAAGAGGGGTATAAAGATATAGTGTAACAGTACTGATGATATTTAGATATTAATTTTACATAAATCTTTAGTTCAAGTTATTTATATAAGATTTTAGTATTAAGGGTTATATTAGTAAATGAAAAAGATGGATTGTTATAAAATGATGATATTATGAGCACTATAAAGCTGTATAATCATTTGAAGGTTTTTTGTGAAGATTTATGTATTCTAAAATGTGATTTTATGTAGAAAAATTTAATGATGAATAGTAGGTTGGTGAACATTGGGAATTTGATAAAATTATTAGTCAATGGATGGAGATTCAGTGGTAAATTATAAATTCAGGGCAATCATAGTAATATAAACAAAATTGAGGAAAAGATGAAATGGCCAAAAGTATTAAAACATATGGGAAAGAAATGTAATAGATAAAGAAATTTAGATGATGATGTTTATTTATTTATTTGTTTGTTTGTTTGTTTGTTTGTTTGTTTGTTTGTTTGTTTGTTCTTATAGGCCGCCCATCTCCCTGGGGACTCAGGGAGGTGTACAACATAAAGATGAACAATCAATTTAAAAACAACAATAAAAAACAATTTAAAATACATATAAAAATTAAAAGCATTTCCCATCATTCATACGCCTGCCGGAAGAGCCAGGTTTTAACAGCTTTATGGAAGGTCAGTAGGGTGGGGATAGTCCGGATCTCCGGTGGTAGTTGGTTCCAAAGAGAGGGAACTCCCACAGAGAAAGCTCTCCCCCATGGTCCCGCCAACCGGCATTGCTTGGTTGATGGGACCTGGAGGAGACCAACTCTGTGGGACCTAACCGGTCGTAGGGAGGTATGTGGCAGGAAGCGGTCCTGAAGGTAGTCTGGTCCTGAGCCATGTAGGGCTTTAAAGGTCATAACCAACACCTTAAATTGCGACCGGAGACTAATGGGCAACCAATGCAGCTGGCGAAGAACAGGTGTTATGTGGGTGTATCTTGGTACACCCACCACGGCTCTCGCAGCTGTATTTTGCATCAATTGCAGTCTTCGGACACTCTTCAAGGGTAGCCCCATGTAGACTGCATTACAGTAGTCCAGCCAGGAGGTGATGAGGGCATGAGTGACCGTGAGCAATGCCTCCTTCTCCAAGTAGGGTCGCAATTGGTGCACCAGGTGAACCTGTGCAAAGGTCCCCCCTAGCCACAGCTGCCAGATGTTGATCCAATTTGAGCTGTGGATCTAGGAGGACACTCAAATTGCAAACCCGTTCCGACTGAGTTAATTTCCCTCCTCCGAGAACCAAGGAGGGACGATCAAAATTGTCCTTAGGGGGCAATATCCATAGCCATTCGGTCTTGTCAGGGTTGAGCTTGAGCCTGTTCCTACCCATCCAGACCCTAACATCATCCAGGCATCGGCACATCACATCCACTGCTTCCCTGAACTGAGACGGGGTGGAGATGTACAACTGGGTATCATCAGCATATTGTTGAAACCTCACCCCGTGTTGACAGATGATCTCACCCAGCGGTTTCATGTAGATGTTAAACAAGAGAGGCAAGAGGACCGAGTCCTGCGGCATCCCACAAACTAGGGGCCTAGGGGTCGACCTCTGTCCTCCTGCCAACACCGACTGTGTCCTATCGAAGAGGTAGGAGGAGAACCACCGTAATACGGTGCCACTCACTCCCACCTCACCAAGATGACGCAGAAGGATACCATGGTCAATGGTATCGAAAGCCGCTGAGAGGTCAAGTAGCACCAAGATGGAGGAATGACCTCCATCCCGGGCTTGCCAGAGGTCATCCATCAGGGTGACCAAAGCAGTTTCCATGCTGTAGCCAGGCCTGAAACCCGATTGAAGGGGATCTAGATAATCAGTGTCATCCAATAACAGTAGGAGTTGAAGCACCACCACTTTCTCCACAACCTTACCCACAAAGGGTAGGTTGGAGACTGGACAAAAGTTCTTTAAATCCACTGGGTCCAGGGAAGGCTTCTTGAAGAGGGGCCTCACCACTGCAACTTTTAAGGGCTGTGGGACAGATCCGTCTCTCAAAGAAGCGTTGACCAACGCCTGGAGCCAGCCGCATGCAACCTTCCTGCTGGCCAAAACCAGCCAGGAGGGGCACGGGTCCAACAAACAAGTGGAAGAGCTCATCGCTCCCATGACCTTGTCTACATCATCAGGAGTAACCGGCTCAAATTCGTCCCATTTAACAGGACTAAGACCTGTCCCTGTCATCTCGGCCTGCACTGCCCAGTCGGAGTCCAGGTCCGACTGGATTTGAGCAACTTTATCCACCAGAAATTGAACAAATTCCTCAGCTCTTCCCTGCAGGGGCTCCTCGGCTCCCCCAGTTGTCAGGAGGGAATAGGTAACCCTAAACAGGGCAGCTAGGCGTGAATCGGCGGATGCAATGAGAGCGAAAAAATGCGAGTTTTTTGCTGCCCTTATCGCTACTAGATAAGTCCTAATGAAGGTTCTTAGTAGTATCAGATTCAGCTTTACTGGCCCTCCAGCGTCGCTCTAGACATCTCTTGTGGCATTTCATCTCCCGGAGCTCCTCAGTAAACCAAGGAGCCTTCCTGGATCCCCTGCCACGGAGAGGTCGCAAAGGCGCAATCCGATCTAACACCCCGATGCCGCCCTATTCCAGGCCGCCACCAGGGACTCAGACAAATTGTGTACATGTAACCATGTTAAATGATTAAAGTGGTAAAGATTAGAAAAAATGAATATACAGTATCTAGGAAAATGTATGGATGTACTTAGAGGTGATTTATGGTACATGGAATTTACAGAAATATATATGAATATGAATAAGGTTATTTCACAGAAGTAATAATTGAAAGAGGGTAGGGGATGGGGAGGGGCTTAGGGGTGGTTGGGAAGGGAAAAGGGAGGGGGGAAGGAGGGGGAGAAAATGGGGGGGAATCAGAAATTGGGAAGATTTTAAATGACAAACACAATAAAAGAAAAGAATTAAAGTAAAAGATCATAAATGGAATAATTGGGAATAAAATAAGATTACGTATAAGAATTCAGGGTTGCTGGAAAACTATCCCAGAAAGGAGAAAATATAGCAAAGAAGGAGGAAAGGAGGGAGAAGAAGGAGAAGTAAGAGAAGAGGGTAAAGAGGGGTGAGAGAGGAGAAGGGGTAGGAGACGAAGGAGAGAAGAGGAGAGGAGAGGAGAGGAAGAAAGTAGTTCAGGAGGAGAAGAAGGGAAGGAACGAATAAATGGAAGGAGGAGCTATAAGATAAAGGGGGGATGGGAGAAAAAGCAATCCTGAACTAAAATAAAGCAATAAGATAAATATAAGAAATATGTATAAATATGAAATGAATGTATAAAAGATTGAAATGAGATGATAAATATGTGAAATGTCTATATGGAAATACAATAAAAACCTTGAAACTGAAGAATTATTCCTCATTTATATCTTGCATAGGGCGAAGTATTCCCATATTTTCCCCTACATAATTTCTTATGATAATGTCAAACCCTCAGTATGATTGTTAAACATCGCTAATGGGATACGCCACAAGCACTCTGTTTTAATAATAGCACAAAAACCCTAAATATTATTAAGAAAGTTGAGGATGCAAAAATAGGTATATTGTCTGAGGTAACTTTTAACAGAATTCCCATTGTTTACCCAGAATGTACAAACTGTCAACAGCATAATCCAGAGTTTTATATATCATGATACATTTTTTGGTCAACTTTAAGTCAGTGTTGACTCATGGCAGATCGCTGGAACAAGTCTTTGCAGTTTTCTTGGCAAGATTTCAAAAATGATTTTTCATTGCCTCCTTATCTAGAGCTGAGACAGAGTGACTGGCCCAAGGTCACTGAGTTGGCTTCATGCCAAAATGGCACTAGAATTCACAATCTCCTAGTTTCCAGCATGATGCCTTAATTGCACTAGCAATAGCTATAGCACTTTATATATCACTTCATAGTGCTTTACAACCCTCTCTAAGTGGTTTACAGAGTCAGCATATTGCTCCCAATAATCTGGGTCTTCATTTTACCGACCTCGGAACGATGGAAGGTGAGTTAACCTTGAGCTGGCCAGGATCAAAGGAATCAAACTCCTGGCAGTGAACAGATTTAGCCTGCAATACTGCATTCTAACCACTGCACCACCATGGCTCAAATACTACACCAAAGAAAACCTCTAGTTATATAGTACTACAATCTCTGCTTCACACATATAAGTCATCATTTCACCCATTATCAAGTTAATAAATAATTGCATATGAAATAACTGGTGATGATCTGTCTCATGAAGTCTATGAAGTATTCTGGCAGCAATATAAACTCTTTCCTGTTGCTTATCTCTGACTCACTTTGGATTTCAAAAGAATTCAGTTCAACTCTTGACCAGGGGTGGATTCTAATTTACCTCACTGCCGGTTCGCTTCCTCCCGTGCCATGTGGGCGTGCACGCGTGCATGCACAGTACTGAAAACTCTGCTTCTGCGCATACACAGAAGTGAAAAACAAGATGGTGGCACCTATAGCGCCGCTGAGAGAGCCGGTTTGGGGGTGTGGCCATCTGGCCATCACTTCTGGTTCAGCAAGCGGGGGGGGGGAATTCCCACTACCGGTTCTATAGAATCAGTCCGAACTGGGAGGAAACCACCTCTGCTCTTGACTATAAAAAGTTTGTGGTTTAAATATAAGTAATTGGTAATTTCATCATCTCTGGTCTTTCTTGGCAGGTATGGGCAAGGTGAGAAGCAAAGGACCTGACAGCGGCTAAGTGACTCTCTTTTCATTAGACCATATAGACATAAAGAAGAGACATAAGGTTTGAACTTCAGATCAACTATATATATGGCTTGAGTCTTATAGTCTGCATTTGTCAGGGTTTTTTTTTTTGTATTAGAAATTTTTCTAGAGTCTATAATAAAACATTTCTTATCAAGTTTTGTGTCCTTGAACTATGTTTGAGACGTTCTAGTTCAAGAATCTGTCTGAGAGAAACCTGACAGTTACTGAGTTCCTTACGTCCATTTACAGACCATCTATAGTGGGCTCCAGGTGAAGCCCCCTTTTTAATGGTTCCCTTTATATTCCTGGAAGGACTTAATAGCTTTCTGTTTCTTAGTAACAAAAAAAAGTTGTAGAAGTCCATGTGTGGAACAGCATCTCTAACATTTGCCCAGCAACGTTGGTGCCTTTCAAAGGCTACTACTTAACACAGGGAGAAAAAGAAGGAAACTCAACCCTTGACATCATATCAAACTGTAACTGTGACCATTACATAAAGAAAGGGTTATCAATTTTAAGATTATTAATAGTGGCTAGCTTCTTAAACTATTTGTTTTCTTGAATACACAGATAGTTGAACAGTTTTACCATGGGCAAATCACAGAAAGCGATTCTCTGGCTGTCTTATAAAACCAGGTCAAAAGTTGTTGTGGATTTTAACTCTACATAATGCAAGCCAGATGTATGATATAGGATCTCTTTGTAATTATTAACAGTAACAACAGAAAGCCATTTGCTACTTTTTTGAACAATCCAGCCTATTGTGAAAAAAGAAAGAAAAGAAAAATCTGAATGTGGTGGAATGGCCCATTTATCTCAGCAGAAATAAAAACCAAGTAATAGCAAATATGTTTCTGACCCCACTCCTTTGTTTGCCAGCAAGACAAAAGTTCAATATTTGAAGGACTAAAATAGCCTTGACATGCTGATAAGATGCACAGGAAAGGATCAAAGAATCAAAGCAGACTTTTGCTTTGAAAGAACCCATTTGATTTCATCAATAATGTAGGATATTTTGATATTGACTAACAGGTCCTTCTAAGACATAAAACATTTTAAGGAAGCCATTAGCAGTCACGTGCTATCAGCCTAGCCATATTAATTTTTCTTGTAACAAGCTGTAGCTATCTATATTTGATACACATAACATGAAAAAGTACACAAGAAAATATAATGCCTTAACAGTCTTGGTTGGTTATGCAGTAGCCCAATTATATTATATTTTCTTTTTCTACATAAATACCATAGCATACAACAGTGTTGTTCTCATGCACTAGAACTATCTTTCCCAGACTGATGACCTTCAGATGCATTGGAACTATAACTCAATTCCTTGGCTGGGAATTATGGGAGTTGTAATATCATCAAAATTGGAAAACACAAGGTTAGATACCACTACAGTGAATTTTGCAGGAATGTTTTCATCAAGAGAGTTACATTTTCAAACATGCTAATGAAATGACCAGAATCACTAAATATGTGTTGTGAGGAAGGAAGGAAGGAAGGAAGGAAGGAAGGAAGGAAGGAAGGAAGGAAGGAAGGAAGGAAGGAAGGAAGGGACTTTGCAGCTCTTTGTATACAATTTACTGATTGTAGAAACAGTATTTCTTCTACTTCCCTCCTCTCAAATTTTCAATTTTTGAAACACACAAATGGTTTATTTATTGTAAGAGTCATGAGTTAGTTTGCCAACCCACACAGATTCTGAGTTACAGCTTGGAGAGTCTAACCTTCCTTCTGTTGAACATGTGGTTCTCTCAAACATCTGGAAATGATATTTCATACTACACTTTATGCTCCTCATTAAATCCTCATTTCACCAGAAAGTATGCCTGCTTTTCTGTTCTCTTATACCCCCTTTGACCTTGTCAGTCTATACCAAGACCTGCCTCCAACACCTTTGCACCAAATGTGGCCAGATTTTTCTGCCAAGGTTTACACGTTGCTTTCTCTGCATCTAAATAACATTAACTGAGCTAGGTTTTTGAAATTAGACACAATCACTAGCTAAACAATCTTAATGACTGAGCCATTTTAGCCACACAAAGGGCGTTTAAAGGATTGTTGTTCTTTCCTTGCGCAAGTAATTTGGAATGTCTTTGACTTCCAAAGTAACATCTTGCAGATTCATAATGGTGTAACTGCCCACATTACATATTGATACATGCTGACATAGTTGCTTAAATCCCAGTGATTGGCCACATAAATCCCTGAGTGGAGTACAAAATTAGCTTTACAAATTTATGGAAGGCACCAGTTACCATGACCATACATGTGTTTCCCTCCTTCAACCTGAATCAATTATTTCAAATAAATAGTTCTTACTGGTGAATTTATAAGCTACTTTCATGGCCAATAGAGAAGAAAGAATTTAGGGCATCTGATTCTTCAAAATGAGACAACTTTACAATACTCAGAATAGTCAATCTAAAGACATTGTTATTTTTCCTACATAGGGATAATTTCCACCAAACATAAATTGTAAGTATCCCTATATGGAGAATAATATGCAAGTGCAAGTGCAGAGTGGCAAACTATAAGTATCGTTATTGGGGAAAACATTCTGAAGTCTTTTGAATTCCTTTCACCAAACTCTAAAGTCAAACTAGTAGGCTAAAGGACAAGTTCCTTATTACAACAGACCAGTTTTCAATTCAACTTTTGCAACTGCATGGATATTATCCAGAACACAAATCTGGCTTAGAGCCCATCTAATGGCCAGATAGATGAATTAAGCAAGTTCATAAGCAAGGAAAAAAGAGTGGGGTGGAGGGAGGGAGGGAAGGAGGGAGAGAGAGAGAGAGAGAGCACTCTCTTCCCAGCTCCTAAACTGCTGATCAGGATACCAAAACTAACCATCAAAGTTAGCAGTGCTATTGTGTAGCTGGAAATGATATCTTTCAGTATTTTTCAGGTTTGCAAGATTTCATACTTGTTGAACTTGTCCCTTTCAATGAAACAGATATGGAGACTGAGATATTTGAATTTTAGGCAGCATGACAGAGAATGTGTGGATTGGGGCCTTCTGATTATTAGAAAGCAGGAATGTACCACAAGGATGCTTGGTGTGGCTTTTCTGAATATATAAATGCAAGATCAGAATCTCAGACACTGCTGTTCGTTTGTGGTGGGGCAAGAATGTACAACTTCAAGCTGATTCAATAAGAAGATGCATTCCATAGGGTTGGGGATAATGTGCAACATAGGCTCTATGGATAAGAAAGAAGGAACAAACTCTGTAGTTATCTCCTCCAACCTCCCTCTTAATGGTAAATCTCTCTTAGGAGAAGTGACTAAGGAAGGAAAAAGAAACAATGGCTTGGTTTCCAACAAGAAGGCTAAGGTTTAATATGGCTTAACGTGGTGTGAAACAAGCATCAGCAACTAAAACTCATACAGCAGGCTAATCTAGAATCTAACAGTCTCCTTAGCGTAATGTTTTACTATGACTATTGTCTATCCAAATGAAACATTTGGTTGGACTAAGAGAGTTTTACTGGCCATAAGGCACCCAGCTGTCTATTATGCTTAAGGAATGCCTAGAATTTATCTTCTGGTTTCTAGGTGAGCACCCTAGCCATGACAGCAAACTTGCTCTCTGTTAAAATAGTTTTTGATAATAGGCAGGGAGAGGAGAGCAGAATTCTTGGTTCAGTTTGCCTGCAAAGTAGCTCACTTTGCAAAGAACACTTCCTTATTATTCCAGGATTCCAAGATGTTTTTGTTCTGGATCTGACTTTGATTGACGTCTTTATAGCAATATTGCCAATTTGACAAAAGGATAACTAGGAAATGATTTCCACTACAGTCTGTGTTTTGGTCTCAAGCTGAATTTCTCCTTCATATCTTTCTAATTATACACTGGACATATGTCTATGTCATATCAGTTCCATTTATATCATAGTCTTTTTTTTTGTATTAGCACCTGAAGATGGATAATCAAGATAAAATATGTTTTGTACAAAAGACCTTAGTAGTCTCTTGACATTTGTACTTGGCGGCACAGATGGAAACTAAATGTAGAGAACATAAAATACTTGGAGGAAACTAAGGAAACCTCCTTAGTTTTCTTTTAAAGTCAAATGTTATCACTAACTCAGATCATATGGCAGTGCCAGCTAATCATGCTTGCTTCCAAAAAAAGAAAAAGATAAAAAAGTGGATCTGGACAGGAAACTACCAGGACATGGAAAGACTGTAGGCTAGACTAAAAAGTGGAAAAAAAAACCTAGAAGAAGCATGGCAAGCCACATGCACATTGTTACAAGAAAACTATGTGAAACTGTCCAAGTAGTTACGAGGATTGAGCTCAATTTGAGGTAGCCTTTACATTTCCCCACTGGGTCAAGGTGAAATTCCAGAACACCCCAAAAAACAACACCAAAACACTCACTGGCTTCAGATGTATTTCAGAACATGCCTGAAGCTTATTTATTTATTTATTTATTTATTTATTTATTTATTTATTTATTTATTTATTTATTTATTTATTTATTTATTTATTTATTTATTTATTTATTATGGTGTTCTTATATGCCGCCCAATTCCCGAAGGCCACTAGACATCATTATGACCTTTAACCAAAACACCTCTATGAAGATGCTGTGTAAACTAAATGACAATACATTCCCATCCAAGATAGAACCATCATCATATGCAGAGTCAACTATCTTGGTTGCAGTCAACATTACATAGACAGGATGCCAACTATACCAAGAATCAAAGAGTACCTAAGTGCAACAAAGAACCAAGCCCAGAACTATCTAATAGCCACACGGCACCTGTGTAGAATGAACAACACATTTAATTGGGAAAATATGGAAATAATTAACTCCATAAAGAGCAGAAGAGCAGAAAAATCCTAGAGGTCTAGATAAAATACTGGTAACTATCAACTGATTGATGGAACTAGATACAATTTACCACCCAATATAGATCAGACAAGACCAATCAGAATAGAACCAGAACCATTGTTAATGACCAATAAATGGATACATCCCTAGAATTCTCCAACCACCAACCAACCCCACAGAATTCAAATTTCGGACAGGTTATAAATACTGCCAGACAATCCCCAGTTTTCAAGCACTGCATTGAGTGCTTGAATGCATTCTCTGGCATGCAAGGGAAAACGTTGCAAAAAATGTGATGACTGATCTTTCTCATTCTAGAGGAATCTCAACTAAATTATAAAGAACATTTATTTATTTATTTATTTATTTGTGACATTTATATACCGCCTCACAGTGCAAGCACTCTCTAAGCGGTTTACACCAGTAAGCAATGTATATTTATATTGCCCCCAACAATCTGGGTCCTCATTTTGCCTACCTCGGAAGGATGGAAGGCTGAGTCAACCTTGAGCCGGTGAGATTTGAACCGCTGAACTGCTGATCACAGTCAGCTAAAGTGGCCTGCAGTACCTGCTTCTAACCGCTGCGCCACCTCGGCTCTATATTATAATAACAGAGAATGTCCATATCTTCCATTGTATTGGAGTATGATATGAGTCCAACAATTACTTATTCATATTATTTAATTATTAACTCCAGATGGTATATGATATTAAAAACAGTAAGAACAGGAAAACAAGGAAATAATTATACACATCTGGAGAGTAACATTCAAACTAGCTTGAGGGAAATCAAGACATCCTAATAGATCTCAATATTGCAACTGGAAACCACTCATGGATTATTATTTTTTTATAAGACAGAGAGGAAAAATGAACTCCTTGTCTATGGTTTTGATGAATAGAGAGGATAGATTATAGATAGAAGAGTCCCAATGTAATTTAAAGAAAAAGATAAATCTACAACTGCATTTGCACCTCTGTAAAGATGACCAGAAGCCACTTCTTTATATCACTTTTCTTTCTTTTCTATTTTTATTCTATTTTCTTTTTCCAACTTCAACTTTTTCTTTTATTTCTTCCTTTTTCTTTTTTTCTCCTGCCTTTGTTTTAGTTTGTATTAATTTTTACTCTTGTTTTTAAAACTTTCAATAAAATCATATTTAAAAAAGATATTGCAACCCCATTTTTTGAGTGTGGATTATTTATATTTATTTCAAGCAAGGGGAGAGAGGAGCAGCCGGTGAGAAGCCTAATGAAATATAGGATTTTATAGCTAACAAAAGGATTCCTTGGGTGCATATGGTTCTCCATATCTAGAGGATAGCCAAGTCAAACTGTTGCTTTAAAAAACAACAGAGAGCATTTGGCCCAAAATTTAATATTATCTAAGTTTTGATGA
The DNA here is from genome assembly GCA_023053685.1 of Diadophis punctatus similis. Taxonomy (NCBI): domain Eukaryota; kingdom Metazoa; phylum Chordata; class Lepidosauria; order Squamata; family Dipsadidae; genus Diadophis; species Diadophis punctatus. Next base: position 44,709,484 of record JALIGW010000004.1, on the reverse strand, counting down.
CCTAGACCAGTGATGGCGAACCTATGGCACGCGTGCCACAGGTGGCACGCGGAGCCATATCTGCTGGCACGCGAGCCGTTGCCCTAGCTTAGCTTCAGTGCGCATGTGCGCGCTGGCCAGCTGATTTTTGGCTCACGCGGAGGCTCTAGGAGGGCGTTTTCGGCTTCCGGAGGGTGGGGGAGGGCATTTTCGCTCTCCCCAGGCTCTAGGGAAGCCTCTGGAGCCTGGGGAGGGCGAAAAGTGGGCCTTCTGGGCCCACCGGAAGTCAGGAAACGGGCCCTTTCTGGCCTCCAGAGGGCCTCTGAGGGGGGCGGGGGAAGCCGTTTTCACCTTCCCCAGACATTGAATTATGGGTGTGGGCACTCGCGCGTGTGCGATAGCACGTGTGCATGTGCTTTTGGCACCTGAGGAAAAAAAGGTTCGCCATCACTGACCTAGACACTTCTTCACCAGATGTATCTGGCTGAGTTAGAAAAGTAAATGGTCACACTGACCACTCTAAAATGATGGTTAATCATAACACAGACATCCTGGCATTGCTAAACTAATTAACATCCACAGAGAATATGTGGCATGTCAAAGTATTGCATTTGAAAATGTGAAGTCCTGAAAAGTGTCTGAATTAATTCCCTAAATCTTGAAAAGCAATGCTTGGAAATATTTTCTACTAGTGAAGGACTGATTCCTTGGAAAAATCTAACCAGAAACTCTTTAACCTAGCAGTAGGCCCTACTGGCTTCAATCAGTGCATGTAAAAGCCACTTTATAGCCTGGGTTTACAGGCTAGGCATATTTATTGCCTTGACCAGGTTGTAAATCACTGCAGACATTTATTGGCTTTGGAATATTCCCTCTGCCACCCACACAGCTGAGGAAAGGATTATTAAGGAAAATTTTGCTGCCTGGGCCAACAGTAGCAGCAGCAGCAGGTGCTGTTTCCCAGCCAGCAAGAAGGTAGAAGGTGGCGCTCACATCTTCACTAATAATATTAAAAGATACAATGGGGCCCATTTGAAAAGTCAATGGAGAAATATTTCACTGCTATGTATCCTTCTATATTCACTATGATAACACAGCTAATTGAACTAGGGCCTCATATCCTAGCACACTCACAGAGGAGTTAAAGAAACAAATAGAAGTCAACCACCGATCCAGCACCTTAGTTCACATTTAGTTGCCATAGGAACAACCTCATCAAATGCTGTCTGTCCCCCCCAAAAATTAAAACAAGTAGTCTGAAGGACTAATAAATTGCAAGAAGGTTTATGAATAGAGACAGATATATTGGGAGGTTGTAAAAAATATTTGAGGAAAAAGAAATGTAGAATATGAATAATGAGCCATCAAGGGGCAGATATAACAGTTCCATATGAGTTGAGAATGTGCTCCATGGACAAGGGATCATTGAAACTACAGCTCATATCCTGTTATGTCCCAAAGACACTTTTTCAAGAGGCAACTGGACTTTCTTTTTTTTTTCTTTGAAGACATTTTGCTTCTCACCCAAGAAGCTTCTTCAGCTCTGATTGGATGGTGAGGAATGGAAGGATTTATACTCCTTGCAGACAGCTGGTCATTTGCATTTTTAAAGAGTTGTTGAGGCCACTTGGAGGTTTATTTGTATCCTCAGGGTCACCTGAGTAGTGCAAATGAGTATAGCACAGCTCCACAACACAGGCCTTTCAGCAGTTCCAAGAAGGCTCCATACCCATTTGCAAGGAAGGACTGTGTTGTGGAGCTGTGTTTTCTGCAGGATATTTTCTGCCCTGTGTCCCTTCACTGTTGAACACAGGTGAAGGCTGTTGGGGATGAATTTGTTCTCCATCTCAAACAGAAGCGCAAATGCTTCCTGTAGTCTGCAGTTTTTCTGGAAATCCGTTCATACTCCCGCACCATTCGAGTGTGCTCATCCCAAAATGCATAGGTAAATGTCTATAGAGATTCTCAGTCATCCAGTCTTCAGAGCTGAAGAAGCTTCTTGGATGAGAAGCAAAAAGTCTTCAAAGAAAAACAAGAAAGTCCAGTTGCCTCTTGAAAAACCACCTTTTAGATAACCATGACCTGGATGACTGAGAATCTCCATAGATATATCCTGTTATATTTCCCTCTCTATAGGGACACACGGACACATAACGTTTATCTTATTAAATGTCAAGAAGATCCAGGCAGTTCAAATGGGTATAAAGATTTATTGCAAACGTAAGCTCTCTACATGAATCTGAACTACTAATAGTAAAGCAAAATTGGCAGTAGATAGGTGTCAGCAAAATTCAAGGTAGGCTAGACTTAGATCTCTTGTGGCCATGAAGGGACTCATGACTGATGATGCATTTGATCCCTCCCTTTGGCTCAGTTGGTCATCTCCTACATAAAATATCCCAAAAATTCATGTACAACTACTATTGTCTAATCAGTATGATTCAGTTTCTCTGAACATAGCTAAGTTTTGTTACACTGTCCATAAAATTAGGCAGATATTGGTCACCCACTAATGATTTCACTGTCAATTGTAATATATGACTATGCCATGTTCTCTTTGGTTTAGTTCAGTTTTGCTTTATTTTAATGTTTATTTTTGTATGTGTGCTGCTCCATGACTGTAATAAAGACTGAACTGAACTAATGACTCCTCAAGTAGAAGTTGAATAGATGGTAACAATTCAATTGTTACCCTGGGAGTTGGGTCCCCTGGGAGTTGGGCGGCATATAAATCCATTTAAATAAATAAATAAATAAATAAATAAATAAATAAATAAATAAATAAATAAATAAATAAATAAATAAATAAATTAACCTACTGAGGAAACCATTGTCTCTTCTCAAAGCTTCATAGCTGCTTCAGCTATGTCAGTGTTCCCCTCCCAACTTTTGATCACATGTATTTCCCCTTCTACTTTTCCTAATGTACTAGATGTCACAAAAGATTGAGTTTCAAGATACTTCCAGGAAAAAAAAGGATGAAATGAACTGACCATGGTAGAATGAAGAGCCACAAGTAAACAAGCTCTTTGTAATTCATATCTGGACAAAGGCAAGACCGGAGATTATCCACCAATGGTCCAAATAGTTGCTCTTCATGAGGTGGCTGCAAGACAGCAATCTCCAGTAGGTTTAAAGTTCTGGGAGATGAAGGAATAGCCATCTTGTTCAAACCATGGTCAGTATTTTAAAGACACTGGGTTCAATTCTTTCCTTTTCTAATCATTTTCAGAAATTGCTTGTTAACTACTTAACAGATACTAGGAACTTTTGAGCAATACTTTTTACAGCACCAGATGAGTTTCCTTCATCCCCAGTGAAATAAGTTTTAAATATAAGTTTAAGACTTGAACAAAATATTTTGGGATAAACAGCAAAAACATTATAATTTTGATTTTAGAAAGTTACAAACTTACTAACGGCCCATATGGATTTGAAATAAGATTTTGGAATTAATTATAAAGAATCCTTCCCGTGGGAAAATGCTTTTGTTTTGAATTTTCTTTAAAAACTGATAGGTTGAGACTTTGAATGTTGTACCTTACGGGAACTGAAGGAACTGGTTACAATTAAAGGAGAAAGACACTTAAATTTGATTTATTATTATAAAACAAAGCAAAAATATTTAACATTGGATCTACTGAAGGATGTTTTTGAATGGTGGACTCAGAGGTTTTAGGACAACATTGTATTTGAAGGGACTAAAGATCAAGATAGTTAGAAGTAAAAAGAAAGAATATAAAGTTAGTTTATTTGTTAGCAAAAACAGATATGTTATCTCTGGTAACCCTTAATGGACTTTTGCTGATCAGGATATTATTCATTATTTTTTAATAGATAAGAGAAGGGATATGGAAAGAAGAAATCAACTACGGGGAAACTCCGTAGCAAAGATGGCTGCATGATTGAAGCCCTGCCCCCTTTTATGCTCATGAAGTGTGTGATGCATGTAAAAAAGGAGCAAAGCTTTGACTGTGTGATTGTGATTGCCATGTTGACTTTTCCCCCTCAACTCTGCAGATAACCCTGCTTTTGTTTAAACTGTATTTGAAGCATTCCCTGTTTGATTTTCATAGTGTTAAGAAAGTTAGAAAGATCCTGAATTAGATTCATGATAAAAATGTAAAACTAAGATTGGGAAGAAAAGTCTTTAAAGATTTAGTTCCCTGAAAATATTTTGGCCACCTAATGAGAAGGAAGGACTCACTGGAGAAGAGCCTAATGTTGGGAACGATTGAGGGCAAAAGGAGAAGGGGACAGCAGAGAATGAGGTGGCTGGAGGGAATCACTGAAGCAGTCGGCATGAGCTTAAATGGACTCCGGGGGATGGTAGAGAAAAAGGAAGGCCTGGAGGAACGTTGTCCATGGAGTCGCGATGGGTCAGCCATGACTTCACAACTAACAAAAACACCCTGAAGTTTGACAAATTGAGGAGATGGTGTCTGAATAAAATTGTGAATTTGAGCAATCAGGAAATATGTGCCACACAAAAACTTAGGTCCCTAGGTATAAGAACAGCAGTAAAAGAAATGATCACTTATAACTAGTTTGATTTATTAATAAATATATATTAGGAAGCTATATCTGCATCATCAGAACATTCAAGCCAGGTTGAACATTCCAAGATGGGTCCAACCACATGACTCGGCCTTACTCCACAGGGCTTTTGGCAGGGTGTATAGATCAGCGTCTATCTGATCTGTTTTACTTCCCATTTTACTGGACAGAATTCTGCTCTAGGAGATCCATGTCTGGTCAGCTTGTTAAAAATCAGAGCATACATTTTCTGGTCTGCAAGAAATAGCTTGGCTGTTATTGTCAGCAAATGAATTTCTGTCTATCTCTCTCTCTCTTTCTAAAAAGAAAATAAGAGCCAAGAGCCCACACAGTCTTGTACATATACAAAAGTATCTTAGAGTCCTTTTTTCCTTCTCTAATGAAAGATAGATAGTTGCTAAATTCCCAGTTCTGCTAGCATTCATTGCACTATGGATCCATTGAGAAGGAAAAACCCAAAATTGTTCTTAATAGAATATGTGTGTCCTTACTAGACACAGTCAGAACTCACAATTAAAGAATTATCATGCCTTTCTTTTAAATATAAGAAATAATAAATTGGAAAATGAAACCAGGTTAAAATGTAACATAGAACAATCAGCAGGCTGTAATACAGAATTGATAGGACATTCTAGTAGGACATTTTCCACTGCCTTTAAAAACCCTGTGCTTTTCAATGCAAAAAGGTTCTGAATTTAACCTGGCCTTTTCTTTTACTGTATCACCAATATTTCAAATACAATCTTTGCTCCAAACTCACAAACTGAGCTTACTAATTGCACTAAATCAATAATTCTCAATGTCTGGTCTAAAGAACATCAACATTCTGCAAGTTGTCCTTGGTGTAATGGTCCAAATAAAAATATAAAACAGCCAAGATCTCAAGAGATTGCCAAAACCTGCAATACAGCTCAGACATTGGGTTTTCACATTACTTTGGTTATCTTATAATCTTTTCATTAAATTAATTTTCATTTAATTGCAGACATGCATAAACACCACTGGGGGAAGCCGCCTGGACCAAGCTACCAGTGGGCAAGACATTGCCACTCCTGGGCAAATGTGATCCTCAAATGTGTCTGATAGTGAACTTTTTGTTCACATAACAGAAAAGATAGTTTACTTATCTACAGTTTCTTAAATAAATACCATTACCTAAAATCTTGAAGTACAGTGAAGATGCTGCTACACTGTCAGAATTCAACTAACTTTTAGCTATAGGTGCAATCAACTATGCTTCGAGAATGCATGTACCAGTTTGCCATTCTTTTAAAGCTGCTACATGTCTTTGGCCAATCCTTGTATGTTTCCTCTTTTATTTTATCAATTGCTTTGCAGGTGGGACATTTAAATAAAATGAACAATAATGTAGGAGGGACATTTAAATAAAATTAGCAACAATGGCAATCAATAATCACATTTCTTTTTGTATGTGAAGAGAGAAACTTTGTTCCAGATGTTTGCATTCATCCATTCAAGATCATTCAAGTCCCTTAATCAATGTATAGACTTATTTTTCACCATGCTTTTACATAACTTTTCTCTCTTGTATTCAAAAATTGAGTGATAATCAATAGTAACAAAGGAAGAGACTTTTGACAAGTATAATCTGGCATGGAAATAACAAGCCACCCATGCAATGAGGTTTGAATTTATGAAGATGTCAGCTCCATTTCTGGTGCCAGTTTTATCAGAAATAAGTTGAGCTATTTAGATATCTAGTTATCTAAATATCCTTTGCTTGCAATATTAACAAGGTCTAATAACCAAACTTTCTTTGTTTTTGTTTTTTTTCCAAATGAAGCAATTTGATAAATAAAAATTATTATTATATCTGCCAGGCATATTTTTGATCAACATTGCCAGTAACCACATTTGTCTATGTGAAATTAAGAAGAAAAAACTTTGGATAAATATGCCAGAAATGATGAAACACAACAGTTGCTGAAGGCTTAGGGGAAAATGTCATTGAGTCAACTATGAAAACCTCATAATTAAATACTGCAATCACTGAACATAATATTCTGAAAGATGGGGTGTCAACAACATGAACATTAATTGTGAGTTCTCCTTTCTCATTCCTCAAGTGTGAATTTTTATATATTGTGATTAAGCCAACCTTTTGGCTGCAGCCACAGCACCCTGTTACTACATGACAAAATTGCATTTGTGTTTTTCATTTTGATTTGCCCCCCAGAGTCACTTATAGAGATGGGTGCCTATACAAATTGAATCTATAAAATAGAAAAACAGAATAACTGTGAAGCCAGAGAATGATCAGGTTAGTTTGAATCAAGGTGAAAAGAATAATACAAGTAAATTCTGGATTCCAGGAAAAAGTTAGAAAGCCTTTCAACATACATACATATACAATCTGACTATCCAAGCTGTTATGGATGCTAAACTTCAACCCTGTTCCACTGTATCTGAGTACCCACAACATGCTAAGCTAACATGTGATTACCGTATTTTTCGGAGTATAAGACGCACCTTTTTCCTCCCTAAAAATGGCTGAAAATTTGGGTGCGTCTTATACTTCAAATGTAGCTTTTTTCCCCAGCCCTAACTAGGTGCTAACAGATCTTCCCAGCTCTTACCTTGCAGGCTTTTTCATTGTTACTCTCTCCAAAGAATGTTTTTCCAGCCCTAAGTCTTTGCAGGTTTTTTTTTCATTGCTCTACTTGCTCCGAATAAGTTTTTTTCTAGCCGTAACCAGGTGCTAACGATCTTCCCAGCTCTTATTGGCTTGCAGGCTCTTTCATTGTTACTCTCTCCGAAGAAGGTCTTTTTAAGTCCTAACCAGGGGATAAAATAATGTGCTGAAGCTGACCAGACTAAGGACGCTAGCCAGATGAATACCTGGTAAGCAGATTTTTTTCCCCTATTTTCCTCCCCAAAAACTAAGGTGCGTCTTATACTCCGAAAAATACGGTAGTTTGCTTATATGTTTCTCCTTTGGGGCTCAGTTGTGATCATAAGTCCAGGACTATCTGTATACAGTTGCCCAAGCCTGTCATAGAGCAGGTTGTCAGCTGGACTGCATTTTGGACTGCCTTGGAATGCACTGGATGCACTGAGAATTCTTCAGTGCTCCCTTCAGCCTGGCCCCAGCCCAGTAGATAGGGCTGAGAAAGACCTTTTCCAAGCTCATCTGGATTGGTGTTGGCGGTATGAAAAAGAGGGGGGGGGACAGCAATTCTTCCTTTCCTATCCATTTCTTGGCCTCTTTTTATTCTTTAGCTTGAATAACTCTTTTCCTTTCCTTCACAACATGGCAATCAAACAGAGGGGTATAGTCTCAGGGAAGTTTGTAAAACTTGTACATTGCTGATTGCAAAATAGGGCAAGCATGTTTCTATAATTTTATCTTGCATTCTTATTTTATTTTGAAGTTCTAGTCTTGGTTTTTTTTAAAAAAAATAAGTTTTATTTAGTTTGGTTTGTGGACCTGTAATAAAGAATTTGATTTGATTTGATTTGATTTAATCTCAAGGCCAGTTTAGCTTTTTCTAGATTTACTTGGGGTTGAGGTATTCAGGGACCAGGAAGGCTATGCTCCCCAATTATAAAGCTAATTTTTAAATATAATTTTGAATCCTTCACTGTAAGCTGCCCAGAGCCACAACTGTTTGAGTTGAATGGCCATATACATTTGCTAAATAAATAAATAAATAAAAATATCCTGACAATTTGTGGCTACTTCTCCACAATTTATTCCAGCTCAGAATGATGCATTTTCTTCCCTCTTTCTGTAGGTAATGACTGTTGGGGGAATTAAAGCCCACATATCTTCCTTTAATGATAGGGTTATTCTTTCAGAGGATGTCATATAAGATGCCTTTATAATTCCAGTGGGACCCATCCAGGCAGCCTAAGAAAGATAGAACATGACAAAAGCACATTTATAACAGTAAGGGCACCATAGCAGCATATTTAGTGTAAATCCTGCTTATCTTACCCATCACCCAAATGTCTACGAACTCATGTCTGGTCAAACTAATTTAAATTTAGGTTTAAAATATCCTTTCCCATATATCTCGATAAAGGGATGAGAAAGAAATGAAAGTATATATTAGCATATACACTTCACACATAAATCAAACATTTGGACCTCTTGAATATTGACACTGAATATTGGTTTTTTTGGCCTTTGCCAAAGTCCATCTGGAACGTGGAAAAGTACATCTGACTGGAGGGATGGGTTTTTGGTTTGTGGGCTTTTTTGTAGAAGACATGGGTTGATATTAACATTCACAGGGTGTCAGTGTTCATCTAGAATTTGAACATTTAGCATAAACTATTCCAGATGGTATCTACTTTAATATACAGATAGGATTCATTTTGTAATTAAATTTGGTACTTGACTCACCCATCACCCAGCTTACCTATCAAATAATTCTGATATTCATATTTATCCATACGATGCACCCTCACCCTCTCACTTTAGAACATCTGCCTATTCTTAGTACTTTACTTTCAAAGACTTTCATCCCATGAGTATTTTGAACTGATAGAGCCTATATAAGAATGATTGACGATTTCCAATTTCTATCTGTCTCTAGGCACAATGGCCACATTCAGAAAGGTAGTATAGTCAAATAAAAAGTATGTAGCCCACCTGGACTCACTTATATACATATACTTAAAATTAAAAGCAATGAAACCTCTGTATTTTGCTTTTCAACATTTCATAAAAGCCATTTGGGAAATTTATTTCAGCTTTTAAAAGACCTGATTTTTTCCCCATTTGTTGTGTCACTCTACAATTACAGTACAGTACCTGTTAACCAGATGCTTTGGGAATCAGAGGCCCAAAATGAAAAAGACACTAGATCTCCAATTTAGGGGTTGTTGCCTTACATATGAATTGTACTCAGCTGACATTCATTTTTTAAAAAATCTGGAAAAATTACAAGGCATTATTCTAAATGTTCCTTTATAAATATACCTTATAGGTATAGGCTTTGAACTTGTGGATGTGAGCATTTGTAGGGATTGGAGGATAGCAGCCCTATTATAGCCATTATCACAAGAACTTTGGGATGAAACCAGGTATTTTTAATCATTAAAATTGTGCTGCAATGTTCAAAACAAATGGATTGTGTTTGGCTTTTTGCATGATTCTCATTTTTTTAACTTAACAGAAAAACTGTATGAACCAGGTATTGCATTCCAAGGGATTTACTGCTTCCTAGCAGTATGCATAGTTCTGCAGTCATAACAGTGAGACCTAAACAGATCCTGTAACATTTTTATAGAAAACAATTTCTATTTAGGGATTGTAAAAGTGCTGGTATGGTTATGAGAAAAACCAGTTTACTGTTTATAAGAATTTTCCTTCCTTCCTTCCTTCCTTCCTTTCTTCCTTCCTTCCTTCCTTCCTTCCTTCCTTCCTTCCTTCCTTCCTTCCTTCCTTCCTTCCTTCCTTCCTTCCTGTTAAGATAAAGAAGAAAACAGTAACCTGCAAGATAGGCTTAATTCTGAAATATTGAGCTATTATCTATATTCTGGGTTGTCATTTCATTTTTTCCTAACTTCAATTCTATCAGCTAAGAAGTCAACTTCAGGTAACAAGGGAATTACTTTTGGTGATACTTGAAAAATCATTTGTTTTAACTCAAACTCTTCTTTAGAAATTATAAAATCTAAATTAGGATCCAACAAAATTATGCCATAAGACTTTTCCAAGCCCCTAATTCCAATTAAGATTTGTGGCAAGAGAATGGGAAGAGAATATAAATGGAAAATAATGAAAATGGGTCTTTTAAAGGATAAAAGAATAGAAATAAAACTTAAATAGAAAATCAAAATCCAAAACTGAGCAGGTAGAGTAAAAGCTGAGGGAGAAGGAGATGAGCAAAACAAAGCAAATGTACTCAGAACATGTTTGGTCAGAAATAAAAATGGGAGACATGGCACAGAAGAGAAGAGAAAAGAGGTGAGAAAAAACAGAAACTTGAGAAAAAGGAAAAGAAGTTAAGGTGAGAAAACAAACTAAAAGCAAAGAAGTTAGAAATAAGAGAATATGGGGCTCCTTTATCTATAGCAGTGCTTTCCAACAACAGCAACTTTAATTGTCTGAAGTCTAACTCTTTAGATCAGCCTGGAGAACCATTTACAGCATTATTCTATATCCTTTTGATCCAAAAATATAAAATAAACCTAAATACACCTATTCTTCTGCTATACCTGTAATAAGTGTGTATGTGTCACTCCTGGTCTTAAATGACAATTTAAATAATTTCAGATTTGGAAGAGGCATCATAGGGAAGATATAAAGAAATCCTAAAATTCCAATTCTGAACTTTAAATTTAAATTTTAATCTGATAATATCATTATAGTGTAAGGAATCTCTTATAAAGATAATCAATTGCTACATCTGTAGCACCCATGTCATTTGAGCCACAGTGTTTTGGCTCTGAGTAATAATTTCAAAACTATCTTTAATGTCAAATTCCTCTTCTCCCATTTGCAAACTATTGTGAAAAAGAGATGGGTACCCCTAAAACCTTAAATTCCAGGACAGTAGCTGAATGTTAAGAGAAATGGCTGAACAGTGCAGAGTATATTGAGAATGGAATCAATTGCTTGACTGAGGTGTGAAATCTTTCTGAAGGTCTTCAAGCAGAGGCCAGATGAGGAGGAAAAGGATGTACCTTTGGGATGATTTTTCTTCAATCAGATTTATGCTATATTTTACCTTTGTAATATTTTTTACCAATGTATCCAGATTAGTAATTGCCTTTTTAGTGACCTTGATTCTCACCCTTTTATATAAGCCTTTACTTATTCTCTTAAAGTGATTTATTGACACTTTCTAGTTGGAATTACATGTAGACTACGTCCGAATGAAATCGAGTTCTTTGTGATTCAGTCAGTTGCATTAAACCCTTAGCAAAATAACCCATATTATTTTAGCATGCAATATGAAATAAGGTCATTAAACAAAACAAAACAAAGTTATATGAACACAGAGATATTGTGCATATTGTGTGAAATCATTGCCTGTCTTAAAGGAAAGTTTTAATTAGATTCCTTTCTTGTAAAATATATTCTTGGATTTTATTATTTGTCACCCACCCTTCTCCATTTCTTCTTGTTTGCTTGCATTTCTTTTGTCCCCCAACCTGATTTATAAATGCAAATCCAAGCATGGAGTTGAAAAACTTTCTAGTCATGTCACAAATATATAAATCGTATTATTCCACATTCACTTCATTGAGTAGTTGGGAAATGAAATGTTTAAACCAGCTCCCGCTTTGATCATATGTTTATCAGCTCTAACAGCATTTTGTTTCCATGAGCTGTCCATGTCCTGGAGGGTCTCTTTCAGATATCTTAACTACATGCCATGTCTATATGCTTGCGATTATATATACTGTATAATATATGAAGCCATTTTCTCTAAAATGTTTATAGGCTCAGCTGCTGGTAGACAAACTAATTGAAGAAAGCTATGAAGCATTTTAAAGTAGTACTTTATCTATTGTTAGCTGCTTGTAGCTTATATATCAATTGATTTTTGTGTTCAATTATATTGAGCATAACTCTCAGCAATATGAATTCCTGGCTACTTAAGTAAGCAGGCACAGAAGGATTTGTAACTATAGAAATGGAATATCATCTTTGGATTGGAAACCACATGAATGTTTGCCACATAACTAAAAGCATGCCAATTCTCTCCTGGAAGATGTAAAATGCATTCTTTCTGACCACCAAATTCTCTCTATCAGTACAAAATCCATTGCATTACTGGCTATCTCCCAGCATTCAAAAACATTGTTGGGACTATTGTATCTAGAAAAGGTGCTATTAAAATCAGGTTACAATTTTTACCATAAGAACAAGAATGTGTAATGGTTATGGTGCTAGTTTTCTGATTTGCTTTCTCCTGGTTCGCCAGTGGGTGCCTCTGGTAGCCACAGTGGCCATCCTCTGTGGCTATCATCTGGGAGAGAGCAAAATCAACTTGCCTGCTGGTCTTAATTTCTTTTCTTCTTTTCTTTTCTGTTTCTTTTCCCCCTTCCAGTCAGTTTTTGTCTCCTGGCAACTGCCTGAACAAGTCCCTGCAGTTTTCTTGGCAAGGTTTTTCAGAAGTGGTTTGCCATTGCCTCCTTCTTTGGGCTGAGAGAAAGTGACTGGTCCAAAGTCACCCCATTGGATTCATTCCAAGGGTGAGACTATAACTCATAGTGTCATGGTTTCTAATGCTATTTGGGAGGCATTGAAGAAAACTCAGAAACTTTGGCTCCAGTAACCATTTGTCCTGGAAACTTGTAGGGAGGTGACAGATTTTACATTCAGTCTGGATAAATTGGCAGGGCATAAGAGGGGCAGGGCATGAAGCTAGAGGGAGTGTCCAGAGTCTCCCACATGGACAGCAACCCTTTTTTCTGCTAGTCAGTGATACTGAGTGGGAGGGAAAGGAAGCCAAGGAATTGACCAATCACTGCCCTACATTAAATGTGCATTGACAAATGCTCTCTGATTTCATTGCTGAGGCAGAGTAAAGCTGATGGTGGGGGCAATGACAATTAAGTGAGCATATATTTCTGTCACATCAGAGATGGAAGAAACCACATCAGAAAGCAGCTATCAGTAAGTGCCCTCAGATGCCTCTTTCTGATTATGAAGGAGAAATCCAGGGACACATTTCCAAGAAGTGGAAAAGGCCAGAAAAGACAAACACTTTCTAGTTATTTCAACAATAGCTTCCTCTGCTACACATGTTTTTCCCCTTCATATCAGTCAATATATTCATTTATACTTTTTAAAAGTATACTTGTTCTTTCATATAATACTTTTATAGCATAGAAACACTTATCCTGGAAGCTTACCAAATGAAAGGTTAAACTTGTGCATAGTTCTTTGTAGATGACAAGCTAAGATAAGCCACTGGTCATTCTGGAAAGTCATACATCAGATCATTTCTTTTATGAATGAGGTAAACTGTCATATCTCATTCATAAAAATGTACAAAATTTCCATATTAAAGACTCACTTCAGCTGGGTTTTGTCTGAGCACTAACGCTTGCTTAGGAAGAGAACCATAAGGATTCGGGTCTGTTGAACTGCATCATTTTCAAGTAAATTCCTTATTTATGAAAATATTATATTTCTTAACAGACTATCATAAGGATTATAAGGCTCTAGCTGGCAATTGAGTTGAAAGAGAAATTGGCCTTGAGAAATTATTAAAACCGTCTATCTCTTTCCCTCAAGACCCACTTAGACATGCATAAGCTAGGCCTGATCTGTAGTCATGAACAACTGTAGTAGGGTTTACATTGTTTGACGTTTATTCTGCTATAATATATGAATGCTCTTCTTAGAAGAGTCATAGTTTGTAGAGGCATCTGCCTACACTCAAACAAATGCAAATATAAGAGTATTTCAGGCCAGCTATTTTAATGCCCAAAGTCTGGAGGCAATAGGAATAAAACTTGTTTCCCCATCTCACTTTTAGTCATTGTAAGCAACAGCCCAGGCTCTGTCTGCATTTCCTGCATATGCAAATATGGGGAAGCAGTAATATTTGCACAATCTCTTTGTTCTTTTCTACTACCATAAAATTATTAGCATGGTAGGTGTTAGATAGTGTATTCAGCACAGGAGACCGACTTTGACAAACAGCTCTTTATTGCAATAGATGTACAACCAGCAAAGCACGTTCAGAGAAGGCTCCTATTTATAGGAGCTGACAGTAACAATTGTAACTAAACCATTTTGAAATAACCAATGAGGGTCCAGCATGTTCCCTTCAGTATTGCTGGACCTGAGTGAAAACCTCCAGCTCTAATCAGAACATAACATCCCTCCCCCTCTAGATGAAATCGTCCGACATACGAAATCGCGAAGGTAGTCTACGCTGCCGTTCAGACCTGCATACTTCAGTCGGGGGAACTACAGCAGCCTGGTCTGACTTAGCCGCTTCGTTCCTGGGGGCTGTGTCATGCATCTCTTGAGCTGGAGTGCTCTTGGGTTCTTCCGCCTCAGGGCCTAACTCGACAGGGGGACTCTGTTGGCCTGCCGTCTCGCACTCCAAAGCGTCCGAGACATCTGGATGTGGTTTAGCTAGGAAAGGAATGCACGGCGTTACGTTTCCAGAACCCGAGGGATCTTCCTGTACCCTCTGTCTTAATTGGTCTATGTGTCTCTTCCATAAGCGGCCGTCTTGTAACCGGACCGCATAAGACACGGGTCCCAAAATTGTCTCGACCACCCCTGGCAGCTATAAAGGCCCGTCGGCGTAGTTGCGAGCAAACACCCTGTCCTCTGTGGAAAAGACCCTGGTTTTCTTTGTCCCTTCTGTCTTGGTTTTTACTACATAGTCAGCAGGGGTGAGATGCTCACTTACCCAGACCGGTGCGCTGCTCCGCGGTCCTGTGTGCTTTGTGTGCGCACGCGCACGCTACGCACGCGCGCCCCCTCGTGCAATTTTGCTTCTGCGCATGTGTGGAAGCAAAATCGTGCCGAAATCTCGCGAGGGGACCCGCGCGTGAGAGAGATTTTGGCGTGATTTTACTTCCGCGCATGCGCAGAAGCAAAATCTCACTGAAATCTCATGCGCGTGCACGTCCCCTCGCAAGATTTCGGGGCAATTTTGCTTCCGCGCATGCGCAGAAGCAAAATCGCCCGAAAATTCACAAAAAAGAGATGGCGACGCGTGCGACTGCCCGGTGGAGACTGTACCGGAGCAGTCGAGCGCATATTGGGGTATCGGCGGGTCCCTACCGGAGCTCCGCACTGGACCGCACCGGTAGGAACCCACCCCTGATAGTCAGGGTTTAACCGGTCCAGGAGTGACCTGAGTCTGCGGCCCATTAAAAGCTCCGCTGGGCTGCGTCCCGTAGTGGCACTTGGGGTTATGTGTTGAGTTATGAGGAATTTGTCTATTCTTTCCTGCCAATCTCCAGGTCCCAATCTAGCTAACCCCTCTTTGGCCGATCGCACGAAGAGTTCCGCCAGGCCATTCGTTGCAGGATGGAATGGGGCGGACAATGCATGGCGGATTCCCTGACTAGCCAGATAGCCCTCGAAAGTTGTGGCCGTGAATTGCGGGCCGTTGTCCGTTACCAATGTGTGCGGAATGCCATGGGTAGCGAATAGACGCCTGAAGATCTTAATAACAGACTCCGCAGTGGTCGACCGCATAGGGAAGATTTCGAGCCACTTGGAATAAGCGTCTACAATTATCAGGAACATTTGCCCATGGAATGGACCCACGAAATCGGCATGAAGCCGTGACCATGGATTTTTTGGAAGGTCCCAGTCATGCACCGATGCTTTGGGAGGTGCCAGTCTGGATTCCTGACATGGCAGGCATTTGTTTACCCATTCTTGAACCTCCTCATCCATCTTTGGCCATCAAATGTAACCCTTAGCTAAAGCCTTCATTCGCACAATTCCTGGATGGCCCTCATGCAAGGTTCGTAGTACGTCAGTGCGCAATTTGGCGGGAATGACCACCCGGTCCCACCACAAGAGGCATCCCCCTTGTTCCGACAGTTCGTGCTGTCTAAGTTCGTACGGTTTGAACTCGGGCCTGACTGGGCCTCTTGGCCACCCCCTCCACACCCAGTTAAGGACAGTCCGGAGGGTGGAGTCTCTGGCCGAGTGCCTGGCCACCTCAGCCGAGGTGACTAACCCTGAGTCTGCTAGGTCAATCAACAGTACCGGGGCCTCTGGAGCTATGTCTGACAGTATCTCGGGCAATGGGCACCTGCTTAATGCGTCTGCATTCCCCATGTTTTTTCCTGGCCTGTGAACCAACTGATACGAGTATGCCGACAAGAAGATGGCCCAACGAGCAAAACGGGGGGACAAAGCAGCTGGAGTGGGGCGATTCCCCGCTATCAACCCCAACAGAGGCTTGTGGTCTGTGACCAGGGTGAAGTCTCTACCAAACAAATACTCGTGGAACTTCTTAACCCCTGCTACTAGGGTCAAAGCTTACCTATTTAGCTGATCATAATTTCTTTCGGCGCTAGACAAGGTGCGTGAGTAATACGCTATCGGCGCCTCGAGGCCATTCGGAAGTCGATGGCTCAGAACAGCCCCAACCCCTACTGGGGAAGCATCGCAAGCAAGGACCACTGGCAAAGTGGAATTGTATTGGATCAGGAAACTGTTGTTGGTTAACAACCCCTTAACTGCGCTAAACGCGGCAGCCTCCCTATGGCCCCACACCCAGGGAATGTTTTCAGCTAGCAGCCTGTGCAGGGGCTCTGCGACTGTTGCCTTATCACGTAGGAATAGGCTGTAAAAGTTAAGAAGACCCAAGAAAGCCTATAACTCTGCCTGATTTCTGGGCTCTGGGGCCTCCTGGATGGCCTTCAGTTTACTTTCCGTGGGGTGGATACCACTCCCATCTATTCTATACCCCAGGAATTCCACTTCAGGGACTCCCAAGACACACTTGCTGCGTTTCGCTTTCAGCCCAGCAGCTAGTAATTTCTCAAGGACCATTGTAACCCGACAGTGAAGCTGGCCTATGTCTTTAGCCGAAATGAGAACATCATCGAAGTAGGGCACGACCCCGGGGATATTCTGCAACAGACGTTCCATTACACTCTGGAACAACCCCGGGGCCACGCTAACCCCAAATTGCAATCTGTGGCATTTAAATGCCCCCCTGTGGGTCACAATGGTCTGAGCTTCTGCCATGGGGCCATCTACAGGTAACTGCTGGTACGCTTGTGCCAGGTCTAATTTAGCAAACAGGCATCCAGACCCCAACGAGTGCAGCAATTGGTGCATGATTGACACAGGGTAGGCACTCTGCTGCAACACCTTGTTCACCGTGCACTTGTAGTCAGCGCATATCCTGATGCTACCATCTCCTTTAATTGGCGTGACAATCAGGGTTTCCCACCGGGCATGATCCACAGGTTCGAGCACCCTCTGCTTGATCAATTTATCAAGTTCAATGTCAATTTTTTCCCTCAAGGGCAGGGGAACCCGGCGGGGCTTCAAGCGGATTGGGGCAACATTAGGGTCCAGGCTAAAAGAGATTGGGGTCCCCACATACTTGCCCAACTCTTCGCTGAATACGTCACGGAATTCGTCAAACAGGTTGTCTAATTTCTCTGTCCCGACAGCGTTAACTCCGGAGACCTCCAGCCCAAGGGCTTCGAACCAGCTCAGTCCAAGAAGGCTCGGAAGGTCACCGTCCACAATGATGAGCTGTAACGGTCCAGAAAAGTGTTTAAATTGGACCTTGACACTGGCTTGGCCGTGAACCGGAATCCTGTTCCCTTGGTAGTCCGACAGGCGGAACCCGGTGTTTCAGATGCGGTCAGTGGAGAACCCGGGCACAGCTTTCTTGAGAGTTTTCCAGGCGATGATAGACATAGCCGAGCCCGTATCTAATTCCATTTGAAACGGCACACCCTCGACAACGGACATCATGATCTTCTTCCCTCCCAGGGAACGGGCACTGTCGCATGCGAATCATAGGCAGCCGGCAACGGCCTGGAATATCTTTGGCGTCATTCTGAATCTTCGCGCCAAGCCCTCGGCGACGGTTCCGCCCGTGAAGGCTCAGGCGCACGCACAGTCGAATTTGGCAGTGTGGCGCGGCAAACTTTAGCCAAATGTCCATGCCGCTCGCACCGTTGGCATGTCACGCCACGATACTTGCAGGAAAATCTTGGGTGCCGTCCCCCGCAGCTAGCACACCCCCGGAAAGGCTCGCTGGGCGGTTGCGGGTGGGGCGGGCGACGCAGTTCAGTCCTGTAAATCTCATCATTGCTGCTAACATCGTCGTCCAGCGTTCCCATGTGGACGGCTGGCTGAGTTAGTGGTGCCGTTTTCGCCTCTTTTCTGGACGGGGCAGCACAGTGGAGTGATTCAGCCGCGTTGGTGGACAATTCAGCAGCCCTGGCCTCGTCCAGTGCAGCCGCCAAAGTAAGTTTAGGCAGAGCTAGCAAACGGCGCTGCAGGTGGAGGTCCAAAACCCCGCAGATCAACTGGTCCAGCATGATATCGTCTAGGTCACTAAATTCGCAATGACCAGACACCTTATGGAGAGCAGCAACGTACTGGTTGATAGTCTCTCCTTCCCGCTGCATGCGCTGACGGAATTCATATCGATGTATGACTTTAGAAGGAGTCGGTGCATAGTGGGTCTTAAGCGTCTCCTTAAGCGTGTCCCACTGCACTGTGTTAATCGGCGCTGGGGCAGACAGGGCCTCTGCAGTATCAAAAACTTCTGGCCCACAGTGACTTAAAAATACAGCTCTTTTCCTATTGTCTGCCAGGCTTAGTAAGTCATTTGCTTCCAGGAAGCACTCAAAATGCCTCATATATGACTCCCACTTCTCTTGGGCCGGGTCGAACGGCGGCGGTGGGTGAAATGCTGACATGATATCAGAAAAGTAGTAGGCAAAGAATGAGTCGGCTGACTGGTTGTAAAGCCCGTGGGGCTTGTCGTT
Organism: Diadophis punctatus similis; assembly: GCA_023053685.1. Taxonomy (NCBI): domain Eukaryota; kingdom Metazoa; phylum Chordata; class Lepidosauria; order Squamata; family Dipsadidae; genus Diadophis; species Diadophis punctatus. Next base: position 44,690,512 of record JALIGW010000004.1, on the reverse strand, counting down.
GTTCTCCTGCTCCCGATTTCCTCGTCGCCACTGTTAGATAGTGGATTCAGCACAGGAGACCGACTTTGACAAACAGCTCTTTATTGTAATAGATGTACAACCAGCAAAGCACGTTCAGAGAAGGCTCCTATTTATAGGAGCTGACAGTAACAATTGTAACTAAACCATTTTGAAATAACCAATGAGGGTCCAGCATGTTCCCTTCAGTATTGCTGGACCTGAGTGAAAACCTCCAGCTCTAATCAGAACATAACAGTAGGTTTATTAAAATATCAGATATTAACAGATATTTACCAAATATTCAGAAGGGTGGCAAGCATTGAAAATTGCCTAATGGAAGGTTTTAACTCTCTCCACTGGACTTGTATGATTTAAAATCCAGGTGTTAAACAATTTCTGAAATACAGGCTTTTATAAAATTATAGGGAAATGAAGTGAATGTTTGATTTTAAAAAGCTGCATTCTTGTTCTTCATTAATTCTGAGTTAATTGTATTTACCATTTTGTAAGGAGATTTTATGAATTCCATTTTCCAGTAAGATTTGAGATTTTTGTCTGAATTATCCTTCCATAATTCTCAGATATGGATATAAAAGAAATCTGTTGGGGATTTATTTTATTTCAAAAAGTTGTTATCTGCCAACACAAACTCCATTGTAGCATGGACAGCAGTAACAAATGCAGCAGTAACAAATGCAGCAGCTTATAATTATCATATGGAGCAAGGAAAGTTCACTTAACCTAACATGTATTTGAGAAAGCTGCATTTAAAAATAGTGGAGAAAGTTGAACACTGAAAAGCACACCTACTAGAAAGTCCTATACATAAAGTAAATATTGTAAAAAAATATATCCAAAATTTATATGCGTATGAAAGGAGCCTATGAATGTATCTTCTCTGGTTAGTTCAAGATATTTTAAAAGCCCTAAAATAGGCTAATCATAAAGGCATGTAATTTAATTTAATTTAATTTAATTTAATTTAATAGATTTGTATGTCGCCCAACTCCCAAGGGACTCTGGGCGGCTAACAACATAACAAATCACAATTAATATAAAAACATATAATTAAAAATTATAAAAATTAAAAAATATCAGACATTCATAACCAAGGGGGGAGACCCAAATATAGTCTGATTGGTCTCACTTTCACCCCGCCTGCCGGAAGAGCCAAGTTTTTATTGCTTTACGGAAGGCCAGCAGGGTGGGGATAGTCCTAATCTCTGGAAGAAGTTGGTTCCAAAGGGCTCCCACAGAGAAGGCTCTCCCCCTCAGCCCCGCCAACCGGCATTGCTTGGTCGATGGGACCTGGAGGAGACCAACTCTGTGGGACCTAACCGGTCGTAGGGTAAATTGTTTCTCTTTTGGAAAACATATCCTCCCTTATTACAAACACCCATACTTTTTTCTCCTTGACTGATGCTCGGTCTCCAATATTTAAGCAAACTTATCCATTTACTTGAAATTTATGCTTCAGAAATGTCCCTGTGGCCCCTGAAAAAAATTAGATGTAATCCAGTGGTGGGTTCCTACCAGTGCGGTCCACTCTATAACACCAGTAGCGGCCTACTGGTGATGTCACAGTACCGGTGCGGTCGGTTGCCGGTGCCTGGGTGCCACCATTTTTTAAAAAAAATTAATTTTTTTTTAAATTTTCTTTTGCGCATGCCCAGAAGCCAAGTTTCCGGCACTGCTCATGCACTGCCTTCCTACCTCACAGTGAATCCAAACAGGGGAGGATGGCTGAGGGAGCACGTGAGACGCTGAAAGAACGGGCGGCAGGAGCTATCTCCATACCCTTCCCTTCAGCAGTCCGAGAAGCCACGAGCGCATGATGATGATCCTAGGCATTTTCACACGTTTGAGGCTTCTCGAGCTGCTGAGGGGAGGGGGAATGGGCGGCAGGACCTATCTCAGTTCCTCTCCCTTCAGCAGTCCGAGAAGCCACGCCCACCCAGTCACATGGCTGGCAAGAACACCCACAAAATAAGCCACGCCCACAGAGTGATGGTAAAAAAATTAGGAACCCGCCCCTGATGTAATCCCTATAAAACCCATAAAATCTCTTTTCACAGGCTGACTTTTAATATAACAGGATAACTTTATTAAACATTGGAGGAGTATTGTTACCAATAGTAATACATCAAAATCTGAAATTCTGTTTCTGTTCTGATATTTTGAAAAATGAGACTCTTGGCCAATTTGCTGATTCTGCTATAAATTACTGCCTTTTTGTATTCTTGAGCTGGATTGATGGATCAAAACAAATGTTGGTTGCTATCCAAGTAAGCAAGTACAGTGTCTTGGCATTTTAAAGATAGATTGTTAAGAAATAGAGTAAAACTGAATAATATGTATTTTATAGCAATTACAAAGATCAGATTTACAAATTTTATATAAAACTCTGAAATTTGATGATTCTGAAAAACTCATATTGGTACACAAAATTATACATGTTTTAGCAGTTTTCTCTCAATGCTCAAATTACACCTGAAGACCTTGGACATTTCTTTTGAATATCAGGTCTAACTTATATCCATGCATTGGAAGAATGACAGTGTAAATGGGATCAAAGCACAGAAGAAAGAGTGGTTTTAGCATCAGCAACTTATTTATTTATTTATTTATTTATTTTATTCGGCTTTCTTAGGAATCCTCTTTACTGCCTACCTAGCTATAGATATACATAGTATGTAAACATGGATGTGTAAATGTTCCTACAACTGTACATGTGCTTTTGAGTGCTTCTTCCCCTCCCCCCTGGAAATTACGTGTTATATGTTCATTATTGAAAAGGTGGGTTATGCAAATGGCTGAACAGTGGTAAAATTATCTTTGTCTCTTAGCAAGAGATTAACAACTAGCTCAGCATAGCTTAACATTTAATGGTTATTTATGTTTTTAGATAGATAGATAGATAGATAGATAGATAGATAGATAGATAGATAGATAGATAGATAGATAGATAGATAGATAGATAGATATAGATTTTTATGATTGTAAGTCGCTCAGAGTTATCCTATGGTAAGATGTGTGTCCAATAAATTTTATAAATAAATAAAATAAATAAGCATACACAGTTCAGTAAGCTATGCTTCTTAAATGGCTACTCTTAAATTATGAAATAATGCCACAAATAAAGTCTTAGTTTCTCTTCAGATAATTAAGGCTATCATTCTACACTTCCATTTTCCAGAAAAAGTAACATTTAACTCTAACAGCTATAGAGACTAAGTAGTAAGGAAAAGCAACCATAAAGCCCAACATTTAGAGACTGCCTGCTCCAGCTTTTCAGACCTTATTGTTAAAAGTTTTCTTGCCTCTCTCAAGCCAACCTGTACTCATGTAGATAATCTAAGCCCATTGGACTGATTGAACAAACTATTAGATCAATTTGTTCAAATGTTTCATTTCACAACATTTCAGCAATGTTAAGGGGGAAACATTCTATGAGTCTCTGCATGCACAGTTGGGAAGCAAGACTTTTGGGCAGGGGGGATATGTTTATGTGTGGGTATGTATGTGGACCTATATAAAATAAATAACTTTTAGTTGAAATTGGTTAAGTAAGCGTTAACTTTAATTCAGAAAACAGATGAGTGGAAAACAATGTATAGAGCAGTGCTTTTTTTTGAGTAGTCAAATAGGTTACAAATTACCAACATCCAAAACACAAATTGTATGTGGTGCTTTTTTTTAAAAAAAAAAAATCTAACTACAGATCCAATTCCTCGAACTACAAAGCTTTTTCATTTGGCTGATTATTTCCTTGGTTTCATTTGTTCTGGATCTGGCAGTAAAGGGTCATTGAAAACACCATGCCAACAATCTGAAAAAGAAAGAAAGATGTTTAAGATGCATTGTTTGGCAACTTCAGTAACAGTTCAGCACACAGCAAGAACATTTTGTTTGCAAAATTCTTGGATTTTGCATGTACTAATGGATCTGCTATGTTAAAGATTGCTTCCAACACCATTTGGAGATATGACTTTCAGATAGTGGGATTTTAATGAAACCCATGTATATCACAGCATAGGAAATCTCAACTTATTCTGAAAGATGGATTGTTTTTACGGGTGAAGACAAGTTGTGAGATTCTTACTTGCGCTTTATATTGCAACATTTTTGGGAAAGAGATCAGATTTCTTGAAAGCTGAAAAGAGTTTTTCATACTGCTTCCTGTCAGCATTAGAATTCTTAGAAACCTTACTCATAAAGATATGAATTACTTGCATTTCTATAATAAATTACAGCAAAACAACAATCTTGCATAACTGAATAACTAATGTATTCTTGCATAAATGTTCATAGAATTATGTTCACTACTTCAAATCCATGTAGTATATTACCACGGAAGGAATATTATAATGCCACAATATTTGTAATTTGAATTCTTGTGCAACTGTTATTATAAATGTGGGGTTTTGCTGTTCTAGATAACTGGTCACTTCAATTTAACAAAATATTTATAACAAATTAAAGTAGAAATTGGAGCACGTTCATATATGTGTTGCTTTAAGTAAAATTGAAACTGACTATCAAATGGAATTTTTTCACTGGAGTTTTAAAATTGATTATTTTTCTAGCTCTTCATGAACACTTGGTAGCTTTAAAATTGATTATTTTAAAGCTACCACGTGTTTATGAAGAGCTAAAAAAAATCGGAACTCTGACTACATTTTTGTAATCAATAGTTGAAATAAACATTAAACAACACTACATAAAAAGAAGCAGTCATTAAGGCAAATAAAGGTATTTGGAATTCACTCTAAAAGAACTAGTTATAAAACAGTATGGCTGGTGTACATCAGCTGTAGGAGAAGTAAATAATCTTCAGCCTTTGATGCCTTCTCTAACACTTGAAAACAACTCTCATTTCGAGACAGAAAACATGATATCTCTATTGAATAGCAGAGATTAAAACAAAAACACAAACCAAAGAGGAAAAGAACAAATAGCCTTCCTCAATATAAATTCTTGCCTCACCCAATGAACACTTTACCCTTACAAAAGAGTGTGCTATAGTAATAAGTTGCCAAACATTTCCAATGGGAAGCTCAGAGATCCAAGCAACTGTTATCTGCAGAGCTAACTATTAACTGTTAAACGAGCTGTATGTTTTACATCTTTTTTCTGTAAATTAAGATATCAGAGACTAAGAATCTATCTGGAAAGGTAAATGAAGCTGAGTTTCCTTTTCCATTTTTTCAAAAATCCTTTATGCTTTGTTTGTTTGGACTTCACTCCTTGTTCTTATCGAACCCACCTCATTTTCGTAGTTCCAAGTTCAATTTCTTGTTATTGAACAAACTGGATTAACATCCAACTCCTGGGCCTTATCCAAAACCCACCATAGCATTAATCAAATCATAAAAAAAGCAGGTTCTCATATTTGAATTAAAATATTTTCTCACAAGAATTCCATGATTACAGAGGTCACATTAAAATTTAAAGTCTTATTTTTACTGCACTTTAATTGTGTTAGTATTATCATTATTGTTCTTGTTTTTTGTAAAACGAGGTTTGGGTGTAGGGGTTAAAGCATCAGGCTAGAAACTGTGAGACAGTGACTTTTGTTCCCACCTTAGGTACAAGCTAACTGGGTCAGTCACTTTCTCTTTGAGTCTACAAAGGAAATAATGGTAAATCACTTCTGAAATGTTATCAGAAAATTTTAAGGATTTTTCCAGGCAATCTCCAGGATGCAAGATTGACTCAATTGCTCCACCCCCCCCCCAAAAAAACCCTGACCAACTAATTAAGTTTCTAAAAAAAACTCTTAATTTGGATAGAAAAATCAAGGACTGATTAGAAATTTATGTGTATTAACCTGAGACAAAGATTCAATACAGAAACAATAATCCAGTGATATGGTAGTAGTGGTGGCAGCACTATTATTAATTCTACAAATGGCATAGTTTGATCCAGTCCAAGACAGGTTTTCTCTCAAGTCATGGATGATTGTCTCCTACCTGTCTTTAGAGGAGGCTGTTAATTTTATTATTGCCTGAATCACTGTTTTGGTGTCTTACAAAAAATATTGTATCAATTGTTTTAAGAATGTTACAGAGGAATCTAAACAAACAAACAAAAACTTCCTACGATTTTGATGCTATCCCTCTGTTGATGCAGCCTAGGACTGCTTTGGCTTTTTTGACAGCTGCAGCACACTGCTGGCTCATACTTAAGCAGTGATCCACCAGGACACCCAGATCCCTCTCATTTATTGATTGCTCAACAAACAACTCTGCTTGTTTTTGAATAGAGGAAAAATGTTTAGGGATATCCCCCTTTAACTCTTTGACCATTTTTTAATTATTTTACTTAGAGGTTCACTCCACTGTTTATGTTATATGTTATTTGCAATCTCTGTATCAGCTCTGTTTACTCAACAGGAAGTCTATCAGCTTCTTTTCTTGTTTCTTCTACTTATTGAACTACACAATTCAGAAGGCTGACTTATAGAGTCCAGTAAGATCCCACTCATGGCCACTATTGAGCAGGACTTTGTTCAGTTCTCAACTATTTTTCATATAATTCACAGTCAGGATTTTCCTATTTACCTGGATAAGAAGTAGGAATATGCAACAGAAGGGACTCCATTTATTCAGTGAGCCCAATCTTTTATATTCTAATTTCTAATGACTCCACACACACACACCAAAAAAATTGGCAGGACTTTTTGAATCCAGAACATGGAAGGTGGCAACCTAGCAACAGCCCTTTTCTGAACATGCAGAGATATTCTTCATCAAGTCACTATCAATACCGTTGGGGTATGCTTCAGGGGTGGGTTTCTCTTACCTTCCCTACTGGTTTGGAAGTGCGTGTGTTGTGTCGACAGTGCGCACATTGCGCACGTGGGTTACATCCGGGTTCTGACCCTCTGCGCATTCACAGAAGCCTTTGCGCATGCGCAGAGGGTTCGTTGCCAGTCGCTTTCAAGCAGCAGTGACCAGGGAACCGGTTCGGGCTGTGGCAAGATGGCCATCACTACCGGTTCAGCGAACGGGGCCAAATTTCCGCCACCAGCTCATGCGAACTGGTCCGAACTGGTAGCAACCCACCAGTGGTATGCTTATCCTTTAACAAGACTTGATCAACCACAACCATTCAATTTGGTGTACTACCAATGAAATGATAGCTTGCAATATCATAACAGATTAAAATAAGATTTTATTAGTATACCTCAATAAATGCCAGTCCAAATGCTATCCCCATAACTATAACCATATTTTTCTTGAATGTTTCCATAATTACAGTTGCACATGTCTGAAAGAAAGGCAAAGACAAAAATGGTATGAATCACACATGCATCAGCTATTTTAACCTAATAGCCATGTTACAAATTTAGATTAATTTTGCTGGTATCAAAAGGCAAAGGAGAAATGTGTAACATATCTTTGTTTTTTTAAGCTTCCAAGATCTGTTGTGAGATTTTTATAGTTCTAATGAAAAAGTAGTTAATCAATTGAATAAATAAATAAGATCTGAATTGTTTTTGATAAGTATTACAATAGCAACATTTAAGAAACAAAACAGTTTTGATAATTGGTTTCATCCAGTTTTAGAAAGTCAATCAGATGAAACAGCTCTTTAAAAAACCGAGCACTAAGGCTAGTAAATGCATGAGCCACTTGGGAATTTTCTATGAATTTCATATTTTATGTGGAAAAAATGTGAAAAATGCATAAAACAAGTTGGCCTCTAGAATTTGATGGGAACTGCCAATTGTGATAACCATTAAGTCATATGAATATTAGTCTAATTTGTCTCTCAATTATTTTCAATGTGATTATTTTCACAAGCCTTCATCAATCCATCATGCATTGTTTTAGAAGCTTTATCAATACATTGTTAGATAGTAGATTGTGCATCATTATATAAAGGAAGACTTTGGTGTATTTGTACTTATTCTGGAATATAAAAGAGCAACGTGCATGTCCAAAAATTTGAGAGAAATGCTTTGGATATTACACAAGAGAGAACACAACCTCTCTCTGCTATTTATTAAAATAGTTCAACTTTCACCATGTTTGGTGTAAACCTGAAGAAAAGACATGTCAGTATTAAAGAATCGACTTACTAAAGTATTCATTCATGTGTTTATTTACATGACTGCTTATTCATCAACTGACTCTGATATCTAACATTAGAAACATTTTTAAAAGCATCTGCTGTTTAAAAAGCTACAAGCTTATATTCGTTCTGGAATCAGTAACTCACATAATACATAACAGGCTCTACAAATGATTTGCATAATATCTTGGCCCAGTGCTTGAAGAAAGGATCCTAAAAAATAAATATTTACCCATTTTGGCATAATACAGCACTATTTAAAACCACTGAGCTAGAAACCAGGAGATTGTGAGTTCTAGTTCTGCCTTAGGGATGAAAACATCTGGATGACCTTAGGCCAATCACTTTCTCTCAGAACAAGGAAGGAAGCAATAGCAAAACACTTCTGAAATCTTGCCAAGAGAACTCCACAGACTCTCCAGGTAGTTGATAGAAATTAATACTGACTTGAAGGCATCAGAAAACAAGCAAACAAACAAAGTAGTAACAGAAATGCAAATTATAATAATTATGGTTTTCATTAGCTTTTCCCTAACCAGGATACTTCCTAGATGAAGAATAGGGCAGTATAAACATCCAATCAATGCCTAATAATCATCCTGCATTATTGTTCCCCAGAATGATCCCATGATAAATAAATCTGGAGACCACAAATGGCCACTAAACCTAATAGTCATTGATGTACTCATGCTATTTTTTTCTTACCTTTACATACTGTTTTTCAACACAGTAACTTGTATCTATGTCTGTCTGATCACATTCACATCCACGTTTAGGATCAAGATTGTTTCCCCAATCTGATTTTCCTTTAAGCAAGCCACAACATTTGTACTACAAGAAAAACAATAACGAAGAGTTTAGTTTGGTAAACTAATTCTTCTGACACATAAGCAGCAAAGCTTATACTGCAGTCTTTTCAATTTTCCATCAACTTTGCTGAATATTCTTCCCATATAAGGGCCATATAAGAAGTATATACCATTCACTGACACAAAGAAGGGAAATTTAATGAATTTATAGCCACTTCTGCAGAAAACTGAGATTGGTTGCTTAAAATACAGTGTTAGACATACAGAAATTTTACGTTATATTTTACATCCTGTAAAATTAGAAAAATTAGCATGAAAATATGCAGGCAATACTTCTTTGGTCAGAAGACTGGAAAAGAGAAGAAATTAAATATAAAAGCCTAACTCTATAGGATTGTTGACATCCCTCGGCATCTACTAACTACATACTGTATATACATCATAGTCTTGTTTTAAACCCAGTTCTTCTGTACATGCATCCCAATGTAAAATGCTAGCATGAATGTCAGTGAATTTGTGATGTGATATCATGATGCATGCAGTTTCACTTGCCCGTCTTCCCACATCCCTATGTCAATGCCACCTTCAAACCAAATTAAAATCGCTATTCTTTTTCCTGATAATTAAAAACAAAATTAATAGTCAGAAGTGTTCTATAATAGATAGATACTGTATGTATTGCTGCCTGCTAATCTCTAAACATCGAGTAATCTCTAAACATCGAGGGTTTCTCAGCCTTGACAAATTTAAGACATGTGGACTTCAACTCCCTGAATTCTAGAAGTTGAAGTCCACATGTCAAAGTTGCCAATGTTGAGAAACACTGATCTACAGCTTGAAAACAGAATTCTTGAGAAGTCAGTAGTGTCATAAACAGGCTCTAGTAGATTATAGTTATCTAACATTGACTGGAATACTAAATAGACACATTTTCTCAGCTCATTAATGTTTCTAGGAGTCAGTCATTTTGGTACAGATTATTTGTATTCAATAAAGCTTGGACTGTATTTGCAATTGTGAAATTAGGGAATTGGAGATGACAATGGTTTTCAAACATAGTTTGATTTTAAGATGTTGAAACAAGTGGAGTAAAAATAGTAGTAAATATTATAAATATTAATAAACTTAATTTGCCTTTATCTCAAGTTTGTGGAAACCTTCCAGAATATCCTTCTCATTAGTTGAAGCAATTTTCAATGCATCAATTTCTTTCTCGAGAGTCTTATTTACGACACCTTCAATCTGCAAATGAACAGATGATACAATCAGCCTATGTAATTTAATTACTACATAACTTAATAAGATTGAAGAATTAAATACCTGAGATTTATATACTGCTCCCAAAATGCCTGCTACAATTTGAAGAATCAGAATCATCAGTAGTCCAATGAAAAACTGGTGGGGCAAAAAAAATAATTATCTCAGCTCCAGGAAGGTATATTTACATACTGCTTCTTTTTGTAAATGTTCTGAAATGGTTTACAATATTTTAAGATGTTTACAAAGTGAAACAAAATTCCTTGAAAGGGCACTTGTTAGGAAACACAGATTTTTGAAATCAGAATGTAAGTATAGGCAATGTTCAAAAGTTGTACATAAGAGATATTTTAAGAAGATACAATTTTTATGTATTCAGGAAAACTGAAATTAACAGAATTACATAATTCAGTATGTACTATAATTGTACATAATTCTGAAACAAAGCTGCATTTTCTCTAGACAATAATTTTTACAAGGCAAGGCACATGGGATGTTTTATTGTTTTCCATCCATTAGAATAATGAATTGTTTCCTTTCAATTATATGTGCTTGCTTGTATGGTAATTATAGCATTTTTTAATAATTAGTCACATGTATATTTTAATACATGTTATAACACTTAATGATTAACCCTAGAGTTTGTCATACTTAGGTTGAAACCTAAGCGTCTCTTAAGTAAGTTCCAAAAAAATGTCATTCATAATTCTGATTAGGCATAAATAATTATAGATAGATCACTATTTAACAAGAATGTTGGACAATGTTGGATTAAAATAATGGCGCCTCCCAAAAGTCAAACTTGTTTTTTACAAGATAGTATGAAAATGATTCATTAAAACCAATGCTGAAGTTGAAAGGAATATCAGGAGAGGAGAGGGGAAGAAAGGATCTTAATTTTGTAGCTGACACAGCTACTTAAAACTTCTTAGAGAGTTTTGTGAAGTTCTTCTCTTTTGGTATCTACAAACCTGCCTTTATCACAACACACCCACCAAAATAAATACATCCATTGAGACTGAACTTGCTTTCTAGTACTGATTAGATCTGTCCAGGTGATGAAATGTATGGAATTGTAGAGGCAGGGCAAGCTTCTGTCTGGTGCAAGGGTACAACATCTGATTAATCCCTGAGATTGTCTACAAACTGCCCAGTTACTTCAGAAGCTGCCTACCATACCTAAGTCTGACTGGTGGGTTCTTGGGAAAAAGCATCTTCTGTAGCTCCCAGATTATGGGATGTTTTTCTACTAAGGTGTGTTTATTTAGGAAAATGGTAAAGGCATATTTTCTTTTGCCAGACTTCTACTTATTAAATATTTTAATTATTGCTTTTAATTGTAATTGTATAGCTTTTGTTTAACACTTTGTATTATGTACTGTTATAATCACTTGGAATGTTGGGATAAACACAAAGATGGCATATAAATTTTATAATGAACAGCATTACCATGAATATATATATGGTAAAGAAATATACTTGGTTCAGGTTCCTTTCCTGCCTTCTTCAAAATACAGTAGGTGTTTATAATGTATGTAGTCTATGTAATCTGTAATCAAAGTTCACATTAGCCAGTCTTAGAGTTCCTACCTAATGTGTAGATACATAACAATACAAGTAGTCCTGAACCTATGACAACTGAGCCCAAAGTTTATGTTGTTAAGTGAGTTTTGCGCCATTTTACAACCTTTCTAGTCACGGTTGTTAAGTGAATTATTGCAGTTTGTTAAGTTAGTAACATGGTTATTAAGTGAATCTGGCTTCCCCATTGACTTTGCTTGTCAAAAGCTGTTCACATGACCCCGGGATACTGCAACCGTCATAAATATGAACAGGTTGCCAAGCATTCAAATTTTGATCACATGACTCTGGGATACTGCAGCTGTCATAAATATGAACCAGTTGCCAAGCATTCAAATTTTGATCACATGACCACGGGGATACTGCAATGGTCGTAAGTGTGAAAAATGGTCATAAGTCATTTTTTTCAGCACCATTATAACTTTGAATGGTCACTAAACAAACTGTTGTAAGTTGAGGGCTACCTGTATTTATGGATTTTGGCTTAAGAAAGAAACCAGGTATCATTTCTATCTTTCATTTGTAATTCAGGTTTTCCCAAAATCTCCTTAAATTCATATCTTTCCACATAGAAAATGGTAAGGAGTACACCACAGTGTAGTTACACTCTTGTGTACAAGGCACATTCGCCTTATTCCTGTTTGAGGGGAAAAATCTAACTAAAACTTGCACTAAAGATTATTTATTGTCCAACAAGATAAATACATGCAGGGTATTGCTTTGAACATATTGGCAAAGAAAATGCTACAGAAATTGAAACTCTACCAGGAGGAGCATGCACTGGCTCTCCTTCATGGCACCACAGCAGCCTAGAAACCCAAGCACCATAATGACTGAGCCCACAGCAATGAGGAGATTAACAGCAGAAAGCATGCCCGAGTCTGTTTGGAATTCCTGTAAAAAGAGAAATACAAGGTTTCAGATACAATCAGTGAAACAGTTAATCTAAAAAGGAAGCTAGGAGCAAATGAACAGCTCTCTATTATTCATAGACATAAGTCATATTATCAGTAAATTACTTTGCCCTAAGGCAGTGGTTCCCAACCTTTCTAATACCGCGACCCCTTAATATAGTTCCTCATGTTGTGGTGACCCCCAACCATAAAATTATTTTTGTTGCTACTTCATAACTGTAATTTTGCTACTGTTATGAATCGTAATGTAAATATCTAATATGCAGGATGTATTTTCATTGTTACAAATTGAACATAATTAAAGCATAGCGATTAATCACAAAAACAATATGTAATTATGCCAGATCAGAAATTCTCGGGCCAGTCTTTGCAAGAGCACAAGGAATATCATCTTCCACAACAAGTCTACTTCTGTATTTAGACTTGATAACCAACAAGTGTACAGCAATATTTCTCAATCTCAGCAACTTTTAAGGTGCCTGGATTTCAACTCCCAGAATTCAAAGCAAAGCTGGCCCCTTAGCTGATGCTGCCAAAGCTCGGCCCCCAGGCGTCACAAACGCCTCTCACCGAATGGCACCTCTCCCGACCAATCGGAGGGCTCGGGCGAGTTGAGTCGATATGGCCAGGCTTGTGGCAGTGGGGCGGGAGCTGAGGATGCCGGGGCGACCCCTGGGAAATGGTCATTCGATCCCCAAAGGGGTCCCGACCCCCAGGTTGGGAACCACTGCCTTAAGGCAATACCCTCAGTCATGGCAATTCATTCTGATTGTTCAGCACCCAAGGACATTGCTCTAGTGCTGGAACTCCAGAGAAGGCAGCAGATTGCTTCGGTACGGGTGAGATGTATTGAAATGGGTTTTGCAGAAGTGGGATTGCCTGGTTTTTAGACAATACAGCAGATTATAAATTCCCAGATTAGAACAGAATGATGAATATTTACCGTATTTTTCAGAGTATGAGACGCACCATTTTACCCCCCCAAAAGAGAGTGAAAACTTGGGTGCATCTTATACACCGAATGTAGCCCTACCCAGCCACTCCCACCCTTTGGCCTCTGCATCCCAGCAATTTACCTCCTTGCAGCAAACAGCACAGAGCCTGATTAGCACAAGCAACTGATTATTGGCCTCCCAACCAGCAGCTGATAGAAGCTGCAGGCCGGCCTACGTGCTAAAATGAAAGTGAAACTAAAACTGCAAGGAGGCAAATTGCTGGGAGGGAGAGACAGAGGCAGAATTGTATTTTCTTGTGCTAATCAGTTGCTGAAACTGGATGCAAGGAGGTAAGACAATAACTATAAATGTCTATAGAATGTTCAAGTTATTAGACTTATTTTTAAAGACTTTATTATTGTTCTAGACAACTTAACAAAATGAAGAAGCTTTTTAAAATAAATGCTTGATCTGAAGAGGCCCAGTGCTATTGTATCTTCTTTTAAATAGCAGAGAATAATGTATACTTCAAGAAAGCAACATCAATTTTAACAGCATCTGTACAAGTATAATCTGAAATGTAACAGTGTCCTGTTTAGTATTAAGATAAGGAAGCTGAGTTAAACCCTGACTTAGTCATGTTTGGAGTAGATCTATTTAAATAATTGGGAGGAGTTAGTGTGACTACATTTAAGAAAACTTTCTGGCATTAATATACCGCCATAATGTAAATTTCTCCAATTCTTTGCTATTTCTATGGGTCAGGCACACATGCACAGAAATACACAGCAAACAGTGTATATCATCTGTGCTGTTTGCTGGGAGACGAATTGCTGGGAGGCAGAGGCAGATTTTTCCCCCTTGTTTTCCTCCCCCAAAACTAAGGTGTGTCTTATACTCCGGTGTATCTTATACTCCGAAAAATATGGTATGTATTACTTATATCCTGCATTTTCAGTGTCTGTTTCCTGGATGGCAAACAAACTCATATATTATAATGAAAAGCTAATAAAAAATAAATTTATATATACAAATAACTAAGGAAAGCAAAATCAAATCAAATCAATAGTACAAGTAAACACGCACACACACACACACTGAAACCAGCTTGAATGAACCATAACACATTTTGCCTGATCAGATTAAAGGTGTACACAAGTATTCCTAGGATTGATTAATTGATTATGTGTCATTATGTATTAGGAGTTTTTGACTCCTAATCACCTGAAAGAACATTAGAAATACATCATGATGAAGAAAATCAATCTGGGTGGTCATTAGGAGATGAAAATTCCTGGAAAGGGCATTTCAATGTGAGGAACTCAAATAAAAAAGTCATTTTTCCTGTTATTTCCAGGGGATAAGTCATTTGTTGGTCCAGCATAGTCTCCTGGTTGCTATTGAATCGTGTCACATGGCAAACATATAAACTCACTATATAAAGGGCAGCAATCTAACAGGCGTTTGTTAATTAATGCCCTTACGCCACAGGGCAAAAATAGGAGGCAGATTATTAACTTATTTGATCCTGAAAAACTTAAAACAGGGTCAGGCACAGCAGTACTAGGCTGGTAAAACAAACCAGGAAATTCTAGGACTGTAGAGTAGATTAAGAAGTTGAGAAAACCCACAGAAATCTCTTTTATAAACTACATGGATGTGGCCATGAAGGCAGCAGAAGTCAGGCTGGACTAGAAGAGGATGATGTTTTTAATATTAAAAAGCTAATATAGGAGAAGAATCTGGTATTAGTACATTGCTGGTATAGAGTTGCAACAGTTGCCCATACCTTCATCGAATTTGGATTAAAATTAATTTGTATAGCTGACACCAATATTGTACACTGTTTCACAAAAAGATTTTAAGAGGTACCGTAATTATTTGTATCTTAGTCCTGATCACATGAATAAAATGTTTCAAGAACACTTTTCATGCCTTCATTCAATACAGTGTTAAGTTCCCATTTTTACATTTAAAACTTTAAATTAAATTGGTAACTTATAGCCTTTCTTTACTGGAAAAATCTAGGAGTAAACTGGGGGCAGGGGAGATAAGGCTCACGCCATAAATTCTAGGAGAATTCATCACCGCTTGGGATTGCTCAGGATCAAATTTTGCTAATTCTCAGATTCTTTATTCCAAATGTAAAAAAAAGTTTTACATTTTGAAAATTAAAACAAGGAAATCTCTTTCATTTCTCAATGAAGTTATTGGGAGGCCAACCTGTTTTTACAGAATAGCTACAAACAAAGATATAAGGTCTATCTAAGTCCCTTAGAGAAGATTCTCTTTCTAAGGGAAAATCCTTACCTAAGTCTTTTTATGGGGAAAAGGCTTTTGGCTTCTTAAAATCTCAGCCAGAAATCTGGGCATCATGGAAACAAAAATAATGACACTTATCCTGTGCCTTTGATTTAAGGCTGTAATAACAAGGATCCGGAAAAATCCAGGAGGAACATACAGTAATCACTTGCTGAAATAATCCATTGTCTCTAAGACAGAGGTAAATACTGTATTTAGCCAGGAATGAGCAATTAGATCAGGGGTCCCCAAACTTGGCAACTTTAAGACTTGTGGACTTCAACTTCTAGAATTCTCCAGCCAGCATAGAATAGAATAGAATTTTTTTTATTGGCCAAGTGTGATTGGACACACAAGGAATTTGTCTTGGTGCATATGCTCTCAGTGTACATAAAAGAAAAGATACGTTCGTCAAGAATCATAATCATAATCATAGCTGGCTGGAGAATTCTGTGAGTCCACAAGTCTTAAAGTTGCCAAGTAGAAGACTACTGAATTAGATGCTTGATTTACTTTTATGTGTGTGACATTGAAATATTTATTGTTTCTGATATTTATTTTTCCCTCTGCAAACTTAGTGACTCTGTGACTAATAGACCAGTAATAGACCAGTAACATATTTCAATCTGTTCAGAGTGTTAAATTTCTATATTTAACTTTTTATAATTTTTCTTTTAGAGGCTTTTTGAAATCGCTTTCTCTTCACCATTGTATATTTTAAGTATGGCTACTTAAAGTAGGAAAAATAATTTTTACATTAAAGTTTCTTTTTTAAATAAAGTAATTCTTTATTTATAACTTGAAATTTATCTCAACTTCCAAAGTGGAGTAGAGGGTGACTGCTATAGAATTAATTTCATTTTTATCCACGTTATTTTTCTGTGACTTGCCAGGAAGATGCAACTGTAATATGTGTTGACACCTCCAATTATTATTGATAAAAGAAAAGCATATTTACCTCTTGAATATTTTTGCTGACACGCATCCATATAGAGACTGCCAGAATAATACATCCAATTATCTAGTTAAAGGGAGAGAAAAAATCAATATCATGAAAATAATGAAGCCACTACTTGATGCAGATGCCTGAAACATTTTTTCTATTATTTAATTATTTAATCCCATCTTAATATGCATTAACAATCCCAAACACCATATGCAAATTGATTCTATTAATAAAATAAATCTAATTTCCCAAGTACTGTCTTGGCCAAAAAGCCCATTTCTCACTTAAAATATAATTTTGTTTTTGAAAAAAATGCTATGACATGTGACACACATAAAAAGATCATGTTGCCATCTTGACTTCTGTATAACACACTCTGTGGAAAACTCTGTGAATTCTTTTGCTGCTTGCTAATTTATCTCAATATTGCGTTTGATTTTTTTAAAGTACATTTTTAAATACTGGAGTCCAGAGTTTTCCCCCTTTCCCTTTGAATGTCAAAAGACATTACAGATAGTCCTCGACTTACAATAATTCACTTAGTGACTGTTTGAAGTTACAACGGCACTGAAAAAAGTGACTTATGACCATTTTTCACACTTACGACCATTGTAGCATCACCATGATCACGTGATCAAAATTCAGATGCTTCAGAACTGACTCACATTTATGGGTCATATGATCCCCTTTTGCGACCTTCTGACAAGCAAAGTCAATGGGAAAAGCAGATTCACTTAACAACCATGTTACTAGTTTAACAATTGCAGTGATTCACTTAATAACTGTGGCAAGAAAGGTTGTAAAATGGGGCAAAATTCACATAACAAATGTTTCACTTAGCAACAAAAATTTGGGGCTCAATTATGGTCGTAAGTTGAGGACCACCTGTATTTTTTTCATAGCACAATACACAGGTAGCTTAAGGATAAATTTTTAGATTACTCAACATTCAGGTCAACCAGAAATCTTTATCAGTGTGATTAGTATTACTTGAATAATCAATTGATACTATCTATCGTATTCCACTGTAATCAAGTACATTAGGACGGGAGGGGGAGGGAATTGTTCCCATGGAAGGAAAGCAAGGACTGTCTTTATTGGAAATACTGGGAACCTGTCCAGCAACTGTACAGAATGGCAGTATTTCTTTTTGTATCCAAGATGTCACAAGAGATTAGGAGGGGAAGCTAAGGACTAATTTCTCTGATCATTAATGCTTCTGAATAAATCACAATGGAATCCAGGTTTTCTTGGAACCCGATCAAATAAATTTGGACGGATGACAATAATTTTTCCCATCCTCCCAAAGATGAATAGACAGACACACGCTTATAGATACTTGTACACATAATTTTACTAATAATCTAAGAATGGAATATGATCTCTGAGTATCAGTGGGATATTTCAGATTTTGAGGAAGTGACATCGCTGCCATACAGAGATAGCTAATCACAAAATGTTTGTTACAGTGCAAGTGAACAATGCTAAAACATCAGTTTATCAAACCAAACAATGTATCCAAGAAATTGAATGCAAGGTAAATATGAGACCTCAACTCTAAAAAAAGAAATCATTCCTTTAAAATTATATATTTTTTCAGACTCACATCTCAAGGTCTCACTTTTTCTCCCCACCACCCACACATAACCACATTGATAAAACATTCAAAATCTGCTAACTATCGTCTCTCATTCTTCCTTCAAGTTATCAGCAATTTTTTTCATCCATTCTTTCTTTTACCTCATCTCACATCCTCAAATTATCTTGCAGCATGGAAGGCAGGCCATAACCATAAGTCATTTCCTAGCATTAAACTATCTTTAGGACCCTCAAAGTATTCCCAGACTTGATAGGGCTAACTGTGTGTTTGTGTATGAAGGAGACAAAATAAGAGACAAAGATAGAGAATTATGGAGTGCTAGGCAATGACATGTTTTCAGCCAAGGCTGAAAATAGTCATTTCACTATTTACTCCTCCACCCAATCCCAGACACATTTGTCTGTTTGTCTGTCTGTCTGTTTGTTTATTTGTTTATTTGTTTGTTTATTTATTTTGTCAAGTAGGTGTTAGTAATATACATAGATGTAACATTGTTTATGTACATAAGATTGGTACTGATAAGGGGGAACATTAGGACAGGGACGGTAGGCACGCTGGTGCACTGCGTCTATTGTTTTGCTCTGGTCAAGTTTTGTGGTCCATATGTTTTTGCAGTGTAGTAGTTGTAGATTGCAGGATAGTTTTTTCCTGAAACCGAATTGTTAATTGCTAATGACCATAGGTTAATAGGGAACTGGTCCTGTAGGATTTTTCAAAGATTATGCATAGTGGTTCAGCAATGGCTGTGGAGATCTTTTTTAGGACATAGTCCGATTGACAGAGAAGGTTTTAGGTCATGTAGTGCTTTTTCAATGTTGTATTCAGTGAAGTCTATTTGTGTCAAATTGTTGTGAGTATTTGTGGTACGACTAGGGAATTTTAGGCATGAGCCATTGCTGTTTACAAAGACTGAGCCAAATAATGTGTTGAAGAGGTTAGCTTTGACTGTTTCATTGTAGCATTCTTTGTTGTTGGTTTAGTTTAGTTTAGTTTAATTAAATTTATATACCGCCCTTCTCCAGGGGACTCAGGGCGGTGTACAGCCAAGTAAAAACACAATATAAACATTAAAATATATATACAATTAAAAGAAAATATTTGATGTGGCCGTGATTTAAGACAATTAAAATTTGGTAAAATCTTAAAATTTTAAAAACCCCAAAAACTTTTTCACGCCAGCTCGGCTTGATAAAAATAATACGTCTTGAGGCCACGGCGGAAGGTGGACAGGTCGTGAATGGTTCTTAAGTCTGGGGGGAGCTGATTCCAGAGGGTGGGTGCTCCCACAGAGAAGGCCCTCCCCCTGCTTGGCTGATGGCACCCCGAGGAGGCCCTCTCTGTGGGAGCGCACTGGTCGATGGGAGGTAGTTTGTGGCAGCAGGCGGTCTCAGAGATACCTAGGTCCAATGCCATGGAGCGCTTTAAGGTGGTAACAAGCATCTTGAAGCGCACCCGGTAGACCACCGGAAGCCAGTGCAGCTCGCGCAGGAGGGGTGTTATATGGGACCGCCAATTAGCCCCCGAAACCACCCGTGCGGCTGCATTCTGGATCAGTTGGAGCCTCTGGGTGCTCTTCATGGGGAGCCCCATGTAGAGAGCATTACAGTAGTCCAGACCGACGTGACTAGGGCATGGGTGACTGTGCACAGGGAATCCCGATCCAGAAAGGGCCGCAACTGGCGTATCAGGCGGACCTGATAAAAGGCCGCCCTGGTCACAGCTGTCAGATGGTCCTCTAAGGACAGCTGTGGATCCAGGAGGACACCCAGATTGCGAGCCCTTTCGGCAGGGGCTAGAGACTCGCCCCCGATAGTCAGAGATGGAATCATCTGACTATATCGAGACGCTGGGAACCACAGCCACTCCGTCTTGGAAGGGTTGAGCCTGAGTCAGTTTCTCCCCATCCAGATCCGCACAGCTTCCAGGCACCGGGACATCACTTCAAGGGCATCATTGGGGTGGCCTGGGGTGGAAATGTACAGCTGTGTATCATCAGCGTACTGATGGTACTTCACCCCAAAGCCACGGATGATCTCACCCAGCGGCTTCACATAGATGTTGAACAGAAGGGGTGAGAGAATCGACCCCTGGGGCACTCCATATGTAAGAGGCCTCGAGGACGACCTCTGCCCCCTGCCAATACAAACTGCAACCGGTTGGAGAGAAAGGAGGAGAACCAATGAAAAACGGTGCCCCCTATCCCTAACTTTTCCAGCCGGTGCAGCATGATACCATGGTCGATGGTATCAAAAGCCGCTGAGAGGTCTAATAGGACCAGGACAGAGGAACAACCCCTGTCCTGAGCCCTCCAGAGATCATCAGCCAATGCGACCAATGCAGTTTCCATGATGTGCCTGGCCCTGAAACCCGACTGGAACGGATCTAGGTATGATGATTCCTCCAAGTACTGGGGAAACTGTCGTGCGACCACACTCTCAACAACCTTCGCCACGAAGCGAAGGTTGGAGACAGGGCGATAGTTAGCTAAAATTGCTGGGTCCAGGGAGGGCTTCTTGAGGAGAGGCCTCACCACCGCTTCTTTCAAAGCCGTGGGGAAGTAACCCTCCCCCAAAGAAGCGTTAATAATTCCCTGGAGCCAGCCTCGTGTAACCTCCCGGGTAGCCAGCACTAACCAGGAGGGACACGGGTCCAATAAACATGTGGCTGCACTGAGCCTCCCCAGAATCTTGTCCACATCCTCAGGGGTCACCGAGTCAAACTCTTCTCAGATAACGTTCTCAAGACTATTCCCTGTCACCGCGTCCGTATCCACCCAGTTGGAGTCCAGTTCCCCCTGAATCTGAGCGATTTTGTCATACAGATATCGTCCAAAGTCCTCAGCCCTGCCTTCCAGGGTCCTTTTAGTGGTGGGAGGGGTCTCGAGTCCTTGAGTTTGTTATTTACAAAGTTGCAGAAGGGACGGTTAGATTTAGTGCGCAGAAGGTTTTCCTCTTGTTTGCTGTGGTAGTTGGAGCATTCCATCTTTATTTGGTGGCATATATTTTTGTAGAGGTTTTTGAAGTTAGCTACATAGCCTGTTTTGTTTTTTTGCCAGAGGGATTTTTTTTACTTTGTTATTTGACTTTGTCCCTTTAAGAGACAGCATGTTTGGCATGGTATAAGACAGCATACTTGGCATGGTATTGGCTATAAAAAAATGGTTGACTCAAGAATCAAGTAGTGACAGTAAGGGTTACTTTACGCCACACAGATTTATCTGGAAATACATGACTGAAACAATAACATAGAAATAAAACCAAAGTATATTTGGAAAGTGATAAATCATGGAAGTACATCACCTAGCCAGACTGGACAGAGAACAGTGGTCAATTTATTCTTAAAATTCTCAAAGTTGAATTAGCTACTGCTTAAGAACTTAGCTAAAAATATTCAGATTGATCTGGATTTATAGCCAACACACATTTTGGCATTTTACTATCCTTTCAAATTCATTTTGCAGGACAACCTGAGAAATTAGAAAAATTTATTCTTACAAATTGTAAAAAAAAAAAAAAACCCACATATGTTTAAACTGAAAAATTTTATTTCAGACAGGGGTTCCGCAACAGTATCTATCACGCAAATTCTCTGCCAAGTGTTTGAACAGATTTAATTATTCATACCAAATAATTTTTCATTAGAAAATCTCCACCTTTTCTCACCTTGTAATTCATTGTTTAAAGGCTACAAGGTAGGTTGTCAGCCTGTTTTTGGAGTGGACACTGAGTAATATTTGACAGAAAGTGGAATGGTTCAGGAATAGTAGGAAAGTAAGCAATGTGCAACTATCCCAGTAATCTCTTGAAATTCAGCATATGATCACTCATCCAATTTGAAAACAATCATGACTACACTAGGAAATAAAACTTTAACATTTGATAAATATGTTGGCAGATAATCTATATATTTTTATTTTGCTACAGAAATTATTTCAAAAAGCAGCCAATTTCCAACATTTACACACTTGTCCTGAAAAGTATTTATATTTAATGTTTTTCTCGATATATCCCAGACAAGTTTCTGTTTTCAAACTTAAGTCTTGCCACTTTTTGTCCAGTCCTGCAAAATAATGAAGTATTTACATTATCTTCATTCTTGTCCAGTACTGCTATTAGAACAGATATCATAAAATATCACATTTTAAGGCAACCAATATTTCATTGTTCATTCTGGTTTATATATTTTTCATTTCAAAAAGTTAGACTTACCCAAAAAAAAAAGTTGAAGATGAACATGGAGTATTTCATACATGAGCTTACACCTGCCATCTTTTCTTACTCCAGCAAGAAGTATTCTCAAATGGAAGGAAAATCTCTCAGAAAGGATCTTCTTTAAATCGTTCTATTGCAGAATCAGGAAAACGTTCTTAGCTGCTTTCTTTGAGCTGACAATAAAAAGGGAAGTATGAAGGAAAAATATGTTTGTTATTCATATCTGGTAGGTAAATATTAACCAGGGCACTGAACAGAAGCCTACTTTAGTATTTCCTTTTACACACCTGCAAAAGTTCATAAATGTGAGCATTGGCCATACAACTACTTTTTCATCACTGTTGTAACTATGAATGGCCACTAAATAAGTAGTCATTGAACAAGGACTACCTGTGCAGAGATCTAAATTCAGATATAGAAACTGTAGTAGCAATGATTCATTCTGGTGGGTACATGAAACAATAAAAGTAAAAATAAAAAATTGAATAAAATTAATTAGGATTGTGGGATACGGTGGCACACTGGCAGTCTTCCAGATTCCAAAATCTCAGTCTGTCTGAGAGTTTTTATAGAGAATCTATACAAATTATACTATAGCCAATTAGCACAATATGAAACACAACTCTATTATCCTCAATAGAAGACACTTTTTAACAATAATATGCTTGTTAGTAACAGCTATACAAACATAGTTTCTAGAATGGATATAATGTTTATAGACTTCCTTACCTGTAACAGCTTTCCACATCTATTTCTTGAATAAGAAGCAAAACATTTTCAAAAAACAAACAAAGAAAATCCAGTTCCCTTTTGAAAAGCACCTTTGGGCAAAAGTCTTACTGTTCAGCATCAGAAAGATAAACATATGGCTCCAAGTATTCAGTGGTTTGCAGCATTAAATATACGGTATGAATATAGCTCATAGAGATGACTGCAATAAATCATGACTGCAATCAATGTATTGATGAATTTCTTTCTCTAATCTTTTTTATTCTTTTATAATTTTATATTCTTTTCCTGTCTTCAATTTTTGTATTAGTTAATTTTTTAAAGTCTAAAAAAATTGGTGGAACTGGGCAAAAATCTTCTTGGTTACAGCTGCCAGCTGCTTCTAAACCAGGAGCTGTGAGGTCCAGAGATTCCAAATTGCAAACCAATTGCATCTTGGGTAGTGCTAGCCCATTCTGAGTAAACAATGAAACCTCTTTGGAACAGAGCCCTTGAACCCTAAATCACTCCAACTTGCTGGGATTGAGTCTCAACCTGTTCCTCCCATTCCAGAACCTGGCAGCCATCAGTTACCTGGCAGCACTTTAACACCATCATTCATTTGGCCATGTGTACAGTTATAAAAACCTAAACTCAAGTTGACAGATTATCCCACCCAGAGATTTCATGTGCACTTTGAATAGGAGTGGGGAGAGTATTGAGTCTTGTGGTATTTCTTACTTGAAGGACTTAGAGCTCAATCTCTATTATAGAAAATTTCTCACAAAAATCCCTTAAATAATCATCCTGCCCATCACTCCCCCAGAGTGTGTAGAGCCAGAGGATGGCAATCTTGGACCCAGTAAGAACTGAGATATAAAGTCCATTCTCTACTTAAGAAACCCTTTAAGCATCTTCTGGAAGCCATGAAGTTCCTTAGATGTCAGGGTTTGGACATTTGAAAAGCTCTTCCCATGGAGGTTTGCGACACTAGAGTGCTTTGCAGCAATCAGGGACTGATCCAGCAAAGATAAAGGGCAGATATTAATGTCCCGAAGCATTATATCACATTGCAACTGCTCCAAGACAAATAATAGATCTAGTGCAGGGGTGTCAAACTCGCATGGTGACGGCGGCATCACGTGACATATTGGGACTTTTTTCTCCGTTCGCTAAACTGGGCGTGGGTGTGGCCAGTGTTTGACGCATCCAGCCACGGGCTGTGAGTTTGACAGCCCTGATCTAGTGCGTAGCCTCTGCAATGTGCCTCCCAAAGAACTCCTCAGATGTTGAAGTCCTCAAAGACAAGTAGCTTCAGTAATTGTACCTCCCTATGAGACTCAGCAGCACAAGGAAGCTGCTTTGCTGCCTAAAAGACAATACAACAGCAGCATTCTCACCTTAGAGAGCAGCTTTACTAGTAACGCCTCACATCCAATTGTCTGTGGGACAGTGATTTTTAATCTCCCAAATGACAATGCCACTCCACTTTCCTTCCCCTTAGTTTGTGGCTATGAAGGACTTAATTGAGGAAATCCCAAGAGGGGAAATGCCCCCACCTCCAACCACATTTTGATAGTGTAAGATGAGGCGACCTTTACTTTAGGCAGACTTGGCATTCAACAACAACAGCTGGATACCAGCGGTTTCAAATTTCTTGTAAACTAGTCTTTCAGTAACCCATCCCATCCTTTCTCCATCAATCTCCACACAACTTCAATCACCTCCTATAATGGAATGCATGTGTGACCTTGGGGAAAGGGGAGATGAAATACTGCCTAGAAAACAAGCGGAGAAGAGGAGCAGGAGCTTGCAGTTTCTCAATGGTCAGAGAAAGAAACTAAGGAAGGACCCACCCTAACGGAGCAAGCAGTTAAAAGTGGAATCCCTATTGCAGGATTCATGTCATTCTCCCTGGATAAACCACACAGGAAACACAACTAGATGAGCTAAACCTACTTTTTCGTAAGGCTACATTAACTTGCAAGTTTGAAAGTACTACATTGTAACTACATATAACTACACTGCATGTCTGTGGATGAATTAAGACACAGAGAAGAGGAGAATGGCGTAATTGCCATAAATATGGAATCTATTGATCAATTGGGGTCCATTAACTACCTTCATTACAAGCTTTTCAAAACTGTTCTGTTACTTTCTCATGAGAGATGCTATGTTGTTTTAAAAACTGTTTTGATTTGCATTTGCAAAATCATTTGCACTAGATGATTTCTTGAGAGCATTTTTGTCATCTGTAAACTTATGACACACACCAGAGGTGGGATTCAGCAGGTTCTGACCAGTTCTGGAGAACCGGTAGTAGAAATTTTGAGTAGTTCGGAAAACCGGTAAATACCACCTCTGACTGGCCCCACCCCCATCTATTCTCTGCCTCCCGAGTCCCAGCTGATCAGGAGGGAATGGAGATTTTGCAATATCCTTCCCCTGCCACGCCCACCAAGCCCACTCACCCACCAAGCCCCACCCCACCCACCAAGCCCCACCCACAGAACTGGTAGTAAAAAAAATTGAAACCCACCACTGACACACACACATATATACACATGTCTATAAAACCACCAGTGTAAAACAGATTGGTATATATAACTTTAAAAAGTAAAACAGAGCCTTTTCTGACATTCCTTCTCTCTCTCTCTCTCTCTCTCTCTCTCTCTCTCTCTCTCTCTCTCTCTCTCTCTCTCTCTCTCTCTCTCTCTCTCTCTCTCTCCCTCCCTCCCTCCCTCCCTCCCTTTCTCCATGCAAACCAACCAGGGTGAAGAGATTGTTTTTGCCAGACATGATTACTTCCAAAACCTTTTGAAATGAGACAGAAGATGGCATAAAATTAGACTGAAGCTTAATGTGGACTATTTAATGGTTGGACAATGACCACCACCCTGCAGTACAGTTATTAACTTTTGACTGACATTTCAGAAATAAGAGGATGCTGTAGTACTATGCCATTTCTATGTGATAAGCCATGTTAACTTGCAATGTATGTTCTAGGAAGTCAAATCATGCTTTAAGCATGCAGATATAATGATATAAGTCCTCATGGAAGGCAGAACCAGATAAAAAAAATCACTTAGCAGCTTAGCAGCACTTAAAAAAATATCCTCACAGAAAAATGCAAGACTGATTCTTAAGTCCATTTTGGTCCAATTTAAGTAAAACTGGACATGAAATATGATAAACCTGAATAGTCAACATGGGTTACCATAGACAAAGGCCTTGTCTTGAATTGCAGGAAAATATATCTATACAAAGGTAATCGGCATGTTCAAAGTCTATGAATAGCTTTTTGTTCTATACTTTCCCGCTCGTATAAATTATATTCCTTTATTGTAGCACAGTCACTAAATAAACATGCATAACAGAGTGTATAAACTCAGTAGAGATTTGCTGTTTTTTTAAAAAAAATCTGAGCTCTCCCAAAGGAGTATATTAATTTGTATCTAATTTTCAAAAGTGTAGTAAAACTAAAACCAACAGATATTTCTGGGCAAAGATTCATGGACTAAGCCAGAAGGAAAAGTCAATTAAGTTTGCAGAAATTCATGAGTTACAGTACCTCGAATTTCTAGTTCAACTCTTGTACATCTGTCTGATTCGTTCTTAAACATATTGAGCTGGAAAAGGCACAATGAGATTTCCTTCAAACCATGTTTCAATAGCTTTAAGTGCCTAACTCAGCACTATGGCTTGAAGTAGATTTGATCAAAGTGGGAACTTAAGTTTTATTCTTATTTATCAACTATTGACTTAAAGTATTAAATTTCCTTCCAGGGACCTGGTGCCTTTTACCTTAGTATATAATTACATGTCCAGTAGGTTTCATGTGAATTTTCACCTAATATATCTACCTCCAAAATTTTAAAAAGTTAAACAAAATATTGGACAATTTTTTAAACTGTGCCCATCAACTGGACTTGGATAAGCTAACAGTTAACATTTATCTTGGTGGATTTTTTAGTCTTTTCCAATTACACAGATGTGGGATAGGGATAGGGATAGGGAGGGGTGGGTTCTACTTACCTTCCCCACTGGTTCGCATCGCGACGGAAGTGCACATTTTGCACGTACATACAAAGTGACAGGTCCTATATCATAGATCATACTTATTTGTAAGATACATGTTTACTTATTTAACGATTCTCCAGCAGCACAGGACATTTACATTAGCTCTTTTTAATGCTTCTAAGCAGTCTTAGAAAGTAAATATTGTAATATTCATCTGGAAGGCTGTGTTTTTACTAATAGATCAGATAAAGAGATGTATTACATCTCTCTTCTTTTGGCAGATATAGGTTCAACTGTATTTGTAGGCAACTTCTGCTCCATGCTTCTATAGCGAACAAATGATCTTTCTGGATTTGGCTCATGATGCGCTGTTGGGCCCAGAATTTTATTTGGCATAAGCAGATTGCTCTTTTGTTACATTTTCATCTTGTAGTGTTTTCATTTTATGCTGTTCAAGGGCTGTAGTTAAAAATACTACTCCTTTAAAAATAATTCTCAAACATGATGCCATATAAATGAAGTTCATGCCTTCATACATTCAAACCCCACCTTTGTTCTCTTGTGTTTCAGGGTAATCTTTCTGTACTAGAAACCATTCATGCCCATATTGACATTAGAGCTCAGAATGTTTGAATTGGATGGTATTTCCAGCAAACAAATGTCTCACTTCCTTTCATGTCAGTTGGTCAAGGTCAACTGTCAAGGAGGAGGAAGTTTTCCCTAGTGGTTATGCCATGCTTGATGGAGTCAGATGTTTCTGGGTCATAAGGACAAAGTAAGCAAAGAACAATTACATTTTCCTCTATTGACAACCTTCCTAAAAATGATTCCTTGCTATTCACTATTGTCCTGTAAAACTGTTGATCAAAAAATTAACCAAATCCTGATATCAAAGAAGCTAATGTTAATACAAGGAAATGAGGCATTAATAGCAAGTGCTTGAAACAGATATCCTCAATCTTTTAATTAGGGCAGATGTTAGGTTAATAAAATGAAAGAGTACACAACTGGATATTTTGTATATTCCTTTTAAGCATATGGAATGACATTTTGAGATCTTCTGGAATATATGAAAGACAATGCTTAGGAAGGCTATAAAATGGTTGCATTTAAACTACAGTTGCCACATTTAGTCTACAAGCAGCTGAATAACTACTATGTGAAGCAAAGAATTTGTGCTTTCTGTACTCTTCATTGGCATGTCATGCTCCTGTGGATGTTTGCAGCCCAGATATGGTATGGTAGTCCTTCTGAAACTACCTTTTGGAATTTGGAATCTCAGCCACTTCATTTAATGATTTTCTAAGCAACTGGATTTTTGGCATAATCATACAATATATCCGCATAACCTGTTGCCTACAACCACACCTTAGCTGGTACATGCCTAATAAAAGAATGAAAGATAAACACATTCCCAGGTGTGCCATAAAGCAAAGTCTTTGTGGTGGGAAAACTCAACTCACCCAGGGGTGGGTTCCACTTACCTCCCCTACCAGTTCGCATCACATTGGAAGTGCGCATTTTCTGATCTTTTATTTTCTTTCTTTTTTCTATCTCTTTTTTCTTTTTTCTCTTTCATATTTACTATATTGTTTTATTTGAATCTAACCATTTAAAAAATAATAGGAGGAATATCTGTATAAATATCCAGGATATACAGCATCATTGAATGTGTGTAGCCTAGACCAGTGTTGGTGAACCTATGGCACGCGTGCCAGAGGTTGCATGCAGCACCCTCTCTGTGGGCATGCGAACCGTCGCTTCAGCTCAGTTCTGCTGCGCATGCGTGCACACCACCCACCAGCCAGCTGGTCTTTGGGTCTCTGCTGCGCATGCACAGGGGGCGTGATGCATGTGGGGGGCCATGCGTGCATTGCATTTTGGGGGTTTACGCATGCGCTTTGGGCACCCGGTCCGGTCTGGAAAAGGTTAGCCATCACTGGCCTAGACCAAGAATTAGAACCTCAGATTGCTTTCCCTCTCTGTTAAAGGTACCGATTTCCTGGTCCAGTCATGTCTGACTCTGGGGCATGGTGCTCATCTCCATTTCTTGCCTGAGGGAACCAGTATTGTCTGAAGACAATTTCCATGTTTATGTGGCCAGCATGGCTATATGCCAAAGGTGCATGGAATGCTGTTACCTTCCCACAAAAATGGTACCTATTAATCTACTTGCATTTGCATGCTTTCGAGCTGCTAGGTTGGCAGGAGCTGGGCAAGTAACAGGAACTCACCCCATTGTGCAGCACTTGGGTCTTGAACCCAGGCTGTCAGCTCTCCAGCTGACAAGCTATGCATCTTTAACTGCTGAGCCATCATGCCCCCTTTCCTTTCTGTTGCTTTATTTTTACAGCCCTCTGCTACTCCCACTCAGCCATTTTCAGAAGCATGAAATGGTGGATATTCTACATAAGTTAAGAGAGTTGGGCTGACAGGACTCTGGTTATGAAAGTGGATGAGTTTATACAACTGCCATTTGTCTTTTGTTCTGTCCATAGGCAACTTCTAGTAAATTCCACAAGAGTTGCGTGCAGTTTTCAACTTAAAAAGATTGGGCACACAATCTGCAGTTCCCTTTAAGCTCTTTCAAAAGTTTTTGTAAATTCTAAACTCCAAAGTGTTTGAAATGAAAGCTTACTCAGTGCATGGGGAGGAAGCATAATTAATGTTTACTTTAAAAAATTATTTTAAATTGCATTTAAACTTTTGTCCTGAGCCTCACCATGTTATACAACTGTGGTCTATGGAATATTACATTCAGTTCTTGATCTGAAAAGGTTGGAACGTTCTGCTTAAATGAGCATCTGAGCCAGCTAGTTATGATCCTGTGGCATTTTATCTTCATGACAGACTATGGTAACATTGCTGCTCAGATACAGGTTTCATATAAGAAAAAAATCTAAGCACTGGCCAGATCCTCCTGCTTTATTGCATGGAAAACCATGTCACTGGGGAAAAAATAGAAAGTACTTGATGTGTTTATTTTTTAAATGTATCCCCTATCTTTCTGCTTAATTAAGTACTCAAAACAACTTATGATTAAAATTTACAAAATGCATCTACAAATACACAATCTGCATGTATGTGCATGATGGAAATAACAGTTGGATGTAGGATTGTACATCTCTGTGTCTCAACAAATCATGTAGCAGTAAACAAAGCCTGACTTTGCATATGGGCATCCTATTTCATAAATGATTGAACTGACCACCCATCAGGCATGGCTTGGCAAAATTATTCTAGTCAAATTCACTGCTGAACGACAGTCTTTTCCACATGCAAACAAATTAAGCACCTAAACCTGTGCCCAAAGATTGCATGCCCAACACAAAAAGCAATAAACAATTCATAGCAAGAGTCTGTGTGTCCAAAGAAACAAGCATACACAAAATATTCAAGTAATGGGAGAAATAATTGCCACTGAAAATAAACTTGTGTTCAGTGACATTCTCTCTTCACATACTTTGTTTAGTCAGTTTCTGATTGTTTAGATTGTATGGTCTCCATATTTATGACAAGCCACATTTTGCCAAATAAAACTGTTGATTAGGTACAAGCTACAACAAATAAAAATAAATCTGAGTCAGCTGGAAAAAATGTGTGTTTTCCATTTAACTAAACTATTGTGGTAAATGTAGAAAGTTGAAGCATTAATGGAAAACTTGTACCACTATAACAAATCTTTCATAGTGACACTATTCTTTCTACAAGAGTACATTCTCTTGTATATTCATTTTCAAAGTTTTCAAAAGAAATCCAAACCAAATCAAAATGCTGATCAAGGGAAGAAATTTTTTTTGCTTACCATTGCAGAACATGCCTATTTCTTACATTAAGCCTCCCCTTCTCAAAAATCAGCCATCAGAGTGCAAGAAAGAAGCATATTTTAAAGACAAAATATTATGGAGGAAATCAATTCAGCAACAAGAAATCAGTAGAACAAATACTGATCACAACTTCCTGTGATTGTGAACACTCTTTCCTGTTATTGTGGGCTTACCAGCAATAGCTTCTTTCTGAATCACTAATTGCTGCCCTAGAGCTACCACTTTAGTGTAATAATTAAGTACTCTCTAAGCTTTTGGGGAAATTTAAAATAGCAGCAATCTTTCCAAGCTCAGCCATTTATTTATTTATTTATTTATTTGATCATATTTGTATGCCGCCCAATTCCCAGAGGACTCATTCTATCGATGGAGATCAGAAGGGATGGTGTGGTTCTGTCATGGCAGCTGGAGTCCATAACACTGAGTCCTAATGCCCAGCAAGTCTAAAATTCTACTGTATATCCAGTGGGCAACCAGATGGATTTAAGAAAATGCACAATCATGGGTAATAGCCTTCTGATGCTTCCAAGCAACTGGCATTTAAGTGTATTTAAGTATTGAATCTGTGGCCAGAGATTTTGGAGGTCGTAAACTGACACTAAGCCATTTATAACTTGAAGTCTTCATGTCTAATCCCCTTTCTGAACCATCTACAGTAAATGGTTTCTGAATCAAAGTCCCAAAGGTGCTTTTTTCAAGAGGCAACTGGTCTTCCTGGTTTTTCTTTAAAGATGTTTCACTTCTCATCCAAAAAGCTTCTTGAGCTCCAGAACTGAAGAAGATTCTTGGATGAGAAGCGAAATGTCTTCAAAGAAAAACTAGAATGTCCAGTTGCCTCTTGAAAAAAGCACCTTTGGGACAACTATGACCAGGATGACTGAGAATCTATATAGACATTCTGAATGAAAGGTTATCTCTACAACTGTTGCCAGTGCATTTTATAGTTGAATTAAGCATTAGGAAAAATCAAATAATAAAAACAAAATGCCCTTATTATTCCAGAATCATATTGCAGTTATTTTCAGGGGAGCATCCTGAGTTTTGTCATTGTGAGAAGAAAAAAACTATTCTGTATCCATATTAGATGTGCTATGCAAAATTTTGAAGGGGCATATCAATTCACCAAAGTTATCTATCAATGCAGAATGATGAATCAGAGACCCACTTCAATGCAACAAATCAAATTAAATGACAACAAAGTGCTCCAGGCCATGCACACATGCCACAGATTTGATTTTTGTTTGTTTGTTCCAGCTGCTTCTGGCTTTATTACAGATTTCATAGACATAGACACTCTATAATATTGTAACTTCATTTCCCCATATGTGGAGAATTCTGGAAGGGTGGGGTTGAATATCAAATGGACTCTGACACTATGAATTATTGAGCAATGGATTTTTCACTGAATTATTTTATTTTTTATTTATTTGTGAGATTTATATACCGCCTCACAGTGCAAGCACTCTCTTAGTGGTTTACACCAGTAAGCAATGTATATTTATATTGACCCCAACAATCTGGGTCCTCATTTTACCTACCTCGGAAGGATGGAAGGCTGAGTCAACCTTGAGCCGGTGAGATTTGAACCGCTGACCTGCGGATTAAAGTCACTACCTATCAGTGTTCTACTTTAAGCTTCCTTCACTTTCTCAGCTCCTTGGGTGTAGTCACCCTCAAACTTTACCCTCTATTATGCTAATGAAATGTGATATTTCTGTTCAACTCAACTATCAGAGTGAGTGTGGACTCAGAATTGACCAATCAAACCTTACTTTTACATGCTGCATAGCTAAGGCATTACAGTCTCTCATTAATAAATAGACATTAGGCTAACACAACAGCTGCTGGACCAAACATCAATTGTTTTCAGAGGTACGGCTATAAATGTCCTCTTGTTTGTGCCTGACTTTCTCTGTAGCCTGCTTATCTTACTACACCACATTGCTGATGCCTATGCTAAGTACAACACATACAGTAGAACATTGCCAGCCAAAGACAACCTCAATAAAACTGAGCCCTGTCCAGGGCAAGCTTTATCAATTTGCCCTGTCCATCCTGGCATCTCACTAAAGCTGATGATGGGGGGGGAGTGCTTTCCAAGAAGGAAAGCACCTGGTCCAGGTCCACAAATCATATTAAAATATAATCTGTTTTCTTGTGTGGGCTAACCATTGTAAATTATGTTATTATCTAGTGTCATGTATGAATGCATGCTCTCTTGTCATTAGCAAGAGAACTTTAACCTAAAAGTCATGCCTCCATTGCCTTTGTGAAATGTTGACACTCTCACTTAATTCATTTAACCCGGTGCTGTGATCAGCTGAGTTTTCACTTCCAGTTGCATCAAAGCTATCATATTTGGCTGAAAAAGGAACCAAAAACCAAAAAACAGAAAAGGGCATTGTTAGATAGTAGAAAACAGCTATAGAAAACCCTAAGCTTTTATTATCATCTGGATTTTTTTTTGTTTGCAACTTAGATATGGTACCGGTAGCAGTAAACGTTCCATTTCTCCTATCTAAGACAACTTATCTTGTCTAGTAATCTTCCTCATACCTGTTAGATAAATAGACCCCTCCCAAAGAAGTCTACTAGCATCTTTCACTAACAGCATAAAGAGCAATGGTTTGAGGATAATCTCTCAGAAGGAACAAAAGTACGCTCGACTGTTTCACTTTGTTTTTTCCAATCAGTGAAGATAGGAAAGTGATGAGTGAATAGGCATTTTACTACTTTACGGGGTGAAGTACAACTCCTGGATGCCAAAATTGAAGTCAGGAATGTAGAAAGCTGTGGAGCCAGTTGCAAGACGGAGGAAAACAAGAATTCATTGAGGATTACTAAGAGGAAGGGAGGAGCATTTGGAAACTCTGTATCCTAGAACAGTCCCCAAATGCATCGCTTTACTGAGAGAAAACTATAGAATAATTTTATAGAAGTCTGACCTAGAAGAGTTTATTTATTTTATTTTGTCACGTGCATGTTTGTAATATACATAGATATAACATTGTTTATATACATAAGATGGGTACTGATAAGAGGGAACATTAGGACAGGGATGATAGGCACGCTGGTGCACTTATGCACGCCCCTTACTGACCTCTTAGGAATCGGGTGAGGTCAACAGTGGACAGTCTGAGGGTAAAGTTTTGGGGATTTGGTGATGAAACCACAGAGTCAGGTAGTGAGTTCCAGGCATTTACCACTCTGTTGCTAAAGTCATATTTTCTACAGTCAAGTTTGGAGCAGTTCACTTTGAGTTTGTATCTGTTGTGTGCTTGTGTATTGTTGTGGTTGAAGCTGAAGTAGTCGTTGACAGGAAGGACGTTGTAGCAGATAATTTTATGAGCTATGCTTAGGCCGTGCAGAAGGCGACGTAGTTCTAAGCTTTCTAAGCCCAGGATTTCGAGTCTGGTTTCATAAGGTATTCTGTTTCTAGTGGAGGAGTGGAGGACTCTTCTCGTAAAGTATCTCTGGACACTTTCTAATGTATTTATGACCGATATGCGGTGTGGGTTCCAGACAGATGAGCTGTATTCGAGGATTGGTCTGGCGAATGTTTTGTATGCTCTGGTCAGTAGTGTGATATTACTGGAGAAGAAGCTATGTAAGATTAGGTTAACAACTCTTGAAGCCTTTTTGGCAATGTTGTTGCAGTGGGTTTTGGCACTTAGATCATTTGATATGAGTATTCCAAGGTCTTTGACAGAGTGAGGGTCGTCTGCAAGGTCTTGTCTATTCAACTTGTATTTAGTGTTCTGGGTTTTTTTTGCCAATGTGTAGGACAGGGCATTTGTTGGTTGAGATTTGGAGTTGCCACATGTTTGACCATTCTGACACAAAGTCAAGGTCTTTTTGGAGGGTAGCTGTGTTGTCGGTGGTGTTGAAGAGTTTTACATTATCGGCAAAGAGAACGCAGTCGCTTGTAATGTGATCGCAAAGGTCATTTATATAAAGTATAAAGAGTGTAGGTCCTAGTACGCTGCCTTGGGATACACTGCAGTTAATGGGAACGGGGTTTGATAGGGCGCTCCCTATTTTGACCACTTGTTGTCTGTTTGACAGGAACGCAGTTATCCAGTCATGTAGGGGTCCAGTGATGCCGTAGGATTTCAGTTTCAGAAGTAGTTTATCGTGAAGCACTGAGTCGAAGGCTTTACAGAAGTCTATGTAAACTGCGTCCATTGTTTTGCCCTGGTCAAGTTTTGAGGTCCATATGTTTTTGCAGTGTAGTAGTTGTAGGTTGCAGGATAATTTTTCCTGAAATCTTCATAGCAGGACTGGTGGTGGGAAAGTGTTTCATAATGCCATTACAAAAGTCATCTTGTAAGTACTGTGACTTAGATTGCTTAAATGTGAGGCCATATGCCAGGTGTTTGATAAGAGATGCTTAAATGAGCTAGAGAACAGTGTAGTAATCAAATGTTGTGATCTTATATCCCAGAGACTTTGCCTAATTAATAAAGTGCTGGGGCCAAAATACAGCTCTGGAGTACACCATTATTCACAGATATGATGTTTGTTAAAAAAAAAGAACATTTCCACATCTTATATGAGCTCTTATATGAAAGATTATTCATTGGTCAGGTACCATTTTTGTTGGGTTTTTGCCAGAGTTTGTATCTGGAACAGAGTCAACATAGTCCTCAGCACCATAAACACAGCAAATGGTTTCTCTCCTTGGGGGACTGGAATATTTTTCTGCAATATTTTTCTGCAACAAATGCTCTGTCTTACACATTGGCAAAAAAAATCAGAATACAAAATACAAACTTGAAGGAAACGAACTTGTAGAGGACCCTCACTCTGTCAAAGACCTTGGAGTACTCATATCCAACGACCTAAGTGCTAGAGCCCACTGTAACAACATTACCAAAAAGGCACTAAGAGTTGTTAATCTAATCTTGCGTAGCTTCTTCTCTGGCAACATTACATTGCTAACCAGAGCATACAAAACATTTGTTAGACCAATTCTGGAATACAGCTCACCTGTCTGGAACCCGCACTGCATATCAGACATAAATACAATCGAGAGAGTCCAGAAATATTTCACAAGAAGAGTCCTTCACTCCTCCGCTCACAACAAAATATCTTATTCCACCAGACTTGAAGTACTGGGATTAGACAATTTACAACTACGTCGCCTCCGATCTGATCTAAATGTAGTTCATAAAATCATATACCGAAATGTCCTTCCTGTTAATGACTACTTCAGCTTCAACCGCAACAATACACGAGCACATAATAGATTCAAACTAAATGTAAAGCGCTCCAAACTCGACTGCAGAAAATACGACTTCAGCAACAGAATGATCAATGCCTGGAATGCACTACCGGACTCTGTGGTTTCTTCCCCAAACCCCAAAAACGTTAACCTTAGACTGTCTACAGTCGACCTCTCCCCGTTTCTAAGAGGTCTGTAAGGGGCGTGCATAAGCGCACCACTGTGCCTACCATCCCTGTCCTACTGTCCTATTGTCCTCTTTTATCGTTACTTTTTACTTATGTTTATCCAAACTACTACTATCCTATACATGTTTGACAAATAAATAAATAAATAAATAAATAAAATATGCAACAGGACCAAATAATGGTTCAGAGTGGAGTGGACTTTCCTGAAGGCTGCTTAATATGATTATCGTTTTTGCAGAAATTGTGTCAATTTATTATCGAAAAATTTGCCATAGAGCTTCCATATATTAAACAAAAAT
The DNA here is from genome assembly GCA_023053685.1 of Diadophis punctatus similis. Classification (NCBI taxonomy): domain Eukaryota; kingdom Metazoa; phylum Chordata; class Lepidosauria; order Squamata; family Dipsadidae; genus Diadophis; species Diadophis punctatus. The sequence continues at coordinate 44,653,613 of JALIGW010000004.1, read as the reverse complement.
GTATAGATCTGTATTGTAGTTTTCAGGGTTCATCCAACCACATATGACCTATGTTTTTAGTCTTTACACATCTTAATATTTCTCATGTTCCCTTCTTTAGTAAATTTACTATTAATGTATATACAGTACATTTATCTACTTTCTCTCATTTTGAATGATTTCAAGTCATACATAAATGGTAATCTCTTTTCCCTTTCAGTTACAGTAGTCCCCATTTAGCAATTGCCTTGGACACAGCAACCATTCGCAAATGAAGGAAAATATACGTGTCCCAGGATAATGATGTAAGATAGAATTTGGGTCAGTCACCGGGACCAGAGATTTACTCTTCCAAAAGTTCAGAAGAGTAAATCTCTCATCCCGATGACTGACCCAAATTCGATCTAGCAACTATACGGTTATGATTGTGATGAAAAAGGAATTTTGAGACCAATGCCCATATTTATGACCTTTGTAGTATCTCCCTCTGTGTCACATGTTTACCATTACTACACATCCAGTGCCTGACCATTTTTCTTCTCCCCTCCCCTCCCACTTTGCAGATTAGCGAGAGTGCTTATACAAGTTATCTCTTCCTGAACTGCTTTTCTCCATAGTGCAGGTGTTCCTGAAAAGTGCTAAATGCAAGTTAACAAGCTCAGCTCTGTAACCTTCATTAGCTTATTACATTCTTCTCACAGCTGCTGCCTGAAATTACAAGACAGTAATTAATTTCACACTAATGGCTTTAGTTTTCCTCCTAAGTGACTGGCTAGGCAACAGCCAGTACTAGCTTCTTCCTTCCTATATGTATTACTCATTATGTATCTCTTGCAATCCCTTCCTCTCCAACATGAATATAATACAAATATTATTTCCTTGGTAATTATCCCAGCAATAGGATAAACATTTCAAAGGATGGGGAGCTTTCATAGTCTTTCATACATCCATAATCCTCACTGCATCATACTATCTAACATTCACTGAATGCGGTTTTCAGATATCTACATAGCATCTGCATCCACGCATATGTGCACTGGCCCTGTTGAACCCAACTCTAATGCCAGCAGAAACATTCCTTATACATTTTTCCATAAGACATTAAACAATCAAGGGCAATATTCTTATTCTATGCTCAGTGTTAAACATTTCTGCAACATGCTTTATTTCTATCATATACCCTTTTTGTTACATCCATTTCAAGCAAATCTAATTCTCGTTCTGCTCTTATCTGCCCCTGGATTGAAGTAGCACTGCCAACAGCTAATTTGACGGGCCTTACAAATAGAGCCAGTTCTACCATTAAGTAGAATGTGATCTCAAACAGCAGTTCTGAAGTAGCCGGGAAAAGCAGCATTTTTTTTTTCCAGAAGGCTGGTTTGTTTAACATTTTTTCTTGGCATTGTATTGTATTACTGGAGTAAGAGAACTGTACTCATATTTTCTGTCTCATGTGCCAAAATAATTTGGCTAGTTTGAAGCATTATGCATTTTGAATAAATGAGGGAGAGGAGTATCATTTGTTGCTCCATTTTGGGCAGCATATTCAGATAATTGATGCCTTGAACCCTGTTCAATTCCATTTTGGGGTGTATTGACATTTTAGTTTTTATGATGTTTTTGCTTATCCTAGTTTGTTAGTCTGCAATTGACGGGGTTCACATTCTCATTAAGGTTTAAAACATTTATTTATTAGATTTGTTTGCTATCCATCTTGCCTAGAACATTTGCAAAGCACAAGGCTGGGCTCATACCATCCAAAGTCAAAAGACAACAACCCAGTGGTAGCTTAGTGTCCTAGGAAGGACCACCTATCTTCTTGTAAAGGAAAAACACCATGGAATTGATTTGGACATTAGCTATGCCAAAAGGATTCATTTGCCTTTAAAATTTTCAAGAGATGAGGAAATGTTTTCAATATAGATCTCTCTGGTCTAATAAGATTCATTGTTTCTGACATTTATTATAGTATCTAAATAAGCCCTACTTTAATTACAACTCAGAAAGTTCAAAAAGACATTACATTTACTGGCTAGGCTTGTCAAAGGTACCAGAGGTACATAATCCAGGCAGGTCACATGTGCCTCCCACTTCTACCATTTTGTACTTTGCGAAGAGCTTGTTAACTTTTACAGAGAAAAATCCTTACAAAGATCATCCTGACCTTTTCAAACTGGACAATCCTCTTTTTTGATTCTCATACTGAGTTTTCACCCCCATGGCCAATATGAAAAAGAAATTCCTCCCCCTTCTCTCTCTCTGAACTTAGCACAGCATATACATGTTATGGTAGTCTTTCCTTTGAATGCTTTTCGTCACTTAAGTTCACAGTTGTCCTTTTCTCACTGCCCATTGGGTGTTCAACTCAGCTTCAGAATATGCTGAAGTTACGATCACAGTTATTTTCCCATTTTCACTTTGAGTTTTAGAATTTGATTTGGATTCAGTAAAGCTTCAGCAATACAGGACAACTGAAAGAGATCAATTTCACTTGGCCAAACAAAAAAAGAATTTTGTTCTATCATTTTCACAAGTTAGAAGATATGTGGTTCAATCTCTTAATATCTTTTCCTTATGAAAGCAAATATTGGGCATGGCGGGGGGGCGGGGGGGGAGATGTTTTGGATCAGAGACACAGCAACAGAGGGTAAGGTCTAGCCAAGGAATAATCAATCTAACTGGACGGAGGGTACAGATAAAATGCTGACAGCATGTAGTGGATGCATAAAATGGCTTGATAGGAGGTACCAATTAGCAAAATGGTTGCCCCTGCCAGGCTATCATAAAACAGTCATAAAACATAAGTCATTTATCATAATGAAAAACAGTCCCAGTAGGTCCTTTATCATCCAATAGAGGCCTTTTTGTATCCTAGTATATTTTTTGCAAATAAACATAAAGGATGGTGTTTTGAGTTGTAGCATGCCAGTTTACGCACTATTTTTTTTAACAGACGTTTTAAAACAATCCCTTTAATTAAAAAAAAGTAGGTGAACCCTTCCTTTCTGTGGACCACAAAAGTCTAATCCCACAACTGCTAGAAAACTATTACATAAGCACATGATAGGTTTTATACTTTGCAACTGAAAGCAGCAGGGAGGGTTTGCACAATTTATATAAGTTGGTTATGTTGATTTGAAATGGGAGGAAAAACATTATCACCCCCTTCCAAAGACTGATTATTCTGGTCCATACATTATACTAAACTAGGGCTAGTTTTGTTTATGGTTTATTGAATACATTAGTTATTCAACAGTTTTATACATATGACTTTAAGGCCCAAAAATAATTTTCAACTATAATGACTACATAGCAAGTTAGTCAGATTCAAGGAAATCACTTTATGGCTTGGTGGGTTATACAGAGGCAGTTGTTCTACTTCCCCCTTATGTGCCTGCATGCAGTAATATATAAATATGAAAAACTCACTTATCTCACATTGACTTATAGTTCTTGAAGTGGCTTGCAATATCTTTTTTAAATATGTAACACCTTTAACTAACAATCTTCTTCAAATGCATTATTTCTTCATAAAATGAGCCTAATAGTGCAATACAGTTTCTCAAGGATATGGAACAGCTTTTCCAGGCAAATTTACCTAGCATTCTGGTGAAGAATACTTCTCAGTGTCAATATATATTAAGATCTGATTGTATGTGTGTGCATATGTATTCATTCATACTGAATTGAATATATTGATTATATACACACATACACGATTTGTTCAATCAGACCTTTTAAACAATTCATATAGAATACACTTCTTAGTTTTAAAATTGGCATTTCAAGTTAAGTTTCTGGTTATGTTACTTCTTGCTATTTTTTTGCAATTATATATTTATGTTTTGTCTTGAAATATTTATGTAGCTCAGAGATTGTTAATCATCTAAAGTGTCTCAGCAATTTGCAATAAAAAATAAAAAATAAGGTATTAAATTGTTAGAATAATTAAAACCTATAAAACAAAAAATATTACAGTTAAATCATCTGATCAAAAACATGTCTTTCTAAAATACTATAAAGTACTTACATTCCCCCAGTAATTCCAAGGAGCTGGGAGAATTACATTTATCACCAGATCAACCCCCAGCAGCTGTAGGCAATCCTCACATGCTCTCCATGAGGGTGGAGATTCAGTCAGAAAGAAATATTCTCTTAAATAGCCTGGACCTAAGTCATGTAAGGATTTTGAGGTAATAATTTGAACTTTTTATTTTGCCTGGAAATTACCCGTAGTCAATGCAGAGCTTTATGCAGTATTTCTGAATCTCAGCAGCTTTAAGATGTGGACTTCAACTCTCAGAATTCCTCAGCTAGCATTGAAATCCACACTTTTAAAAGTGGCTGGGGTTGAGAAACACTGCTTTAAACATATGTGTAATGTGGTCTTTTGTGTCCTTCCCAGGATCAATTTGGCTTCTGTACCAAATTAAGTTTCTAGATTAAAGGCAAAGGCAATACTAGTATTCAAGTCCATTATCACAGTCCAAGTGTAGAGGCTACTGCTCTGTTTTCCATAGTTTTATGGTGATTTTCTTTCAAAAAGGAATTCATCTGGTGTATTAATCAAAGCTAATAAAAGGTGTTCTTGGCCATGGCTTGAAAAGTCAGATTTGAATATAGAAGCACTCCTGAATTTTGCGGTTGCCATTTCCGAAACACTGTAATCTTATTCAGCACAGGCAGATTGATCACTTCTTATACCGCTTGTGGATCTCTCTGTAAAGCTTTCAGCTATCCTTCTGGCATTATTATTACATTTATAGACTGCCTGATTTCCATATGGCTCTGGGTGATCAAAACTAGCATATAAAAGCACAACTGAAAAGCACAATACTTAAAATGAAAACAAATCTATGTCCACTTCCTTGTTATTGCTCTTCAAGCATTGGATGACTGCTGCCATGTCTCCTCTTAGCCTTCTCTTCTTTAGACTAAACACATCCAGTTTCTTTAACCATTCTTTACAGAATTTAAGCTACAAGGCCCTCACCATCTGTGTTGCTCTTCTTTGACTTTTTCTAGATCTTTACTATTCTCTTTGGATTGTGGTAATCAAAACAAGGTTTTGGGTGCAGACTGACCAGTACAATTTTAGAGCAGAACTTCCTAGAAACTTGTCATTATAACTCAATGATGCATCCCAAAATTATATTGGTTCTTTTGGTAGTTGCAGCACACTGATGACTCATATTTAATTCTGTGGTCTATCATACGTACTGCCTAATTTGTAACTATGCATCCAGAGTTTCCTACAGAAATGTAGAACCATGACATTGAGTCCAATATTCTATTCCAGTGATGGCGAACCTTTTTTTTCTCGGGTGCCGAAATAGTGCATGCGCGCGCTATCGCACGCACGTCCGTGCCCACACCCATAATTCAAAGCCCCCCACTCGCCCCACCCCCCTGCGCATGCGTGCGCGACCCCCCCACTCCCCCATTTCCCAACTTCCAGTGGGCCTGGTAGGTCCATTTTTCGCCCTCCCCAAGCTCCAGAGCCTTTCTTGGAGCTTGGGGAGGGCGAAAACGCTCCTCCCGCCACCCCGGAGGCCCTCTGGAGGCCGAAATCACCCTCCCAGAGCCTCTGCGCGAGCCAAAAATCAGCTGGCGGGCACGCACATGCACGCTGGAGCTGAGCTAGGGCAACAGCTCGCATGCCACCAGATATGGCTCCGCGTGCCACCTGTGGCACCCGTGCCATAGGTTCGCCATCACTGTTCTATTCCATCAAGAGCCTTGAATTTTTAGCCTTTCTTCTGAAGTGTCAGCAATCCCCGCAACTTGGTGTCATCTGAAAATATGTTGAGCATCCCATCTATTACCATCATTTATAAATATCTCCATGTGTATCTAGTGCTAACCCTATTTTCATCTGATTTTTTTTTCCTGACCTCCATAATGCACATCTGATAGCTGGATAGCTCTTTGTTAGATTTGCAAGAAGACGGATGCATGATAGGAATAAAGAATTCCTATCTGTCATCTATTGCTATCTTCCCAACCCATGGACTGAGGATCTCCTTGATCTTGTTCTGTTCATATCCAAACCCTCCCCCCTTTATGGTCATTTTAGGATTTCAAACTTTTCTTGATGCCACCACCCCTTGAGTCAGTGGCTGACCTCTAGAACCTCTGTTCCTTCTTCAGTCCATGAACTTCAGTATTCACTAGTGCTTCAAACTCTTTTGCCTTCTGCCTAGATCTTCAAAATCTCTTTCTATTCTTTCCAGACCTCTTCTGGTGGTGTCATTTATTCCAATTTGAAACAGAAGAAAGTGATAGTGATCAGTTTGTTTGATTAGTAAAATCAGCTTTTCTGTCATAGCCTGAATTTTCACACCAGGAAGACAACACACTTCCCTTGATCTCACATCTGGTCTCCAGATGGTTGATTCCATTCCTCTTAGCAGCTAGTCACTGGATGAGTGACCATGCAACTCTATTGTAAGTTTCTTTACTTACTTCCAAATACTTTACTTAATCTTCCAAAATACTTTGCTTACTCTTTGAAGTACTTTACAATTCTATTGAAAGTTTCTTTGCTTACTTACAAATATTTACTTACTTTGCTTACCTACTGACACTTTTTTACAAAGCTTTCCTACCAACCTTTGTAGAAAAAATATGTCCATGTACCACCTTGAATTGAAATGATTTTTATACACTATGGTACACTACTATGCATAGTCATGTTACTGCTAAATATCTGCTTTTTTACCCAACTGAAAATCATAAACCTGTACCCGTATCTTTAGAGATACAGAGCAAAGTGGCCTAAAATGTCAACAGAGCAGCATATAGCATAATTGCTTACTTAAGATCTTATAAGCTGTTTAGTTTGAGAGATAATTTCAATAACACATTTAATAGGCCACTAATATATATTATTGGTCATATAATTTATTGAGGGTTTTTTTTGCATAGTATCTCTTTTTATGTTCAAAGTATAGATGATTGGCATTCCAAAATTTAAAGCTCAGATTAGAAAATACAGTCTATGTTGATTTGGACCATTGCAGGTTAACATCTGCTTTATGAGATTAACATTCTAAATTGTGGTTCCTTTTTTCCCTCCCTACATGTAAGTACAAAAGATCATTTGAAAAGTACTTTCCACTTAAGAGTTTAAAAGAAAATCTGCATTGCATCTGGATGAATCACAAGTAGTGTATTCAATTTCAAAGGACTTTTTTTTTCTTTTTTCCAGGAGCAGCATCCATGTATTATATTTTTACTCATCATAAGCTTTAGAAAGCCATGTTGTCATGAGAGAAGTATAAAAACCTTCAGAACAATTTGCAACTTCCCTATTTCTTATTGCAATATGATATTAATTGAAATTTTGAATGCATTATTTTTCAATAATTATTTTTCTACCTAAGAAAATTACCACTCATATCTAGATGAAATGACATTACAAATATATATTAAATTGTAAATTAATTATATTTTATATCTCCAAATATTTTCTACTGAGTAGGAACTTTGAATTTTGACTTAGGAGATGGCACTAAATTCTTGTCAAATAGATCACATTCATATGTTATAAAGCCCAAAGTTAATTTCTGATATCATATCTAAAAAAAAATTGACCTTACAGTGAGATCAGGATCAAATCAAATCAAATCAAATCCTACTGTCCCCATTTATTTGTATCCATTTCCTATATTCATAATCATGTTTATACTTATATCTGTTATCTTATACACACTTGACAAATAAATAAAATAAATAAAAAATCATTCACAGCTAATATTCTAAAATATCACTGGACGATGCTGAATATTTTCTAGATCTTTCTTTCTTTTCTTTCTTTTAATTTTTTTAATTGTTTTTCAACTTTAAGCATCATAATATCATAACACAAATCTACACCTATTCACATCTATTATTTTTGCTCATACAAAAATTATACAATATTTCCACATATTTACAATCTTACATCTTTTTCTTCATCCAACCTTATTTCTTAGTCCTTTGTCTTTCCTGACCCATTCGTACCATTTTGACCATACTTCATAGTAGTCCGAGTTATTTTGATCTTTGATTTCTTTCTTTATTTGTACTATTAATTTATTATAATTATCTTCTTTGTTCGATAAACACTTGGCCGTTAACCAAATTCCTAAATACTTTATTTTTTGCTGTTGTTTGAATGCCCAATATTTTTTCCAATTCAATTTCCTGTTTTTTGGTAAGGTTTTTCGTTAATGCCTTTGTTTTTAGTTTATTAATTTTTAAACCCACTACTTTTCCATATTCTTCTATTTGATATATTAATTTAGGCCCTGTTTGTGTTGGTTGCTCAAATATAAATACCAGATCGTCTACAAACGCTTGGACTTTGTACTCTTCTTGTTTTATTTTCAGATCTTTTATTTCCTTTTCACTTCTAATTTTATCTAACATTATTTCTACTGTTAGTATGAACCTTGTGGTTTCTATGTGTCAATACAATGTTGCTTATTGAAAAACAAATGATTATGTAAAGTAACAGCGTTTCTTTGCCATCCCAATTGTCAAAATGAGTTCCCTGAAATCAATATGCTTCTATTCCACGTCTAAAACTTCTGCTTTCTAAATACCTGATGTTTTGTTTCAAATTCCACCGAGATCAGCCCACCTCAGAATCCAAGCCAATAGCAATAGGGATATGGATGTCCTCTTCTGCTGCTTTGTCTCCGATGTGAGAATAAAAAGAAAACTCTTCAACTCCAAGAGAAAGACAATATTCAGTTGAAGCAACAAAACAAAATATTTGCTTTCCAGATTATGTCCAGAACAAAACACCACAGTATGTTTTTTGCATACATCATCTGAAACTAAATGTTCTGTGCATGAAATAGTTTACAACACAGACTATTTTGCACATCCCTATGCATAGCGATGTAACTGTCACACTAATTGTAACTACAGCTGCCTGAGTATCTATTTTTTCCTGCAATCTATGAAAATAAGCATTAATTTGTTTACATAAACATGTTGTTTTTACATTTGTCAGTTCAGGACTGAAAACTAGAACACATATATGTTATACCTCACTTAATTTGCCTGCTGTTACATGTGTAAAAATATCAATAATGAATTCTTATTTTTCACTTAATATGTAGGTATTCAAGACCTTCCTAATATTATGTAGTATATTCTGCCCATGGGGAGAAAAAATAGTAATATAAATTGTTCCACTGGATTGGATTATAATTCGGTGCTCCCCATAAGCGAGGATGTGGACAGGGCTGTGGGAGCGATGGGTACCCCCACCTGTTTATTGGACCCGTGCCCCTCCTGGCTGGTCTCAGCCAGCAGGGAGGTGGTACGCGGCTGGATCCAGGTGGTGGTCACCGCTTCTTTGAGGGAGGGATCCGTACCGCAGTCGTTAAAAGCTGCGGTGGTGAGACCCCTCCTGAAGAAGCCTTCCCTGGATCCAGCTGACTTGAAGAACTATCGTCCGGTCTCCAACTTACCTTTTCTAGGGAAAGTTGTGGAGAAGGTGGTGGTTACTCAGCTTCTGCAGCTCCTGGATGAAACAGATCATCTAGATCCTTATCAGTCGGGTTTCAGGCGCGGCTACAGTACAGAAACTGCCTTGGTCGCCCTGATGGATGATCTCTGGCGGGCCCGGGATGGGGGGAATTCCTCCATCCTGGTGCTACTTGACCTCTCAGCGGCTTTCGATACCATCGACCATGGTATCCTTCTGCATCGTCTCAGCGAGTTGGGAGTGGGAGGCACCGTTTTGCGGTGGTTCTCCTCTTATCTCGCCGATAGGATGCAGTCGGTGTTAGCAGGAGGGCAGAGATTGTCCCCTAGGCCCCTATCATGTGGGGTGCCTCAGGGGTCGGTTCTCTCGCCCATCCTGTTTAATATTTACATGAAACCGCTGGGGGAGATCATTCGCAGACATGGGGTGCGTTTCCACCAGTACGCTGATGACACCCAGCTGTACATCACCACCCCGTCTGACTTCAGTGAGGCAGTTGATGTAATGTGCCGGTGCCTGAACGACATTAAGATCTGGATGGGGAGGAACAGACTCAGACTTAATCCCGACAAGACTGAGTGGCTGTGGATACTGCCTCCTAAGGACTATGACAACTGTCCCTCCTTGGTTTTCGAGGGAGCGAAACTGACTCCCTTGGATCAGGTCCGCAACTTGGGGGTCCTCCTAGATCCACAGCTAAAATTGGATCATCATCTTTCTGCTGTGGCTAGGGGGGCCTTTGCACAGGTTCGCCTGGTGCACCAGTTGCGGCCATACTTGGAGAAGGAGGCTCTACTCACGGTCACTCATGCCCTTGTCACCTCCCGCTTGGACTACTGCAATGTGCTCTACATGGGGCTACCCTTGAAGAGTATCCGGAGACTTCAGTTGGTGCAAAATGCGGCTGCGCGTGCTGTGGTGGGTGTGCCAAGGTACACCCACGTGACACCTATACTCCGCCAGCTGCATTGGTTGCCCATCGGTCTCCGGGTCCAATTCAAGGTGTTGATCCCCATCTTTAAAGCCCTTCATGGCTTAGGACCAGGCTATCTCCGGGACCGCATTCTGCCTCATACTTCCCTTCGACCAGTTAGGGCCCACAGAGTTGGCCTCCTCCAGGTCCCGTCGGCCAAGCAATGCCGGCTGGCGGGCCCTAGGGGGAGAGCCTTCTCTGTGGCCGGCCCCGCGCTCTGGAACCAACTTCCCCCAGAGACCCGAACTATCCCCACTCTGCTGGCCTTCCGAAAAGCCGTTAAGACATGGCTTTTCCTGCAGGCTGGGGGTAGAGCTTAATCCACTCGAGCTCACCCCCAAGTATGTATGGTTGTTGAATGGTTGTTCGATGTTCTTTTATATTGTGTTTTTTAAATTTTTATACTTGTTTTTAATTAATATTTAATATTTGGTCATTCTTGTATTTTTCTCTGTTGTACGCCGCCCTGAGTCCTTAGGGAGTTGGGCGGCATATAAGAATACCAAAATAAATAAATAAATAAATAAATGGTCCTATCTGGGAATCATGGAAATCCTTGTCCAGCATAGCTTGAGTGGGGTGGGGTGAAGAAATCAATTTTTAGGGTAAGATTATTTATTTATTTATTTATTTGTTTGTTTGTTTGCTTTTATTTATTTATTTATTTATTTATTTATTTATTTATTTATTTATTTATTTATTTATTTATTTATTTATTTATTTATTTATTTATTTATTGTTCTTATAGGCTGCCCAACTCCCGTGGGACTCTGGGCAGCATACAACATAATAGAAGAACAATTAATTAAAAGCAGCAATAAGAAAATTAAAAATGCATATAAAAATTAAAAATATCACCAACATTCATACATGGGGAGACCATATCTCATCTCACTGTAATTTAAGTACATTGCACCATAATGTATTGATATACTAGACATATGCATCTCTTTATTCTTTTTAAAAAAATAATGTTTTATTAGGTATCAAAATCTATCTTTTTGATTCTTCAAATATCTGTAAAACTTGCAAAATGTAGTTCTCTTTTAAGAAAATCCCTCTTTGTTTCAGAGAGGCCAATAAAAATACCACAAAGCTATCTATTTTGCTTTCTTGTCCTTATTGAAAATTAAAAAGGAAAAATGAAATAAAACTTATACATCACTCAGGGAGGAAGAGGATTTTATGTTACAGATGTTTTAATCTTTTAAACAATTACATTAACATGCTATATTTTATAATTCCATATTTGATTAAGACTGTTACAACTGCACATAGAATTCCCATTAATTTCAAATTCCAGGTTTATGCATCAAAATCCTTTATAATAGTTTTAACTGAGAAAGGAATAAATCATTTTATGTAGGCCTTCTTAATAGAAGGGAATATAATATGAAGCAATTAACATTTTTTAAATTTGTCTTAATTAGTCAGAGATGTGAGAAAATTAGACATATAGGGGAAAATGCAGATGATTCTTTTTCACAGACCTAGATAGGAACTGTACTCTCTACGGTCAGGCCTAAGTTCAAACACGACTCAGTGAAATCCAATTGAGTTCAGTTGCTTATTTGCCTATATCTAATAGACAGAATCTTGCCAGACTAAAGCAATAACCTTCTAATCAAATAGATACACAATGGGAGATTCCAGGTGTGGCAACCTAGGTCCTTTTCCTCCCCGTTCAGTTCAGAACTGGACAATCTCCCTGCTACCGAGGTGGCGCAGCGGTTAGAGGCAGTACTGCAGGCAACTTTAGCTGACTGTGACCCGCAGGTCAGCGGTTCAAATCTCACCGGCTCAAAGTTGACTCAGCCTTCCATCCTTCCGAGGTAAGTAAAATGAGGACCCAGATTGTTGGGGGCAATATAAATATACATTGCTTACTGGTGTAAACCGCTTAGAGAGTGCTTGCACTGTGAGGCGGTATATAAATCTCACAAATAAATAAATAAATAAATACCTCCATGCTGGAAAGCCAAGATCGTCCCCAACTCCTTCTCCAGATGCACATCTACTCCCAACTTGGCTGATCTTGAAAAAGTTATACAGACTTGAACTTAGTTGAAAACCACCAAAAAATCCCTGGGCTTTGGTTCAAAGTAAAAAAAAATCCTGGAAGAAGTCAATGGCATACCACTTTCATATAGAAATAGCAATAGCACTTAGACTTATATACCTCTTCATAGTATTTTACAGCACTCTCTAAGCAGTTTACAGAGTCAGCATATTGCCCCCAACAATCTGGGCCCTCATTTTATCAACCTTGGAAGGATGGAAGGCTGAGTCAACCTTGAGCCATTTAGGATCGAAGTCTTGGCAGTGGACAGAGAGAACCTGCAATACTGCATTCTAACCGCTGCTCCACCATGGCTCATATAATCCAAAACCAGGTGTATATCCTTGCAGTCTCCTGCAGTGAAGCTGAACTCAAAGAAGACTTTAACTTTTTAACTTACTCCAGGGCTGGATTGCAGTTACCCATGCTTATTTAGAATAAATCCCTATAAATTCAGTGAGACATATTACTAAATAGACATATATAGGAACAGAGATGTTTGGGTAAGAGTAAAGGAGAATAAACACTCACAGAATACCAGACTCCACATGAATGGAGGGTTCATATAACCATAGACACATTTGTTTAAACCTTTGTTTACATATTGTAAAGATTGGATTAAGACATGCATATTCAAAACTTAACATTATACAATATTTTGGAAAATTTGTTATTCTCTCTTTAATTTGCATCACATTTTATTTATTCAAATAAAAGTGTTGCAGTCAGATAATCAACTTTATATACCCAGTGTTGATGTGGGCATTTTTCCTAACCAGCATATTATTTACAGATCATTAGAGTTACAGTACAGAATGTATAAATCTAATTTATAGAAAATGTGGTTCAGAGGCTAAAGGACAAATACTGTCATAATGCAAAGTGTGTAAATCAAAGGTCTAGCAATTTGTATCTCTGGGCCTCTTTTTTAGAGGTTGTCACCACTTGAAAAAAAATTGGATCTTTGATTATTATGACTATTTCTTCAGAATATGTGATGTATCTATTGTAGGATATATTGCAGGCTTTGAAAGCCAGTCCAGCATTCTTTTAACCTCTGGCAAAAGAATGTTTGACATCCCCCTCGCAGAATGGGATTGTTGAAATTGCATTACTGCCAGTGAATGTTTTGGAAGAAATCCTGACCCCACGGAGTTGTTTTCTAATGGTTTCAAAGAACCATGAGTTCATTAACTGTGTTTTTGCTTTTCTCTGGAGTTCTCATGAGACTGTTTGCAAAGGGTTCCACCATTCAGCCTAGTTGGAGTGAGGTAAAAGTACTGAACTCAAGAGCCTAGTATGATTTATGTGTAATGGTGATTACCCAGAAAATTTCTTATGTCTCTGAAATCTCATACTCTTCATTTTTTGCAGCAACTTTTCATCATCCAGACATTATTTCCCTTAAATGTACAATTTTAGATGTGTGTGAAAGGAGTTTGGCTTTGAAATCTCTCTCCACAATTTATACCTACCTACCGCAACACTTTACTTTTATACTAAAACTGCAGTCATCACTAAACATATACACACTTAACATTTTTCATAATGTTTACATAATCCCTATGACCAATACATTATAAACAAGGATATAGATATTCAGCTTCACAAGTAGTCTTCAACCTATGACCATAATTGAGCCCCAAATTTATGTTGTTAAGTGAAGTTTGCCTCATTTTATGACTTTTCTTGCCACAGTTGTTAAGTGAATCACTGCAATTGTTAAGTTAGGAACACAGTTGTTAAATGAATCTGGTTTCTCCATTGACTTTGCTTGTCAGAAAGTCTCAAAATGGGATCACATGATTCCAGGACACTGCAACCATCATAAATATTAAATGTTGCCAAGCATCTGAATTTTGATCACATATCTTGGGGATGCTGCACTCGTCATAAGTGTGAAAAACTGTCATAAGTCACATCAGTGCTGTTGTAACTTTGAACGGAATTGTTATAAATCGAGGACTACCTGATTATTTAGCTGTGTGGAAATTTTTAATTGATCCTGGGTAATAAATGGACTTTTCTGTTTTCTATTTATAAACCAGCTAATGACGAGAACATTAGGAGAAAATTTCAAAAATTGGATTGCTCCATCAGCCAATAATATGGTTTTCCCTTTTTCTGTCAGCCTTATCTATTTCCAAATGTTATAATAATTAAATAAATATTAACCCATAATCTAGCCTTTGCATAGTGGCTTTAAGAAAATATTTTGAAATATTTTATTTATAAATTTTATTAAATGTACACACTTAATTATTGTAGATTACAATAATAAAGAATCTGTCAATAGATTGAATTGTAAGAGTAGAAAATTATCTAAATCCAGCTGCAAGAATTAGGCATTTCTGCTCCATGCTGCTCCATTTTTGCTGATGAAAATTATTATTAATTTAGTTAATCCATTTGGCCGCCTATCTTAACTACATAACTTTGGGTGGCTAAGAAAACACATAGACAACATAAAACAACATAAAAGCTGTAAAGCAATTTTTTTAAAAAATAAATCTTCTCATAAAACAGTCTCCTCACAAAACTGTCACACAACACAGAACAGAGCATAGTTTACTTAGTGGGTTCCAATAATATTCTGGCGCAAAGTCTGACAAAAAAAATCAGGCCTAGAAGGCTGAAAGACTTGATAGCATTTAAATCTTGGGTGAGAGCTGTTCCATAGGGTGGGTGTTGTGACAAAGGTACACTTCTTGGTCCTAAGAGATGACATTGTTTCACAGAAGGGACCTAGACTGTGTCTGCTTTGCCAAGACATAATAAAACCATTGGAGACAGCAGGTTCTGCAGGTAACCTGACTCTGTGCAAGATTTTAAAACTGGAAACCAGCCCCTTGAATTGCACTCAGAAGCTTCCTAGAACACAGTGCAGTGCTTTTCAAGAGCAGTTCTATGTAGCATACATTGTAATAGTCCTACCAGGCAGTGACTAAGACATAGTGACCTTGAGCAAAGTTTCCTAATCCTGAAACAGGAGTAATTTATGCACTAAATGGAATTTTGCAAAAGCTATCTTGGCCAAGTTGTCACTTGCTTCTTGTGCAAGAGCAATGAAAACAGGGGAATACCCCACCCCCCAAATTGTGCACTAACTCTGCTTGTTACCAATGGAGGATCTACAGATCTGAGCAAACTTAAAATTCCCACAGCCACTCAGCTTTGCTAGTGTTGAGTTGAAATGTGTTTTTCCCCATCCAGATATGTAGAGTTTCCAGGTACTAGGAAGCAACCTTGATAGCATCACTTGGGTAGCCGAGAGCAGAGATACGGTTCTCTGAAGTAACTCCTTGTGTTGTTTTTGGTTCCTTGGGCCCAACAATTCAGAAGAATACCATGATCGATGGTACTGAAGGTTTTCAACAGAATAGGATAGTTCAGTTTGGAAGCTGTTTTAAGC
Organism: Diadophis punctatus similis; assembly: GCA_023053685.1. Lineage (NCBI taxonomy): Eukaryota > Metazoa > Chordata > Lepidosauria > Squamata > Dipsadidae > Diadophis > Diadophis punctatus. The sequence goes on along the minus strand of JALIGW010000004.1, from coordinate 44,637,706 downwards.
TGCTCTTAACACCCTACAGATAGTCTTTGTTTAACACTGGTAATTGGGACTGACAATCCTATTGATGAGCAATATGATTGCAAAGTGGGATATCATATGATCATGCTGACTGCTGTGATATTGTAATTGCAAGCTGGTTGCAATGTTCCAAATCACAATTATATGACTACAGGGACACTGTGACAACTGTAATTTTGAAGACTCATCAGTCAGGTGCCATCGTAACTTCAAACAGTCGCTGAATGAATTGAATGGTTGTTCAACAAGGACTACCCATAATTTAGGACGGATTCTTCACATACAAAACCCAACTAATGGTTCTTTGATGCATTGAGTATACTTTTACCCTTTCTGGTTTGGGATTTTCTAAAGTTCTGAACTGCTTGATCAAGACCACATAAAGTTATCAAAATGTCAAAGGATTTTCCTGGCTACATCCCAGTAACAATTTTTGCTTCCCTGCTGTATGATATATTTAATTGAATATACTTATCATTGGCAGATGTGTTCAAAACAAATTTTTCACTTTTATGATTTCATTTTTATAGATGTTGTAAAGTTGTACATTTAAAACACTTTGGCTAAAATATTTTATTGTGACAATTGGTTAACATTTAATTCCCTAAAGCTGGAACAGTTTTTTTAAAAATTATACACAGACATATGGGTTTTAAAGAAAAATAATGTATTTGCCCATAGTACAAGAAAATGTACAGTATGGGTTATACATGTATTAAAATACATTCTGATTTGAAATGAATGTTTGCAGAATAAAACAAAACAGTTCACATGAATTTGACTCATAGTTTTATACAGCAATAGGTAATTTAAAAGGTATATGAATTCAGACACTTCCTTTTTGCCATTATACTCCAGATGTGCCAGATTGCAGCTAATTGAAAGAACTGTTCTGCTCCAATAAAGTTCATTTTGCTACCCTTGCTTTACACAATACTGGCAAAAATGTGTGAGGACCTCGCAGTAGGCAAAGTAATGGTTTCAATCTTCATGGAGTCAATATTCCCATTGACATCAATAAGATTTTGACATGAATAAGATTTTGGCTGGCTAGCAAAAATTAGGGGGTTTTTTGTGCTTTTTAGAAAGAACGTTTGCTGACAATACACGGATGGCTTCCATGAGATAAATTCTCAGAGGTCAATTATGTTTTCCCCTCTAGATTTGTTTTGAGTGCCATTTCATAATACCATCCCTATTTTGGGATCTTGGCAAAAATATTCTCTAGAACAGGGGTGTCAAACTCGTGGCCTGCAGCCCGGATGTATCACGTGTTGGCCACACCCACTCCCGGTTTAGCAAAGGGAGAAAAAGTCATACGTCACATGAGGATGCCATGACGATGCAAGTTTGATACCCCTGCTCGAGAACATCTGAAAATTTTGTGCAGAATTATCTATCAGGCTGTTGCTTCCAGAATTATAAAATTTAAGTATATTTGATTGTAATTATATAACATTTAATATAAATTGAACCAAAAATTAAGATGTTATATGGCAGCATAACATTAAAACAGAGAAAGAAACATCAATAACCAGCATTATGCTGGTGACCTACTCTGATGGTAAAAAATGCAAAAGACCCAATAAGCTGAAGTAATAAAAGTCAAAGAACACCGTTAAAAAAAGGAACTAAATATAAAATTAGGAATTAGAAAAAAGGAATTAAATATAAAAAAGACAAAACTGACAAGAACAACAACTAGCCTTAGAATTCTTAATGAAGATATTGAAGTAGTGGAACATTTCCTATCAGGTGGGAGAAACCAGGTTCACAAGTGAAAGTTCAAATTAACTGATTTGTTGCTGAAATCCTCTGCACAACTAACTTCTCAACTAACAATCAACACTGGTTGGATAAGGCTCAACGGCATTCAGGGGCAGGGTTGAACTTCATTCTTTTGTGACTATGTAAGGACTAAACTAATGCCTTGAACTCTGACAGTCTCTCTCCTACATCACCTCCCCTTCAAAAGAACCCTCCCCTTCTTCCATTAAGGATCTTTAAAACATGCCTTCCCTTCTTCCATGGTCACTTCAGTATCTGAATTCTCACAGAACTTGGTTTGGGTAGCAATGATGCCATCTCAAATGAGTCCTCCTCCACTGTATCTGAATCGACCGTTGAGGCAGATGCTGCTGGCTGAAAAACATCTAAAATATTAATAGATTCCTCCACCTCGAGGTGTAAATGTCAGAACTGGATGGTTGTGTATCATTCACTGTTCTGTTTCCCCTGAAGTTGCCCACTAAGGTTGGTTAACCCCTTCACCTAAGGATTCCTCGTATGATGCTGGATGGGGAACTGGAAGTTTGGAAGAATGTGGTTTTTCATGGAAATGGTAGAATTGCTACACCAAATTAGGGGCATAGACATAGCTGGCATAGCCATGAGCGTTCAAATTCCAGGTACCCTTTCCAATGCATCAAATACTGTGTGTCTTTGCCCCTTTGCCTAAAGTCCAAAATCTTCATATTCGTTTTTCCCTTCCACAATCACTGGCAGCAATGGGAAGTATTGGGAGCATAAGGTGCTAGAGGTTTTTTCTTTGAACAGTGAAAAACTGAGTGCACTTTCATGGAAGGAAGTAATTGCAAATGAAATGTTATGGGACTGATCTGCTGGAGGACCTTCAAGGGTCCCACAAATTTTGCTTTTAGTTTCTTAGATAACCTTGTAGAGACCAAAAACTTGGTTGAGAGTTAGACTGTCTCCTTCAGTTATCGGTGGTCCTTCCTGTCGATGGGTGTAAGCAGCCTTCTTGCACAACTGCTTTGCCTGTTCCAGCTGCTGTTTCAACAGGGTTTGGGCAGCAAACTGCTCTTGCAAAAATTCCACAGCTTCTGGGATGGAACCTCCCTCCCTCAGGTTCTCTCCTAAGACTCTCAGATGTATTCACCACAAAGCTTAAAAGCAGGTAATAGCAATTAATGTGTTATAGGAAAATTCTGCCAAGGGTAACAATAAAGGCCAGTTTTCTTGGCTGTAAGTGTAGTAATATCTTAAGTATTGCTGGAGCATCTTGTTAATATTTTCAGCCTCACCATTCATGGCTGGGTGGTGGTCTAAAGATAAGCTAATCTGGATATACAAAAGTTAGAACAGAGTCCCCAAAACCTGGAAGCAAATTGACTGCCCCTGTTGGAGATTTGTCTGGACACCATGCCTCTATAGCAGGGGTGTCAAACTCAATTTCATTGAGGGCCACATCAGGGTTGTGTTTGATCTCGGGTATCAGGGTGGGCATGGCCAGGGTGGGCATGGCCAACTTGACGTTACTTGTGTCGGGGACGCCTATGATGGCCCAAGCGCTCTGCCAGTGAAAACGGGCTCCTGAACTTCATTTTCGGCTGCACTGGCCTCCTGCAACCCTCTGCCAGTGAAAACAGAGCTTGGGAGGGCAGCCCACGGCCCACGTGAGCTCCATTTTTGCTGGCACAGGCACTGTGGGCCAGATCTAAGCACCCTGCGTGCCAGATCCAGCCCCCAGGCCTTGAGTTTGACACCTCTGCTATATAGTAAAAGATGTGGTCCAAAAAAAGTTGAGCTGTTTCTTTGACAGTGGGCAATCCCTTGGAAGGGATGAAGTGAGCCAACTTGGAAGAAAGATCCACTACAACTAGTATGAATGTTTAGCCACAGACTGGGGGTAGATCAGTAATAAAATCCAGGGAGACTAGGGAGCTGTTGTAACAGTCTTGCTGGCTTCTGATGGTGGGATTTAGCCCTTCTGCAGGTGTGGCAAGATGCTACACATAGTCCTTGATGCCTGCTGCCACTTTAGTCCACCAAAAGTCTCTTAACATTCTGTGCAATGTTTTCAACACTTCCCTATGTCTCACTGTATTATTATAAAGGTGAAGCAGATGAGGGTTTGGGCAGAGGGAGCTATAGAAGCATTACAAGATTGCTTTGAGTGCACTGATTGGGGTGTGTTTAAAGAAGCGGCAACAGATAACCAACCTATAAATGTAGAAGAGTATGCCACCACTGTGTCTGCATATATTCAAAAGTGCATTGAGGATGTCTATGTCTTTAAAAACATTGTTATGAGAGTTAATAAAAAAACATGGATGACATATGAGGTTTCCAATATGTTGGAAGCACAGAATGTGGCTTTTAAATCTGGCAATATGCTGGCACTTAGGACAGCCAGAGCCAATTTGAAAAGTACCATAAAAAGAACAAAGCAAGCCCATTGTCAAAAAGTTCAGAACATTTTTCAGGACCCAACAAACACCAGGTGTATGTGGCAAGGCATCCAGGCCATTACAGACTATAAGGTGGCTCCATCGTATTGTAAGGGCGACACAGACTTTTTAAATGAACACATTTTTTGCAAGATTCGAGGCATCAAATAGCATCCTCGTGAGGAAAGCTGTGCCCCATCCTGATGAGCAAACTCTTAGCTTTGATGTTACCTCTGTCCGGAGGACATTGCGGAAAGTTAACATTCGGAAAGCAGCAAGCCCAGATAATATCCCTGGGCGTGTTCTTAGAGAATGTGCAGACAAGTTGGCTTGTGTTCTTACAGATATTTTCAACTTTTCATTGCAATAGGCAGTGGTCGCATCGTGTTTTAAGACTGATATTATTTTGCCAGTGCCAAAAAAAGGTCTACAATTACAGGTCTTAATTATTACCATCCGATTGCACTTACATCCATCCATATGAAACGTTTTGAGAGGCTGATAAAGGACATTACTGTATCCAGCCTCCCTCCAGCTTTTGACTCGCTTCAGTTTGCTTACCGTGTAAATTGCTCTAAAGAGCATGCTATTCCTTCTGTTCTCCATCTGAGCTTATACATCCTTAGTAGGACCATACCTGGAATACTGCATCCAGTTTTGGTCACATTACAAAAAAGATATTGAGACTTTGGAAAAAGTGCAAAGAACAACAAAGATGATTAAGGATCTGGAGACAAAAACATATGAAAAACGGTTGCAGGAATTGGGTATGGCCAGTCTAGAGAAAAGGACTAGAGGTGACATGATAGCAGTATTCCAGTATTTGAGGGGCTCTCACAAAGAAGAGGGGGTCAACTTATTTTCCAAAGCACCAGAAGGCAAGACAAGAAACAATGGATGGAAACTAATCAAGGAGAAAAGCAACCTAAAATTAAGGAGAAGCTTCCCAACAGAGAGGATAGTTAACCATGGTGGCACACTGGTTAGAATGCAGTATTGCAGGCTATTTCTGCTGACTGCTGGCTGCCAGCAGTTCGGCAGTTCGATTCCCACTGGCTCAAGGTTGACTCAGCCTTCCATCCTTCCGAGGTCAATACAATAAGGACTCAGATTGTTGGGGGCAATATGCGGACTCTGTAAACCGCTTAGAGAGGGCCGTAAAGCACTGTGAAGTGGTATATAAGTGCTATTGCTATTGCTAATCAGTGGAACAGCTTGCCTTCAGAAGCTGTAGGTACTTTATCACTGGAGGTTTTTAAGAAAAGACTGGACAACCACCTATCTGAAATAATATAGGGTCTCCTGCTTGAGCAGGGAGTTGGATTAGAAGACCTCCAAGGTCCCTTCCAACTCTATTCTGAATGAAAAGCAATTTTATTGCTACCTTTGAACACAATTTAAAAATCTATTGCTTGCCTCTCATTCACTTTTAAAAATCAGAACAGCACTGCATATTATTGTTCTTGTATTTAATTTTACATTGTAGGTAAAATATTCTGCTTTTTGGTAAATTTATTTCATCCATAATTTTCAAAGATAAATTATAGTCTAAAGTAAACTTACATGAAAAAGCCTGCCTGATGTTAATGGGAACCAGAGACTACATACTTAATACATTGTAGATCTGTAAGCATTTATGTATCTGTGTTGCTAATACATTATCAATGTATTTTTTTATTAGTCCTGTGTAAGGTATTTTATGATTCATCATGAGATTATATCCACCCAAATAGATTTCTCTTTCAATTGAGATATGTGGGGAAAAAACTATTGACAAAATGGCCTGGCTTATTTACAGGAAGAATATTTGAGTATATCCAGATCAAAATGTACAGGAAACATTTATAGAGCGTAACCAAAGAATGAACTGAAGACATGATCTGCTTGACTCCCATGTCCTCCAGACTTTCATTATTATGTGTTGGCTAACTTCCAACACATAGAGAGGTCTCCACATTTGGAAAGACTAATATAATGTGAAGAAAGGCAAAGAGAACGAATGAAAGCACCTTGAGATCAAGGGATGATGGGCTGGCTGTACTATTAAACAGAGTAACAATATTAGCTCAGGCAGCACACAAAATTGATTACTGTTAAATGTTTGGAAGAGTCAGACATCCTGTGGATGTTTTATGATGTTGTTATACTGAATGTGATAAGTACCTTGGTTGATTTAGACTATTATGCATTTTGATTTGGGATGTAAGTAACATTGGTTTCTCTGACTGCAGCAGCAAAATATCTTTGCATAATCAAGTTATTTTTTGGTTGCTTGTTTTTTTCTACCAATATTTGAATACAATAATTAAAAACATGAGATTATTTCACATAAAAATACGACACCGATTCACTGATAAGTAAATCATTGAGAACTCCATCTCCAGGTTTCAGTGTAAGAGTTAAAAATTCAGGCAAGGTCCCAAAAAGTGAGACCTATTGCATATGCAAAGAGATTGACATACTCTTTTTTATAAGCAATGAATCCGCCTCATAATTAAGCATTTGAAATAAAACTGCAGACATTAATTTAACAAACATAATTAAAAATAGGAATATAATGTGACGGAATGTTCTTGCATTTCCTTATCCCGTCCCTCCCTTAGAGATAGATAGAAAATAACTGTCTCGTGAATGTCTGTGACAATTATTTCCCCAAAAGAGAAATACACTCAAAGCAAGACTGTGTCATCTGTTTCCTTTTTATTAACAGTAATAATGTCCAGAGTATTACGGATAGCAAATAATACTACCTAGCCAATTTTAAGTCAATTTAAAGATATATTTTTTAATTTGAAAAATAAGCAAACAAATAAAATACGCCATCTTCTCTAGAATATACCGCCCGCGTCCTTTCTTCGGTACCTGAGCGCGCAGCACTGCAACACGCAGCTTTCCCACTTTTGCTTCTATCGGACGTGACTACAAGAATCGGCTGCCCACCGTGCAACTTCGGGATTGCCTAGGCTTGCATACGTGAGGCCGGTAAACCCGGCAGTGCAGAGAAATTGCTTTCGAAGAAGTCGCAACCTTCTCGCGCTGGCCCACAGAGCCCCCTCGCGAGCTCCTCCGGTACTGCTCGATGGACCGCTGAGGTCAGGGGATGGCTGGGTGGAGGAGTTCTCCGGGATTGGTGTTTTTATAGCTGGTGTCTTTTCTGGATAAAGCCTGGCGGGAGTCCTTGCCGTGGCGGACGTCGCGACGATTTAGGTGCAGTTGCTTGAGTAATATTCTCTTCGTGCTTTGTCAGGAAGGTGGTTCAACTCATCTCGAGAACAGAAAAAGCTAAGCCTCTAGCCAGCGGACAGAACGAGCGAGTTGGCGAGAAAAGCAGTACCTGATGCCAATCAGTCTATTGTTTCTCAGTGACATTTTTGCTGTATCTGTTTTTCATTTTAAAAGCAAAGAAAACATTTTCCTGGAAGTGGTTTCTTGGAAGAAAGAAGGGCAAGTTTTGTGATCATTAGTTGTTGGAAGGGTGGGGGGGGGGAGAGTCTTCGTTAACTTCATGGAGTGTACGGTATCTCCACAGTGATCTTTTCACCTAAAACCAAAGTTGTGTGAATTTGCTAATTTGCAAACGTATTTCTTGTGCATGATCAAAGAGAACATGAAAGGAGATATTATATGGCAATTAAATTAGAAATTGCCAAACCTTTAATGAGTACTAAATTCTTTTAAAAATGTTTTCAGTTTAAAATATTTTTTGCTCTTTTTAGTAGTTTTTTTTTTCTGGACACAAACATCGGTTTTACATAGTTTTACATAGTTAACCACCTCTGACTTTGTTATCTTGAGAAATTACCACTGAATATTTAGTAACTTTTTAAAAAGTGTGGCAGTACTAATTAACTACACAGTTCTTAAATCGCAGAAGAGGAAACTATATAGAATAGATTCTATGCATCAGGGGGATGAATCTGGAGATGAAATAGAGTAAGTGCCTCTGTGTGTCATCCCATGATACAAGGAGAGATTCAACTTTGCTCCATCAAGTGCATGGCTGTTCTCAAGACCTCAGAAATTTAAACATGGGGGCTCTTCCTCACATATACATCGATGTGTTTTCCTCCTATCCCTGAGTGGTCTTTTTATCATGGTTCTTGGTGCAAGACCACTAAAATTGCTACCTGCACAAAAGTTAATACATATTACTTTCTGTGCAATGGTTGGTTGTTGTAGACCAGTGGTGGCCAACCTTAAGCATACCATCCGCCAAATTTTTTCGCAGACGAGTTCCAATCCGCCATTTATTATTTATTTATTTATTTTGGTCGTTTTTGTATGCTGCCCCACTCCCGCAGGATTCAGGGCGGCCATACAACTTTCTTTCTTTCTCTCTCTCTCTCTCTCTTCCTCCTTCCTTCCTTCCTTCTTTTTTCTTTGTCTTTTCTCCTTCCTTCCTTCCTTCCTTCCTCCCTTCCTTCTTTCTTTGTCTTTTCTCCTTCCTTCCTCCTTCCTTCCTTCCTTCTTTTTTTCTTTGTCTTTTCTCCTTCCTTCCTTCTTTGTCTTTCTTCCTAACTTTTCCTTCTTTCTTTCTTTCTTTCTTTCTCTTCCTTCCTTCTTTCTCTTTCTTTTCTGTCTTCCTTCCTTCCTAACCTTTCTTTCTTTCTTGTCTTCCTTCCTTCCTAACTTTTCTTGCTTCCTTCCTAACTTTTCCTCCTTCCTTCCTAACTTTTCTTTCTTTCTCTTTCTTTCTTTCTGTCTGTCTTTCTTTCTGTCTTTCTCTTTCTTTCTTTCTTTAATAAGAGCTGAAGTGGTGCAGTGGTTAAATGCTGCGACTGCAGGCTGACTGCTAGTTCAGCAGTTCAGCTGTTCAAATCTCACTAGGCTCAAGGTTGACTCAGCCTTCCATCCTTCTGAGGTCAGTAAAATGAGGACCCAGATTGTTGGGGGCAATATGCTGAACTCTGTAAACCGCTTAGAGAGGGCTGTAAAGCACTATGAAGCGGTATATAAGTAAAGTGCTATTGCTATTGCTATTTCCCTTCCTAACTTTTCTTCCTTCCTTACTTTTCTTCCTTCCTTCCTTCCTAACCTTTCTTTCTTTCTCTCTTTTTCTTCTTTCTTTCTTTCTTTCTCCCTCCCTCCCTCCTCCTTCCTTCTTTCTCTTCCTTCCTTCTTAACCTTCCTTCCTTCCTTCCTTTGTCTTTTCTCCTTCCTTCCTCCTTCCTTCCTTCTTCCTTCTTTGTCTTTTCTCCTTCCTTCTTTGTCTTTCTTCCTTCCTAACTTTTTTTCTTCCTTTCTTCTTTCTCTTTCTTTTCTTTCTTTCTTCCTTCCTAACCTTTCTTTCTTCCTTCCTAACCTTTCTTTCTTTCTTGTCTTCCTTCCTTCCTAACTTTTCTTGCTTCCTTCCTAACTTTTCCTCCTTCCTTCCTAACTTTTCTTTCTTTCTTTTTCTTTCTTTCTTTCTTTCTCTTTCTTTCTTTCTTTCCCTTCCTAACTTTTCTTCCTTCCTAACTTTTCTTCCTTCCTTCCTAACTTTCCTTCCTTCCTTCCTTCCTAACTTTTCTTTCTTTCTTTCTTTCTCTCTCTTCTTTCTTTCTTTCTTTCTTTCTCCCTCCCTCCCTCCTCCTTCCTTCCTTCTTTCTCTTCCTTCCTTCTTAACCTTCCTTCCTTCCTTCCTCCCTTTGTCTTTTCTCCTTCCTTCCTCCTTCCTTCCTTCTTTTTTCTTTGTCTTTTCTCCTTCCTTCTTTGTCTTTCTTCCTTCCTAACCTTTCTTTCTTTCTTGTCTTGCTTCCTTCCTAACTTTTCTTGCTTCCTTCCTAACTTTTCCTCCTTCCTTCCTAACTTTTCTTTCTTTCTCTTTCTTTCTTTCTCTTTCTTTCTTTCTTTCCCTTCCTAACTTTTCTTCCTTCCTAACTTTCCTTCCTTCCTTCCTTCCTTCCTTTTTCCCTGCAAAGCAATCCCCACCGTGGCTCCTTTCTCCCTCGCCCAGCCCTCTTCCAAGATGCCAAGTCCTGATGCCGCCACTTCTGGCATCCCTGCGCCTCTTTCAGAAGGGAGGGAAAGAGGGCGCTTCCCCCTCCCCCTGGAAATAAGAACCCCCCCGCAGGAGTAACAATCACAACAACCAGGGCTAGCAAAGCACCTCACCAGCAGCAGCAGCCGGCGGGAACAAAAGCAAGCACGGGGCGATGAGAAGGCTCGCCCCGGACGGAGCTTCCACGCAGCTTCTGCATTCCAAGAAGCAGCAGCAGCAGCCCCCCTCCTTGGAGCCCTGTCCTCCCTTTCTCCAATGGAGTTGTGGAATCCCGCACCTCAGGGCGTGTGGACAACAGGCAATTGCTTAGCTTTGGGGTGAAGCCTCGGATTGCTGCTTCCACCTCCGCCTCCTTCTTCTCCTCTCCCCCCCCCCCCGCTTCCTTTGCTCTGAAGTAACGAAACACGAGCAGCGGGGCCGGCGCTTGTGACTGACTACTTCCTCCTCTGCCCTGCTAGCTCAGGAATTCTGGGAGTTGAAGTCCACGAGTCACAGAAGAGCCAACTTTGCTCGTTTCGTCATTGCCGGAGTTTGACTTCGAACTGCGCGCGCTCTCCAGAATTATGCAGGAAGAAAGAGATCAGAAAATAAGAAGGTCAGAATCACTTTCGCTCGCTAAAACCTTCTTATTGTCCAATCCCCTTCTTCCTGCATAATTGTTATCCACTGACCAAATTTCTCTGTACATTTTTCTTCACGGTTGTAAAACAGCGTCACCTTTTCTGTCTGTTGGATGATTGCAATGCGCCACTTGCAATCATCCAATGCGCCACGTTTGGCGCATGCGCCACGGTTTGGCCACCCCTGTTGTAGACTGAGGAGAATAAAAACAGCACTTGCATTGGGAGAGGGCTCTGTGCTACTTTCTTCCATTTTAGAAGAAACAAGTGCTGTGTGGATAGCAGCCCACTCCCTACACACACACCGACCAATTTTCTTCTCCCTTTATGACTGGAAAAAGTAGCATATGATGTCTTTTCCATTACACATGTAGTGAGTCAAGTCCAGTTTGTCAATGAGCATGCCCAAAATGGCGATAGCAAAGGAAAGATAATGCCATTTTGGGCATGCCCATCGCTATTTTTTCCTTCCCAGTAACCAAAAATCAGCAAATATATTTAACATGGAAACAGAAAATCCCACAAGCATGCTAACGTGCACCGAGAGTGTATATGTGTATTAAAATATGACAAACAAGTAATCAGGATTTTTCTACCTTTTCAAGAGACAATCCTCCTCCCAAACTGTGGCCTGATTGCAGTACCATCTTGTACATTTGGAAATGTCAACCTATAGAAGACTTACTTCTATAGCATTGATATTTTATTAATTAAAAACAAAAAGGGAATGGAATGGAATGGAATGGAATGGAATGGAATGGAATGGAATGGAATGGAATGGAATGGAATAGGACAGGCTGTATTCCTCAGCCAAATAGGAAGGGGGTGGTCCTGAAATGAGCTTATTGAAGCTCTACAGATCACCATCTTCTCTCAGGGTTCTCCTCCATATGATGCATGATATTTACATAGAGATATTATTGAATCTTCCACTGGAAAATAACTCTTTGCTTCCAGATCTCTTTGATCTGGCTTCACTCAGCCTCAATAGCAGGGTGTTAACACTGTAAAAAGAATACTCAGATCCAGGGCAAATAGATTGTAGGAATGAATTTACAATTATGTAGTCATAATTACAATATGAAACTATCAAAATAGAATTCATTAGCAAATATGACAGTAGAATAGCATTTCTAAAATCCCTGTAAATATTAAAGAAAGAAAGCAATTGTCCCTCTTAGAGTCATTTACTCTTTTCATGCCTGTTTCTGGGGCATTGAAGACAAGACAGGTCTATATTTATATTTGATTGCATAATACCGTATTAAACACTAATTTTTTTAAAGAGTGATGCATGAATTCAAAGTTAGTTGATTATAATTAATTTTATACGATGCTCATTGTTAAGAAGCTGAACAGGTTTTTCTCAAGAGAATTTGAATCTAATATCCAGATTATAATTTTAATAACTGAATGAACAAAAAAATTTAAGTTGTTATTTCTTTTTTAAAAATAGTCATGCAGTCCTCCTGAAAGAGTATCAGAATCATGCAGCTATTCCATTAAGGACTATGCATGCTTTATTTATAATATTTTCTGGAAGCGATGTAATTCATTGCCAACAAATCCAAAAGAAAATCCCTGGGCAATTCACAAAAAAGATATACCTTTTCTAGAAATCTTAGCTGTTTTTAATACTTTTATGTAGTATATCATTTTATATTTTCACTAAACAAAACTCGTGAGAAATTTTGGTAGTTAAATTGGTTCAGTTCATTTAGCAATTTTAAATGTCCAATCTTCTGGAGAAGAAAATGACAAAAGACTCAGAGCTATAGCAATACTGATTTATATACTAACATTGGCACAGCTAATGTGTTTGTGTCAAAGTAAATCATATTTTTCTTGAGAAAAATGACTACTGCAGTTCGGTCTTTTTGCTTTCACTTCTAATTGCATTTCCTTGCAGCACGGAACTTTTAACCAAGTAATGGTAGGCTGCATTTTGTTTTCTGCACATTGGTGTCCTTTTATATCACAAGGCATTTAATGCAATACGTATTTCCCAAGAAAGTTCCTGTACAGAAAACTGTACAATTCCTATGTAATTCTGTTTGTTTATTTTGGTATGAATATGCCTTGCGTAATTGTGAGTATTCCTTTCCGGTATGCATAATGATATACAAATATGTGACATCAACGTTTATAATAATCTGTACCTTTTAAAAAGTTATGTATGCAAGAGTTATCTAAACCGTTAATCTATATATTGTTTAGAATATATTGTTATATATTCTATAACATTTTCCAAAGTTGCTAGTACTGATATTATACAAAGGTTTCAATATCATAGTTAAATTCTACGTTATACAGTTTCTGAATACAGTATTATTTTCAGTAGATTTTCATTATTAGCTATAATTTTGAGATCATTTGAAAAATATGATTTAGATTTACCTGGTACTGTAGGATGCGGAGACCAGAAGTGGCAGCTTCACAGAGAGCTGCTTTCACTGAGTCATGCCATTAGTCTTTCCAGCTTGGCACAAATCCACACTGATTGCCATTAATTGTTCCAGTATTTCAGACAACTGAGAAACAGAAATACAATAGAAAACTGAGCCTTCAATATAGCAAAAAGTAAGGAAGAGAAAAGTACTTACTAATTGCACTTCACTATTAAAAGCTAAACTATTTGAAAATAAATGTATTTATTGTAAAAATAAGATATTACAAAAAATTTAGCCCACAAAATTTTGAATAATTTAGTAGAAATACCAAAATGGAACTGTTTACTTTAGGAAATGTAATAAGATTCTCCAGAATATCAGTTCCCAAAGTGAGAAATTATGAGCGACCTCCACAAAAAGTACTTAAAACCGAATTTCAAAATTTTGATGGCCGCACTCCCTCCCCATGTCAAGTGATTACATTATGAGTGTTGGCAACTGGTAACTGGCATATCTTTATGGCCATTAGCAGTGACTACATAACCACAATTTGTGTTGGTTTATGCCAGTTTCTGGCATTTATTTATGGTTTTTGGCAAAAACACCCATTGGATAAAACAGATTTGCTTAACAACCATCGTGTTCATTTAATGACCACTTGTGCTGCTCCCTCACACACACACATACGCACATCGTGAATTCTAAAGCTGTTTACTCAAACCCCCAAACAGGTCCTCAGAAAGCACCATGTTGCACAGGTTTGGATTCTGAGCTCAGCATGACAAGAGTCAGTGGGTAAAACCAAGCCAAGGGGCATATATGAAGTCCAGGAAAACAATCCACGAGTCAAATGGGTCAGGATACACAACACAAACATACAAAGCAAAGAACTGGGCATGTGGCTCCAGCAATGCTCAAGTCCTCAGGGTGGGATTAAGTAGACAACACTGGTGCGGCTCTTCATGAGGGGCGAGGTAGCAAATAGTCTAGCTGACCAGTATTGCATCTATCTCCTCTGCACCCTACGTGTCCTCTGATTGGGAGGAGGTGTGGACTCCCTCTTGTCCTCCTCACTAACTGTCAGCAGCTGCTCCCAGTCCTCACCTGAAGCCTCCTGGTCAACTCACTGCAGCTGCCGCTCACCTTCCTCAGTCTCAGCCTGTCACTCATCCAATTGACCCAGCTGAGGCTGCTCTATCAGGCTAGCACTCTCCAAGCTCCAATTCGGGCCATCGCATGACTCTGTGCTTTCCTCTGCCGACTCAAACTCATCTTCTTCCTCCAAACTCACATCTGGAGAAGGGTCTGGGGGCAAATTCCTGACACCACAGCATTCACTTAACAACTGCTGCAAAAAAAAAAGTCCTAAAATTGAGTGTGGTCATGTCAAGAATCATGAGAAATTGAGGTAGTTAAATTGTTTCAGTTCATTTAGCAATTTTAAATATCCATCAATCTTCTGAGAAGAAAGTGACAAAAGACAGAGCTGTAGCAGTACTGCTTTATATACTGGCATTGGCACAACTGGCATGCTTTTGTCAAATATACTTACGGTAATAATTGTAATGACTTCAGATCATAATTCTGAGCTCGATTACTGTCATAAGCCAAGGACTAACTGTATATTAGTCCTTATTCTGAATAAAACTCCACATTCTTTGCTTTATAAAATTCTCAGATACACCTGTTCTAAATGATACACCTGTCTTTTTCCTTAGAATATGGTGGGGGTGTCTGGGCTGTTAGCAACTCTCTGGGCATGCATAGGGAACAGCAGCTTCCAGCATTCCTCATTACTGGCTGGGAGTGCTCAGAATTAAGCAATAGCTGGACAGTTTCAGAAAATTCATTTTCTGAGGTAAAGATGTTCTCCTGTCAGACTCTGTATCCTTCTTCTCAGCCACACCCTGGCTTATACTTATCCTACTCTGCTCCTAGGAATATTGAAATGCCTCTAAATTCAGAAAAAAGCCATTGGTGTGGTCACAGGACCTTTTTTTTTTTACAATTTTTTTTATTTTTTCCTCCACCACTTTTACAATTCAATAGACATATACCTTAAAATGTTACAATAAAATACACAATTTTACATGTATAATCCATGTGTGAGACAGTTATTAAGTGAATTTTGCCCCATTTTATGACTTTTCTTGCCACAGTTGTGAAATGAATCACTGCAGTTGTTAAATTAGTAACATGGTTGTTAAGTAAATCTGGCTTTCCCATTTACTTTGCTTGTCAGAAGGTTGCAAAAGAGTCTGAATTTTGATCATATAACCAAGGGGATTCTGCAATGGTCGTAAGTGTGAAAAACAGTCATAAGTCAGTTCCATTGTAACTTCAAATTGCCACTAAATGAACTGTTACAGTCAAGTTCCAGAGATCTCTGCTATGGGAATGCTGCAGGGCTCTCTACTTTCCCCATTTTTCTTTAGTGTCTACATGAAACTGTACAGGGGTTATTCATCAGCAGACCTATTATATTGGGTCCCATGCTAAACAGGAGATACTGTATTTAATGCTGACCCAGAAACTCACAGACTCTGAATTAAAATGAATAGATTGAACCTGAATCTGTCCAAGACAGAATGAATTTGCATCTGTGGGCCAAATAATTCCAGAGTAGCATCATATTTGGCTCAGAATGGGAGTTTATTATTCTATTCAGAGGTTGGCTGCATCTTGGGACTCCTCCAGGAGTCACAGCTACTGCCCAAGGAGCAATTACACTTGTGGCCAGAACAGGTTTTTCAGTTACATTTCTATACCAAATGCAACCATTCCTGGATCTGGAAACCGTGCTCACAATGTATTGCAACAATATGCTCTACATGAAAGTGCCCTTAGAATGCATACAGAGATTGCAGCTGGTACAAAATGTGGTATTTCAGAAGATGATGGATTTTACCTGTTTTCCTCAGGAGGTTCCGCTTCTTCAGGACTAGCAGCACTAGTTATTAGTTGGCTTCTGAATTAATTTCAAAGTACTGATTATCGTTTTTAAGGCCCTACAAAGGTCATGTGAAGGACTCATTTCTGGGTCTTTCTGGCCATTTAATCAGATTAAACAAGGTCTACTTCCTCCAGGTCCCAGCTCTCTGAGATTGCCATCTAACAGAAGATGAATAGTTCTACTGACTTCAAAAGACACTAATCAAATCGTGTACACCTTGGTCCCAGAATATGAATCTGATGGTCTTCTTCCAGCTCTTTTGAGCCAAAGAACCTTGGCCTTTCTTTTTCTTATGATTGGAAGGCATGTACTCAATGTTTACACAATGATTCTGTCTAGCCTGAGCAATGCTGTTTTCTCTTCATCAACTTCAGCCCTTATACACTGTGATTCTAGACCTAGAACAATAGATGTATAAGGTGGAGGGGATCTTAATGGATCATCTAGAGCAGCGGTTCACAACCTGGGGGTCACGACCCCTTTGGGGGTCGAACGATCGTTTCCCAGGGGTTGCCTAACACCATCGGAAAAGAGAAATTTCCCATGGTGTTAGGACCCAAACACTGTAGTATACCTCCAGACCATTAGAGGACAGTGTTAGCCGCCTCTCTCTCTCTTTCTCTCTCACTCCCCGACCTTCCCTAACACTTTTATGGTATGAGAAAGCGGAGAGAAGAGCTAAACCTTGTCTCAGCTTCGCATCAGGGTCTTGTGCGTGAGATCTCGGACAGCCCTTTTTTTTAATCCTCCTCCTTTTCCGGGAGCGGAATTAAATCCGTCCGCCCCTTAGTTGCTCGCACCTATCCCAGAGTGCCCGAGAGAGGGGAAATGGGCGTGGCCAAAGGCACGGAAGAGAAACGTACAGAAACTTTATTAGTAGACTTTGACTGTCTCAGCGCTTTGCACGCGCAGCCACGCCCCCCTCCTCCCCCTGTCGTCAGGCTTGCTCTGGATTGGAACCTTTTTCCACAATTCTTGTCGGGCAGGCAGGTTCGAAATCAACAAGCAACAGCCGAGGCGGCGCTCTCTTTCCTTTTTTTTTTTTGCAAAAGGCCTCCTTTCCCCCCTCCTCCTCGGCCGCTACTGGTACGAGGAGGAGGAGGAGGTGGTGGTGGCTTCGTGCATGCGAGCGTGGCCCCGGCTCCCTCCTTCACTTTACCCCGTTGTAGGATCGATCCCCAGGGCAGGGCAGGGCCGGTGTAAGATGGAGGGTTTAACGCTGAGTGAAATGGAGCAGCGCTATTACTGCGACTTCTTCTCCTACTGAGACACAGAGAGCACCAAGAAAGGGAGCTGGGGCCGCGCTCGCATGTGTGAAGCCTCCTCCTCCTCCTCCTCCTCACATGAGAGTGGGGAGCAGCGAGGCCGAAGAGAGGGGGGCAGGGGCGCAAAGCCAAAGCGGCTGGCTAGCCGGCCTCCCTGTCCTGAAGGCGGACAACGGTGCCATCCCTCCCCCGCACTCTCTCTGAAGAGGTAGCAGCAATCGAGTTTTCCTCGCTGCAAGGGACATAGCGGTCCTGGCACATCCTTAGCAGTTGCGAGGGTGATGGTTTTAAAACGCCTTTCATCCATGGAAATGAGCCTTGCCGAAATACAGTAATTTAGGATGGGGGGGAACCTAGCTCCTACGGAGATCGTAGGTATGACTCGTGGAGGGAGAGGCGAGAGAAAATTAGCCACCTGTGGGGGTGACTCTTTTAAAAGGCAGCCAGCCAAATTTCCTTTGCGTGGAGCAGGTAAACGAAGGAATCCCGAGGGTAGGAGAAGGAAAGAAAGGAGGTGGATTGAATTGGTAGGAGGATGAATGCCGGTGGGGGAGAACTGAGAAGCTTCCAGGGGGGTGTTTATTGAGGGGGGAGGAAATAAAGCTTGAGAGGAGCAGGAAATAAAGAGAGGATGGAAGGCAAAGGGCAGAAAAATGATTGTAATAAAATGTTGAATAGAGGAAATTGGTTTATTATATAAGAGAGATGAGAAGGGAACCTAGGATTTGTGGATCAGAGAACTTGGATTAGGGATAATGAAGAAAAAGTGTACAGGTAGTCTGATCTCCTCTTTCTCTTCTCTGCTCTTGAAAGGGCCCGAAAGGGGGGGCGGCTGGCAGCGGGGCGGGGGGGGCATGTGTGTGTGGTGGAGGCGCGGCGAGATGAGATTTGCGAGGCAAGTAGCCGCCGAGCCAGCCTGAGCTCCCTCCGCATCCCTCGCACGATCCCAGGTTTGATCATGGAGTGGGGAAAGTGGAAGAGGTGGGGCGGGGGCGGAGGGCTTGGAAATGTGTGTCCTATGTGTGAATGGAGGGAGGAGATGGGGAGAAGCCAAGGAAGGAAGGAAGGAAGGGAGGGAGGGAGGGAGGGAGGGAGGGAGGGAGGGAGGGAGGGAGGGAGGGAGGGAGGGAAGGGAAGGGAAGGGAGGGTGGGTGGGTGGGTAGATGGGTGGGTGGGTGGAAAGGGAAAGATGGATGGATGGATGGAAAGGAAAGAAGGAAGGAAGGAGAAGCATGGAAAGAAGGAAGGAAGGATGGGTGGGTGGGTGAGTGGAAAGGGAAGGATGGATGGATGGATGGAAAGAAGGAAGGAGAAGCATGGAAAGAGAAGGAAGGAAGGATGGATGGATGGAAAGGAAAGAAGGAAGGAAGGAGAAGCATGGAAAGAAGGAAGGAAGGATGGGTGGGTGGGTGAGTGGAAAGGGAAGGATGGATGGATGGATGGAAAGAAGGAAGGAGAAGCATGGAAAGAGAAGGGAAGGAAGGATGGGTGGGTGAGTGGAAAGGGATGGATGGATGGATGGATGGAAAGGAAATAAGGAAGGAAGGAAGGAAGGAGAAGCATGGAAAGAGAAGGAAGGAAGGAAATTTCATTTATTTGTAATTAGAAATAAACATTTTACAATATATAATTGCATATTGTTTTTGTGATTAATCACTATGCTTTAATTATGTTCAATTTGTAACAATGAAAATACATCCTGCATATTAGATATTTACATTACAATTTATAACAGTAGCAAAATTAGAGTTATGAAGTGGCAACGAAAATAATTTTATGGTTGGGGGTCACCACAACATGAGGAACTATATTGAGGGGTCGCGGCATTAGAAAGGTTGGGAACCACTGATCTAGAGTCTAGACTAAGCTTCTCTGTGTGCTGACAGATGACCATTTGTCTTAGCTTGAAGATGTGGTGAGGTGAAGCCAGTGAGGTGAAACACACCACTGTTCTGAACGAAGTCCCACTACTTATCAATTCTTAACTGTCAGAAAATCCCTGCTTACAATTTTTACAGAGAACAGGTTGCTCCTCCTTGCATGTAATTGGGTTTTGTATTTTTTTACATATTTTAGACTACTGTCCTATCTCTTTTTAATTTTCTTTCTGCTTGGTTTCTAAACTCCTTATCATCCTGGTAGCTCTGATCTTGTTCCAGCTTCTCCATGTTCCTTTTAATGAATTGTGATCAGAGCTGGCCACAATACTCCATGTGTGATCTAGCCAGTGCAGATTACAATGGGACTTTATGATCATCTTGTGGTCTGGACATTGTGCTTCTTTGAATGAAGCCAAAGATTGCACTGACCTTTTCAGCTGTTTACATTATATTGCTCACTCAAGTTTAACATCATTAGTACTCCGAGATCCTTTCCACACACTGTTGTTGAGCCAAGTTTCCCCAAAACTTTAAATACGCATGGGAGCTTTTCCTATCCAGTTGCAGAACCTGACACTCCTAACCACGGTTTTGTTCGGTTGAAGTTATTTTGATTTTGTCCTCTGTAATGTAAGTCAATCTCTTAACTTGGATTTGTACATCAGTGAGTTGTATATTTGTATATCAGTGTATTTTGTATATTTGTAATTTGTATATCAGTGATTGCATGACCTCTGTAGATTGCATACACTAAATAAATAAATTAGCTTGGAGGTAATAGTTAAATGTAATAAGCTGCTCCACCATTTTGTCTTTTAGAGGATTTACTGGACTGGGGACACTATCCTGGAGATCTCACTCAACATTTCCATCCAGATTGTGATCTTTGGACATGTTGCAAATTAATCAGAATGCAATAACATCTCGAATACATGAACTTGTTTAATATACAAACTAGTTAATGCATTTCTATTGACTTACTGTTTGATAAATATATGATTATAGCCTAAATCAAGAATGTTAAATTCTTCTAAACAACATTTTAATATTGTATCACAAATGATTCAATAAACTTGCACTGCTGTTTAATGTGGATTCTAAGAGAATATTTAATTTTCCCCCCTTTCATGACAAATAATAGTGCCTTTGAAGTGCATATGTTAAAATCCCTTCTAAAAAGAAATTTAACTAATCCTAATAATTATATGAACTCTGGTGGACTCAGTAACCTGTGCACATTCCACTGAAATAAATTAGATGTATTTAATGTTTTGCCTTCCTTGCCAAATTAAGTCCACTGATCCTTAAGTGATTTGCACCATCACTCTCTCAATTTGCGGTCTATATGTATTTACAATACATAGATACATCCATCTCTAAAGCAATGCAATACAAAAAAGGAGGCAAATTTCAGATTTGCAGAAGTATTCCAAAAACAATTAGAGAAACAATGAAAAGTTTACATGCTTAATGGACATGTAATACTGTCTTATTGTTGAGAGTATTTTTTTTAAAGTAAGGTAGGGCTGGATATCTGAACAGAAATCTATAAGTGCATTGACTGGTTTCAGTGGTGTCATGCACAAAGAATCGTGCAGAAACTTTTGTAAGTTTGCAACATAGAAGATTTTTTCAGGCCTATACACAAGAATCTGATAAACTAAAATTCAACACAAAATTGGCACCAGATAAGGGTCAACATAATTCAGGAGAGGGTAGACTTGGAACACTTGTGGGAATGCTATGACTCTAAATTGATGATGCATTTAACTCCACCCCTCAGCTCCTCCTGCTCTTCTCTTACACATGGTAAAGATTGACTGAGTCAGGCAGACTGATACCTCCCGGCAACATTATAGTGACCACCAGGATGAGGCTTATTCGAACATTCTATTCTCTTTCCTGCAATATTTTGTTACAGTTCACCCTTGTATTTTTATAGCATGAAAACTAGGTGATGCATTGTGTATAGTCTTTGAAAATAGGAGTTCTTTTTCAGAATGTCAAGCAAGATAAAAGAAAAAACAAACAACCTTCTGCAGCCATCTTGCAGAATATTCCATATTTCACACTTAAGAAATGCCTTTTGCATTATTAAAATTCCAATCATTTAAACCCTTCATCATATAAGCAAAAATATTCTCCCAAGTATTCCATAAAGTTGAAGATTATCCTCTATAACCACATTCCTATTGAGAATGAATGGGGGGATTCAGTCAATTTTGTTTGTAGTTCCAGTGACAACAATGCCCCATTTGAGAAGATTAAGTGTGAATTGGTGATGGAATATATTTAATACATCTTATTTACCAGACACAGGCACAAATAAGGTTAAAAAAGAATCCCAAATACATGTAGTACATGTATATTTTTGTACTAGAGCAACTGCACCTTGGAAAGTGATCAGTAATGCTTTTAGACTATATCCATTTGATATATTTATCAGATCTGGCAAAGCATCTTTGCTTTGTTTGAATCATCAGTGAATTTGGGAAATGTTTTCCAAAGACATTAATGCAACATATGTGCTGGACTGTGAATGTTATCAAATGCATTTCTCAGTACCAATATTTCCATTGTGGCTAGAAGTGAAACTTCAGTATAGTTGGGCACTGTAATGTTATTTACTGAAGAGAAACAGACTTTTGAATTGCTAAAATAATTATATTCTTACTTCATGCTTGTATTGTTACCACTGCTTTCTTTTCACCGATGAAATTATACAGTAAAAATCTTTCTTAATAATGATAAAAAGTAATCTTCTAATTCACAATTTTTTTCATTGCTTTAGCTCTTAATTGTTTTGCATACCTATTTTATGCAAAGATAAGGGAGTGAATGTAATTTCCTATTGACAAAAATAGCCCTATATAATTACATTCCACTTACTTCATCATCTTTTTATGGTATGTTTGGTTACTTTGTATGTTTCATGATCGTTTTAAATATTTTTTCATATTTTGAATATTGCTTAGAGTTGTGAGATAGTGTCAGGATATATAATAAATAAATCATTTTCATACTTGAGGCTGTTCCATTCTAGTGCCAAAAGTTTGTGTACTAGTATAATAGTGCATATGATCAACTTTATACGCTATACTATGATTTACATTCAAAAGCAAAAAAATTGCTTTGAACATGAATAAGAACATAACATCTGTCTGCATCTTTTTAAACCAAAAGTCTTTTTTCACCAAATTATGTCACACTATAGAGGACAACTGTGTAATCCTGGAAAAAAGGCATGGGTGTTGTGAGCTCTGAAGCATGTCTTTGCCTTTAATTTAAATTAAAGCATAGCATAGGTCTACTATATAGGTCCTAGCACCAACATAAGTAAGAATGTAAAAACAGTATTTGTTACTTCTACTTAATGTCATAAAGTGGCTAAGTACAAAGTAGTATATTTGCTATAAATTAAACCATCATTTTTAAGTAAGAAAAAGCAATAATTAAAAAATACAATAAATATTATTCTAGCACTTTAAAAGACAGACCATTGACAAAGGGAAAAGGAAGAAGAAGAAAAAGGAGGAGGAGGAGGAGGAGGAGGAGGAGGAGGAGGAGGAGGAGGAGGAGAAGGAGGAATCACCAAACCAGTGGTGATTCCCAATTAGACTAATCTTTTCCAGAATAATCTATCTCAAACCATGCAAGATCTTAAAATTGGTTGATAATATAAAACTCCTAGAGATGGGCATCTGTAACTGATATGCCATAGTTAAAATGTCATGTAACTTCATCATGAGCAATTTTGCTCCAGAAGGTAATAGGTTTTTAAACCGAGCTTAATCTTTGTGACCTCAAATCTATGGAAGAAATATATTCATTTTTTTTCATTCATGCTTCTGTCACTGCAGGCATATGTATTATTTTAAATATATAATACAATTACAATTAAATTGAAATTGAAATTAAATTGAAATAAATTTGAAAAGCAGACAAAAAAATTAAATAAGTCCAGATAATAATAATAATCAGTACATTGAGCCACTCAAACATTAATGATAGATTTCTAACTAGATTGTTGTTCCTTTTTTTGCCTACTAGTGTTAAAATCTCATATTGAGAAAGTGTTTGCCCACCATGGATGTACTTGATTGAATAAACATCATTCTTGTGATTGTGAATACATTAATTTACAGAGGTAACTGTCAACCATTGATCAACAAACCTAAACCATTTGGTGCGGACAAAAGTGCAAAACAGCCAAACTAAGCAGATACAATTAATTGGCACCCAATACTCACTGGCAGGCAAAACCTTTTTGGCGGGTAAAAAAGGAACATGAGACTTTAAGTGTAATCTTAAAACTCAGAATAAATTCCAAAGTCAGGTTGTTCCTTCAGAAAATGTACTGTCTCAGATACCTATAAATACAGCTCCTTCTGCAGGTGGAATACCTGATGCACATCACAAAAATTGAGCAGGCCATGTTGGAAAGGTTTAATGGAATACATTGTCTCATAATGGGATATGGATTTAAAAGCCAACAGCAGTGCTTTGAATTTAACTTGGAAAATGATAACTACTCTTTTTTTACAAGCAAACACCTAGAGATTATCTTGAAACACAGACTTGTATAGGGTGTATATTATAATAACAATAGAGAGAGACTACCATATCATACAAAAGAGTATAAATTAGTATGTTCTTTCTGCTTCCTATTCTCTTAAAATATAAAAACAGCCTATACAATTTAAAAAGAGTCAGGGATGATTAAAAATCAATATTAAAGGTTAATTAAAGTTTAAGTGAGTGAATAGTGTATCTTATATTTTACAAACATAGTTAAATCATGCATAACACATAGTTATGCCTTTCATCCTTCTTTCTATTGATAACTAGCACCTTATTCTTTTCCTCATCTTCCCTGGCCCTTTTAAGTTCCCAAATCCAGAAATCAGCAATTCAATCTTTTCTTTCTTCAAGAAAAAGTCTACATAAGTTTTACAGATGGAGAATATATTCCAATGTGTATCAGTGTGTGTTACTGTGGCACTACTGTCTTGTTTTTGGTGTTTTTTGACATTTTCCACAGCATAATCTACTTCCATGCCAACAGGTCCTGAAGATAGCATGCTACTTTTTTTTTCTTCTGTTAACCCAGAAACATTGAGAAGAACCAAAAATCACTGTCCAGACCTGCACTGCAGCAAATTTTCCCTCTACTTTAAAAAGAAGTATAATCAACTATTCTCTCCCTTCATACTGTTGTACTTCATGTGGAATTTTTATAAATAACTCAAGGCAGCAAACATATCCAAAACACCTTCCTATTATCACACAACAACCACCCTATGAGATGAGTTGGGCTGAGAGAGAGTGACAGGCCCAAAATCACCTAACTGGCTTTCACGGCCAAGGAAGGACTTGAACTCACGGTCTTCTGCTTTCTAGCCTGGAATCTTAACCACTAGAACAAACTTGTACAAATGTTACAGACATTTTAATAGCTTGATTGCAAAGAACTACAACACAGAAATCCCTGCATTCTGTACACATTTTTGGATTTCAGCTATTTTTTTCTGGGGGTTTATCTTCAACCTGACAACCCTAACCCCTCCCCCACCAAAGCTATGGGCATTTGTTATATAAAAAAATATTTTCTTTTCTCTGTATACCAAGACTAATGCCATAGTTTCCCCAAATAAAACTTCAGAATCAAGAAAAACTACTACCGAAATATGAATGACAAATTCCCAAAATTTTCAACATCATGTCCTATTTTGGATATTTCGGAAGGTCTCAAGAAATTCTAACCAAAGTATGTATTGAGTCTTGTATTGATTAGTTGATTGGTCTTATCAAAATGGAGGTCAGCATCTATATGTAAAAAGGTAAAATAAATATAAATATATGAAAATATAAAATTTACAGAGAACATTCACATTTGTTGAAATCTTTTCAACCATCAGCTGTCTAAGAGGAGATTGTGGTCAATGATATCAAAAGCTGTTGAGATATCACTAGTAAGGGCAATTGTCCTTCTCTTCTTCAATTGCTTGCCTATCAGAACAACCAAAGTTACCTCCATGGTGTGACCAGCCAGAAACTTAATTGAAATTGATCCAAAAACCAGTTTTATCCTTGTGCACTTCAAACTGGCCATCACCCTCTCAAACTCTTTGCCCAAGAATCAAAATTCTGCTGATGGGTTGTTGTTTTCTTTCCTTCAAGTCATTTTTAACTTCTCCTCCTGGAAAAGTCTCTTCGAAACATTTTCAGAAGTGACTTGCCATTTTCTTCTTTATAGAGTTGAGAGAATTACTGACTTTGTGCCTAAGCAGGATTATTGTTCACATCACATCCTTCTGATTTATAACCTGGTACCTTTAACCACTAACTAAAGTAGCTCTCAAAATTCTGATACTGATCTAAACTTATTAAAAAGGATCTAAAGAACGTATATTCAGGATGAGATGTACCACAAATCCCTCAACTGATTCTTTCCAAACAATACAGCCAAGAAACTGCATCTAAAAGATGTGCAATAGTACAAACTTACCCAAATAATCTATCCTTATCCTCAAGAAGCACTAGCTGAAATTGATTCTGCAGCACAGGAAAACCAGGTGTGCTAGCTTCCTGTCTACTATCATTCTAATGGTTTATCTATCAAAAAGTAAAACAAATCACAAATGTTGCTACCTATAGCAGTAGCAGACCAGGCCCACAGGCTGCTTCAGTCCTTAAAATACTTTCCTAGCTAATTTCCAGCAGAGTCATGCTCTAATGAGTTCTAAATTGTGTTTGGTCATGTTTATTTTATGACTTATGCCAGCAAGTCATAAAATCTCTCTATATCTGCCTGCACATTTCATCATACAGTATATAGTTCCTCAATAAACTATGGGTTGGAGGAACCACGGTTGGAGAAATAGGCAAAGATTCCAAACCTACATTCATCCTGGCTTTCAAAGAGTCTGTCCCCTTGTCTTCTCAGCTTATTTGATGAAAATTTTTGTTAATTTGATGAAATAATTAAGATACATTGAGACAGAAATCTACAAAGATAACTTATTTCTATATTACAGAAGCAAAAGGAGAGCCTGAACTCAAATCATATCATGCAATTCTTATCAGTTTCAGTATATATAGAATACATTTGAAATTAAGCAGGCAGTTTCTTGATTCCTTTTATTTCTAGCACTTTATAGGACACGTTGTTTTCAGTCTTTTTTACATATCAGAGAAGGGTATCTTAAACCAAAGCCCAACTTCTTACAGTATCACTGACATTATTTGGCATTCCCCCAAATAATCATACCAGCTTGAAGTGATAATCTTGCTTGAGCAGGAAATAGAATGACTCATTGAATAACTCATTGAATAACTCACTTTGTTTAAGAGCCTAATTCTGATATCAGAGTTGGTACTATGTTATATAAAATCATTAAATAAAGCGTATAGTCAAATGTATCAGTTTTCTGGATAACAGGTCCACATTCTCAGGTTGTGAAATTCATTGATAAAGAAACTTTTTAACATGATGGAATTTCATTT
This sequence comes from Diadophis punctatus similis, assembly GCA_023053685.1. Classification (NCBI taxonomy): domain Eukaryota; kingdom Metazoa; phylum Chordata; class Lepidosauria; order Squamata; family Dipsadidae; genus Diadophis; species Diadophis punctatus. The sequence goes on along the minus strand of JALIGW010000004.1, from coordinate 44,610,904 downwards.
TCTTCAGCCAGGTAGGCTATCTTTTGGTAACTCACTACTCACTAAAACATTTTTGAAGGGAAAGTCTTAAAATTATGTGAAGGAGATAGTGCCATATCATTTAAATGGGTGGAGGGAGGCGCTTCTATATTAAAGGGTTTGAAGAGTGGATTTGGAGCTTACTTTACATCTGATGTACCTACTTTGTAAAGACAGGTATTTCTGATCCCTAATTTGAGAAAATTATATATCTGTATTTTTCGGAGTATAAGATGCACCTTCCCCCCCCCTAAAAGAGGATGAAAATTTGGGTGCATCTCATACTCTGAATGTAGCTTTTTTGAAGCTTTTTTTCCCAGCCCTAACGAGGTGCCAGCGACTTTCCTGGTTCATTTTCATTGCTATTCCCTCCGAAAAAGGCTTTTTCAGCCTTAACGAGGTGCTAATGATCTTCCCTGCTTGCAGGATTTTTTCATTCCTACTCCCTCCGAAGAAGTGTTTTTCTAGCCCTAAGTCTTTGCAGGCTTGTTTTCATTGCTATTCCCTCTGAAAAAGGTTTTTTTCAGCCTTAACCAGGGGATAAAATAATGTGCTGAAGCTGACCAGACTAAGGACGCTAGCCAGATGAATACCTGGTAGGTAGATTGTTTTCCCCTATTTTCCTCCCAAAAAACTAAGGTGAATCTTATACTCCAGTGTGTCTTATACTCTAAAAAATACAGTAAATATTTCATTCAAAATTGTCAAATTATGAGAACAGATCAATATGGACTACTATCAAGATGAAAGAATTGTATCAGACAGGTATCACAGTTTTAAAAATGAATAAGGTAATTTTGTAAACTCGAGCAAATAGGAAAAGAGAAATCATGTCCTTATTTCCCACTATAGTGTGTTAAAACCAGTTTGATTTATTTTTCTATCACTTAATATGTGAGTCAGTATATTAAATGTGTCAAAAGTAGGCAAACTTTTGGTTGCCAAGTGCTAAGCAACATAAGGAAAGGTAAAAGCTGCAATTGATGGTGCATCATACATAAGGGCTATATTATATTTATTTATTTATTTATTAGTGACATTTATATACCACCTCACAGTGCAAGCACTCTCTAAGCGGTTTACACCAGTAAGCAATGTATATTTATATTGCCCCCAACAATCTGGGTCCTCATTTTACCTACCTCGGAAGGATGGAAGGCTGAGTCAACCTTGAGCCGGTGAGATTTGAACCGCTGACCTGCGGATCACAGTCAGCTAAAGTGGCCTGCAGTACCCCATTCTAACTGCTGCACCACCTCATCTCTTGTATATATATCTCATATGTGACCAGGGCTTGGATTTTGGAGGAAGAGGTTCCAGGTTTGGGAACTTGGTTTTATTCAGGTTTGAATTGTAAATATAAGATTATATCTTCAATTATTTTCATGTGTTACGTAGGACACCGGCCTCAGAATGCTGATTTTCAGCAACTATCAAAATGTTGCAGTGGTCCAGAGGCTCCAAAAGAGTTCAAATGCTGCCTGAAGACTTGGATAAGATAAATTAAAGAGAGGACAGAAGTGAAGTAATCTTGACAAAAATGAAAGGGAAGATGATATTAGGGAACAGCATACATTTGGATGAGACTCATGGGAAATGTAGTTATTGGGGAAAATAGGGAGCATGGAGTTAAAATCAATAGGCTACAGTATTTCCATACTGCCACAATTCCCATTCTTTATTTCCTGAAAAACAGTTTGAAGATGATCCATGATTGTCTTCATTCCTGATACTGCAGAAACACAGAACAAGTGGAAAAAACCCTTTTCTATCCTGGGCTGCTACAGGTCCTTCAGAAACAGGAATCTCCTCAGTCCCAATCCATGCAAAAAAAAAATAATTTTACTCATAAATGTTCCACATGCTTATTCCTTTGTCTGCATTTGTGTGATCATATACAAAAGAATTCTAGGAGTTCCTAAGAGGGACAGTTGGAAATCCTGAAGCTATACTAAAGACTAGGGGCCAGAAAGCATATTGAGTCATGAGATCCTCTGAATGGAGGGATGGGGCTCTTATTTCATGCTCAAGTATCCCACAGTCGAGCAAGAAATAAATTTGACCAGTTCTTAAACACAGCCAGTATCATGGATCACAGACATTTGGATCTGCTTTTGAACTGTCACACAATTCTTGGATGAATATACCCTTAGAAAAGAAAAACAGAACATTAATTTCTGAGTTACTTGTTGATATCTAATAAGTGTTGCTCTTTAGTCTTAGAGCCAATAGTTGTGTGTGATGAATTGATTCAATTCTGTGTGGGCCTGATCTAGAACACTGTTAAATAGTTACGTAAACAATCAAGTTGACTCCAAGTTTCTTTTCATCATTCAGGATATATCTTTTAAAAAACCTGTAACTGACTTAAATTTAAACACTGGTCTCTTTTCTTGGCTTTACTTTTTGTTTTTGCAGCCTATTTGCACATTGATCTTTCTCTATCTCATTCTCTCTCACTCACTCACACACACACAAACATACACATATAAAAGCAATCCAAGATTCTTTTTGTTTCTGTGAAATCCCATTCAGCCTATATTATCTCAACTATAATTACTATAGGATTTTATTCCTAATTTCAGAGCCTCAGCACAATTATTTTTTTCTTGATTTATTTAACAGTCTTCTTGTCCAGAAAAGTTATTTTTCCCTTAAAAAAGGACAGCTCGCTAAAGACAAAAGAAATACTTGTGTATTGCAACAGTAGTCAAATGATACCATAAAATTCTTTGCCAGTTTGGATACTGTTCATGATTCACAGTTGGATTCTTTTCCATAACAGGGCTGTAGATCAGACACTTTAAAGGTTCATAAGTTTATTGTGTGACTCTTAATAAGAGGTGTAACAGAAATTTCTACTGTTCCTGTTCCCATCAATTTAATAAGGAGAAGGTACACATGTCTCCTTAATTATGTACAGGGGTAGAGAGACCATATGAACGAAAATAATTTCCAAAGCTTTTTCTAGCAAGTCCATCTTATCCAAAACAAAACTACAAACATAATGGAAAGTATGGTAGTATTAAGCAAGCATAAAAAATCAAAATATACAAGAATGGTCACATTTAATTTCCTCTGTTGAGTTCTTAGTCCACAAATCAGTGTCCCTATACATTCATACAGCATATTGCCAGAGCTGCCATGGAGAGGAAGGGAGGGATGGGCTAGTTTATTTCCTAAAGCTCTGTGCATATGCCTAAATTTGGATCTAGCCCAATATCCTATTTTGGAGTAGTAATTGTGATTTCATATATGGAATGTGTTGAGAGATCTTACATAAATGAAATTCTCAAATAACTTGAAGGGTTTGGTTTAAAGTACAGATATTTGGCATGTAGCACAAAATAAATAATTCAAATCCAATCATATCCTGCTTCTAATAAGGTAAAAACAAACACAGTACTTAAATTATAGGGCTAATATTTGTATTACTGGCAATTAAATAACACCATGTTAACATTTCATACTGTCCTTCTAGCTAATCAAACATATGCATGCAAAATAAATAATGTTCAAGCAAAATATATTTTCCAACCTTTCAAACATTAATCAAACAGAATTTATCAAAAGGAAGTAAAGATATATACATTAACTCATTATTTCCTTAGTAAAAAAAGAAGAAACAATGAATATGTTACTTAAAACTACTTGACTATTTCATTGTTATTGTTGTTTACCCACAGTCTTTCAGATATTTTTGATTGTATTTTGTATTCTTGACAATCAGATTCTTCCCAAGGATCTAGGATAGTTTGTGGGAAGGTGTCAAGGAATGTAAATGAGGATCACGTGATCATAGCAGGGCAGTTGTGGCACTGAAATGGCAATAAGTTTCCAAAATTTCATTTTCCACAGGAGTCACAGCATTCTGTAAGGTAGCTCATTTGAGTTACCTTGGTCGAAAACATTTTGTCCTGTGGTGCATTGTTTTCCCCAGTTAAAGGTTATAGACATATGTTTTAGTAGTATATAGATTTATGGAAGCTGAAGAAAATGAAATAAGATACCATATTTTTCGTTGTATAAGACGCATAAGAAATGTCTGTGCGTCTTATACAGCGAATGTTGCCGAAGCCCCGGCCACCTGCCGGTCCCACCCTTCGGCCTCTGCCTTCCAGCAATTTGCCTCCTTGCAGCAAACAGCAAACAGCCTGGTCAGCTTCAGCACAGCCTGATTTAGCACGCAAAGCTGATTTGCGGTTGGATCTGCCTCCTGGAATACCGCCTATCAGCTGTTCCAGCCTGCGGGGATCACCATCACCCATTGCCACCATTGCTTTCCATTGCCGCTGCCGCCAATCGCCACCTCTGCGCACCGCATTTTTGGCCTCAGCGCATCCCATTTTTGTGTGCCCCGTTTTTGGCCTCCGTGCACCCCATTTTCAGCCCTTTCCAGGCAGCAGAGATAGGCGCCTGTGATCCCTGCCACCTGGAACGGGCCAGAAATGGGGGACACGGAGGTTGAAAATGGGACATGCGGAGGCCAAAAATGGAGCGTGCGGAGGTGGCGATAGGCGGCAGTGGCAATGGGGGCAATGGACAGTGGCGATCCCCACAGCCTGGAACAGCTGATAGGCAGTATTCCGGGAGGCAGATCCAACCGCCAATCAGTTGCTTGTGCTAAATCAGGCTGTGCTGAAGCTGACCAGGCTGTTTGCTGTTTGCTGCAAGGAGGCAAATTGCTGGGAGGCAGAGGCAGATTTTTTTTTCTTGTTTTCCTCCCCAAAAGCTAGGTGCTTCTTATAGTCCGAAAAATATGGTATTTCAATTTAATCACCAATTATAAACAGGGGATATCTGCATTCAAAGTATCATTCAACTATGAATTTCACCTTTGACCAGTTATTCTACTTAATCTATCTCAAAATATTGTGTAAATAAAGTTAGAGAAGAAAGAACCATCTTGAATTCCTGAAAAAAGCATATATGTGGTAAACAGCATAATACAAAATATAAGATTAAAAGCCTGTGCATACCGTATTTAACTTGAATAAAATTTATGCTATATTAGCTTATTTTCTAAAGTAATATAATTATTTTATTCCTACAAAAGTGCCTATCAATGCATTTCAGCCAATATAGTATCAATTAAAATGAAGTAGGGTTTTCAGGTTCCAAACTGTGATTCCAAATTGACTAAAACTGGTTAACAATTCACAATGATTGTATAAAATCTGGCATTCATTTGAACTTCAACACAAATAATGGTACCTTGTGAAGAAAGAATCTTTACTCAGTGCACTCTAAATCTGATTTTACCCATATATTTGGTTCTAGTCGGGGTCACTGAATGTTTAAACATCTGATAAGACATTCAGTTTGTTCAAGTATCATTTACTGGATTACCTTGGCTCTATAAATTGGCTGTGGAAGTGTATATCCCCAAGATGTACTGGCTCTGTGGGATGAAAACAGAAAACAAAAACAAACAAACCACAGAAATATTGCCTGTACTGTATCTTCCACTAACCTTCCCCCCTCCCCCACCTTCCATTCAATCAGGTCAAATTTTGGAAGACTGCCTAGACAAGTCCGCCGTACGTAACACTTGCCATTTTCTTAGCAAGGTTTTTCAGAAATGGTCTGCTATTGCCTCTTTCCTAGGGCTCAGAGAAAGTGGCTGGCTCAAGGTCACCCAGCTGGCTTCATGCCTAAGGCCCAATTAGAACTATAGCCTGATGCCTTAACCATTGCCCCAAACTAGCTCTACAATTCTCAGCCTAGTATGTTTCGAATAAATTGAATTTCAGCCCCAGCCAGCACAAGTTGAAGAGGGTAGCAAATGAATCATATATAGTATAGTTCCACATGGAATCACATTATCTTTTCCCATTTGCACCTAACCACATAAGACATAAGCATCTGCCAAAAAAACATATTTTTCTTATGTCGCCTCCATTTGTCCCAGCCTCTGAATGAGGCAAGGGTTAAGTTGCCCTTTGCCATACAGGTAGTAAAGTTGTATTTTGCCAATTATTTAAACATCACCCAAGGCAGCCTTCAATTGTTTGAAATCTGTTTTGTCACCCATTACTTTGGGCACAAGTCAGATAACTGAAATTTGTTGTGGCTATTGCCAATTTCTATTCAAAACAAAGGCAAGAGAGACTGTCTACAAATTGGCAATAGACACAACAAATTTCCATGTCAACTCAGTGAGTGGAAAACACTTCAGCTCAGCAATTTGGAAAGGTTAATAAAAGTATTGAGAGTACAAAAAAGGTATTTAGGCCACAGAACTCAACTTTATGTTCTGTCAGGAACCCAAATGAATGCAAGTGGCCGCCTCCAGCCTGTGCTTGAACACAGCCAGTAAAGGGGAGCCCACCGCTTCTCTAACTAATGGATTGTTCAGTCGAGGACACTTAGTGTTAGGAATTGTCTCCTAACATTCAGCTAGAGTGGGCTTCTGTCACCCGAATCTCCTTGGATGGCAGAGCAGGCTTCTTCTGTACTGCCTTCACTGTGGCTGCACCTGCTGACTTCGCGCCACCTTCCAACTTTTATAGACGCAACGCCTCTATCGAGAGAGCGCGGAAAATTGGCAATCCGAGTAAGCCCAAACTACTCCAGGTGGCTGCAGAGGTGGGTGGGGAGCGGGAAGAAAACAATCTTTTATCTCAACCGCCTTAATTGTGCAAATGGCCATCGCCTCGGACACTTGAGCTGCTGCCAGCCAAACCGACCTTTTCCCGTTTGGCACAAAAAGCCGCCAGGGAGGGAGGGAGGGAAGAGGGAGGGAACCTGCTCGCTCTGCCTCTCAACGCCCCCAACTTGTTTTCGCGGGCTCCAGCGACACGATCCGCGACAGCAACAACAGCCCTCCCCTGTCCCCTCCCGGCTCCAGCCCTGCTCGCGAGTTTTCGCTGGCTGAAGCAAACACAACCTCCGGCGTTGGCGGGAGCTGCGAGCGAGCAACAGGCAGCGCTGGGGCTACGTCAGTAGGGGCGCGCGGTTTAGACTCCAGCTCTTTAAAAACGGCGTGTAAACTGAGATGTTCCCATAGAGAGCCGCGTGCGCCAGCAGTCGTTTGGGCTACGGCAGCGGGCGGCCTTCCAGCGCCCTCACCCACAGCTGTGCTAGCACGCGCGCGCTCCGTCACCCCTCGCCCTCAAGTTAGGCTTGTCCCGGAAAACTTCAGACCGCCCGCCTTCGGCCCCCTCCCCTTCACGCTCCGGCACGCGCTCCGGCTAGTTAGATAGTTAAGGGGGGGGGATGTCAGAAGCTCCTTCCATTTCTGGAAAAGCAACTTTGCAGCCGTCGCCGTTTGCCCCCGCTCTGCTTTGGCACCATGGACACCGCCGCGGTTGCCGCCGTCTCTGCCCGCATGTTGCTTCTCCTCAGCTTGCTCGGGTTGCCGTCCGGACTGGGGACGCGCCAAAGAAGCTGCCCGGGCTTCTGTCACTGTGAGCCAGACGGGATGCTCCTGCGGATGGATTGCGCCGACCTGGGCCTCACAGATATGCCCGCCAACCTTAGCGTCTTCACCTCTTACCTGTAAGTACAGAATAACAGAATAGAGTTGGAAGGGACCTTGGAGGTCTTCTAGTCTAACCCCCTGCTCAGGCAGGAAACCTTATACCATTCCAGACAAGTGGCTGTCCAGTTTCTTCTTAAAAGCCTCCAGTGATGGAGTGCCTACAACTTCTGAAGGCAAGTTGTTCCACTGTTAATTGTTCTCACTGTTAGGAAGTTTCTCCTTAATTCCAGGTTGCTTCTCTTCTTGATTAGTTTCCATCCATTGTTTCTTGTCCTGCCCTCCAGTGCTTTGGAGAATAATTTGACCCCCTCTTCTTTGTGACAGCCCCTCAAATATTGGAACACTGCTATCATGTCACCTCTAGTCCTTATTTTCACTAGATTAGACAAACATAATCCCTGCAATCCTTCTTCACATGTTTTATCCTCCAGCCCCTAATCATCTTTGTTGCTTTTTTCTGCACTCTTTCCAGAGTCTCTGCATATTTTTTTATAATATGGTAACCATATTATAAAATATGGTATGATTGGCTTAGAAGGTAGCAAGGAGGGAGAAATTATTTTTTGAAGCCAAGAAAAGGGGCAGATGCTTTCCCTCATATAATGCCTTCAAATGTCCTGGATTACTTACACCCCTCCATCATCCTGTTAAGGTGGAATGGATATGCTGTTTGTAAAGGATGGAGAAGCAACAGGTTGGAGGAATTTGGGATCATAGTCAACTAAATTCATCACCCAGCAAAACTAATCAGCACAGCATAAGTTATAGCTAGTTCGCTAAGCAGCATCCCTCCACTGTCTCATCTGGTACTTTTTGATCATATCATCAATGACTTGTTGCACTGAGTGTTAGCAAAAGCAAACAAGGAGGGAGAGGAGTGGTCATAAAATATATTTATTTCTTTGCATCTGGTGGTCTGTAAACTGACTCTAGACTTCGTAGATTGTTTCTCACAGACTTGCTTCCCTGGGAATATTACAGAAATGTGGAATTTGGGGCCATTTTATAAAAGCAAAGACATTCCAGATGAAGTATGCATCTTGTGAGAAGAGTTGGAATGAGAAAGCAGTTCTATGGGTATCTTATTTTGTATGCCCATTCTGCAATACAAAGATAAGATATACTGTTACAAAGTGGAAAGTTAAGGAGCTGTGGATATATAGTCAGTTTCACAAATAGTTAAAACACTGTGCAGCAAAATCATGTATGGAAGTGCTAGATATGATCCAGGGTATTTTCTGCTGCAGACTATGTAATAACAATGTAGGGAAAGTATTAAGAATCTGGATATCCACGATTCCATCAAATCCCTGAACTCTGTTCTATAACACTCAGTGGGACAATGTCTGACTAAATAATTTGAGAAGAAATTTATTTAATTTGGGTTACAGTTTTTTTATATTCAGAACTGATATTGTTGAAGGATCATGGAGGGACTGGTGTTCTGAGGTCTGGTTAAAATATATATTCTAAATCTATATTAAATTTGTCTAATTTGCTTGGTGGTGCCAAAGTCCATGTCAGTGGAAAGAAAGATCAGAAACAACTGGTTAAATGAGGGGTTATTATAGATCATTAATGTCTTTTTAGTTTGTGTTTTCCTGTATTTCATTGTTTTATATAGCATCTGTAATTGAACCTATAATACTTTAATTTTGGGCTGTTTACACACTAATATTAAACTGGCCATATGATAAGGTTGCTATTTTGTCAAAGTTTGTTTCTTATTTTTCAAATTCAATTTGTATTGAAATACAAATGTTAAAAATGTCTACACGGAAAGCATTTGTATGCAAAAATTAGCTTGCAACTTATAATTATGTTATATGATTTAATTGGTTTTGTACTTTTAGTGAGTACCTACTATCAGAAGTACTATCTTAATATGTGTAACTAGACAATCCTTCAATATTCAAGGATTAAAACTGTATTGTGCAAACAAATTTGAGAGCTTGATGCCTGGACATTTAGGTGGTAGCAGATAATACTTTAAAAAAAAAAGAATTGAAACAGTTTCATTGAAACATAATTTCTTGCTTCAAGTTTATGTAATGTATTACTTTAAAAATTGTTTTGATCATTGGTTTATCAAAAATGGGATAAAAGCCATTTACATACATTACTGAGATGTTAAATTACATATGAAGTATTTTTTATAAATAATATATTTTATTTATAGCAATTTTCCCCAGTTTGGTGTCCTCAGTTTGGTGTGAAATTACTTCAACTTTTATGGAGGGTGCCACGTTGAGAAAGCCTAATATATAAAGTATGTAAAAAATAACCACTTTTATAAACATGATTACACCTGCTGGATATTATCTTTACTAGGGCTTCAAAGTTAAGTCTTTGAATGACATTATTTAATCTTTAACTAATCCTGAAAGATAGAACAGGTGTCTATAAAACAGAGTAAATGCTCCTGAAGTATGAATAGGTGAGGGGGGAAAATCAGGGACAAAGCCTTTTTTATCTACTATATAGAATCTATTAAAGTATGAATAAGCTCATGATCATTTTTTTAAATGAAGGTTGAAGTAACAAGATACAAAGTTTACTTATTTGTGAACTACACAACATTATTCTAATTAAGTGGGTTTCACATTTTTTCATCAGTTATGAATCCTCTTCATTGAAGTTGTGACTGCAGTTTTACAGTTTGCAATATTATCTGGGACAAACTACCCTCAAACTAGTGAAGTTTACTCCTTAATAAAGATGCAAGAGATTATAGTTATCTTCCCTCTTTGATCACGTCAGAACTTTTAAAAATACAATCATTTAATGGGATTCATTGTGAGTAACATTTATGGTTTGAAAGCTCATGAAATCTTTCCCAAGCATATACTAAGAACTTATATATGATTTTGAATATATCTTTTTTTAATTTGCTTGGCAACTGTACTGAAGTAATGTTATGGCCTTTCAGGATGCTTTTCAACTTTTCAGTCTACACATAACCCTGGTATTTCTTGATCCAAGTACTAAAGAGGCTTAATCAGTTTAGCTCCTAAGGTTAGTTACCTGCTCATAGTTTATTTGTTTGTAATTGGCTATTCCAGTTTTTTTAAAACTTCCTAGCCTTATATGAGGTAAAATTAATAATAAGGAACATCGGGTGGGTTGTATTTGCTAATACTTTGAAATTGAGCAGGGTAGTTCATCTCTATCTAAATCTAAGAACAATGGCCTCAAGATTCACTTTATCTAACTCTGAATAATGAACTCCAATATTCCCAGGTAGAGTTGTGGGGTATATTCTGTTAGAAAGTTCTGTCAGAAAGACCTAAGATAATATTACTTTTTATGACAATTATATAACTTCTTGATTCTTGAGACTCCTTTAAGAGCATGCAGATACATGAAAACTGATCTTCCAACCAGAAGGGGCTGCTGCAACTCTACCTTGATAATTTTAAGCCATTGACTTTTAAGCTAGTCAATTCATAATTAAAATCTGTTGACATATTTTAAAATTATATGAGTAATTAAGAAATGTGCTTTTTCTTTCAGTTAAATTTACAAGACATTTTATTTTATTCCCATCAGAGTAGGACTGTTATTAAAAGAGGGCCAGTTTGGTTTATTGATTAAGGCACCAGGCTAGAAACCAGACGACTATGAGTTCCAGTCCTGCTTTACCCATGAAATCCAATTAGGTGACTTTGGGTCAGTCACGCTCAGCCCACGATGTCTCAGACTTGGGTGACAAGCTGGTTGGTCAATTTCTGTCACAAGTAAATGGATCAATGGTCAGTTGATCTGTGGAAAAAGTTGACCCTTCACTTGAGGGATAACACTAGGAAAAAGTAATAGTAAGATTGTTACAATGCTGTATAGCGTTGTATATTATATATACTACTATATTACTATAGTATATTAGATACTATATTATATATTTTGACTTCTATCCATTTTCTATTCCAGTTTTGATATTCATTTGAAACATTGTTAGGCATATTAATGTTTTACATAGTGAAATGCCTTCATTCAAAATTGATTTTTTTTATTTAAAATGTGTTTTGTTTTGTTTGTTATCTTTTTGGAGACATTTATACTCTCTGGAATTAACCATGATAATAAATTATTATAAATGAGCTAAGAGCTGTGGTGGCGCAGTGGTTAGAATGCAGTACTGCAGGCTACTTCTGCTAACTGCTGATTGCCAGCGGTTTGGAAGTTCGAATTTCACCAGGCTCAAGGTTGACTCAGCCTTCCATCCTTCCAAGGTCAGTAAAATGAGGACCCAGATTGTTGGGGACAATAGGCTGACTCTGTAAACCACTTAGAGAGGGCTGTAAAACATTGTGAAGCGGTATATGTCTAAGTATTATTGCTAAATGTACTATAAACAAAATGTAAAATGTTAGAAATAGGTGAGACTATGCCACTTTAGTTATTAATCTACTGATGCCTTATATGCAAGTATGTTTAAGAACTCTTTTCTTTTTCCACTGAGAAAAGTATTCTTCAGTTGTACCAATATCCTGTACCTGAGATCATTCATTTATTAATGTGCACCTTGATTTGTCCTAACTACAGACATTTCCAAATGTTAATTAACATACCTACATAGTCCTTCATTCTGTTTATAAAGGTTCCTGCATTAGGAAAATGAATATATTCATGTAATTGTTGAGACAATAGAAAATAAAATCATCTCTAAATGATATTTCAGCATTTAATATGTCTGAAACCATAAAAGATAATGTTGGTTCTAAATTGTGACTAGCACAAGTAATGATTTCCCATGATGTCTAAAATAAGTCACAGTATCATCTATGGTCAAGGGCTATGTTTCTGTGTTATGAATACAAGATCACTAATAAGGATTGTCTAATTATCTGCCTTTTCTGTCATTATTCCCAGCATGGCATATGTGAACAATTGTGGTTGTCTCATTTATAGTACTAAACTGGGGTGTATGTTAGGAATATATCCAGCATTTAGGTTTGTTAATAGTAGATTTCTAAGGTTGTCTGATTTCCTAAGAGTTTATAGGCTACAATCATAGCACACTGACTTTTGATTTATATTAATAGGACGCACAGTTTCTGAAAATTTGTGACATTATATAGCCGTGATGGCAAATCTATGGCATGCGTGCCAGAGGTGGCGTGCAGAGCCCTCTCTGTGGACACATGCGCCATTGCCAGCTGGCTTCTGGTTTCCGGCACGCATGCTGGCCAGCTGGTCTTTGTGCACGCCGGAGCACCGGAAACCCGAAGACCAGCGGCTGGTGCGCATAAGCGCACAGGCCAACTGGTCTTCGGGTTTCCGGTGCTCCAGCACACACACACACATTCTGCTTTGGGCACTCGGTGCCAAAAAGGTTCGCCATCACTGTTATATAGCATGTAAAATACTACTTAAATTTAAGCAGTTGTATATGTTCTTGGGTTTCTTTTGTTAGTTATTATGAGATATCTGTTTATCAACAGGAAGTAAAAAGTTCATAGACATTAGCTCAGAGCTGGGTTCTAACTTACCTCGCTGGTTCACTTCCTCACGCGCCTCATGGCCGCATGCGCACTTTGCACACGTGCACATGCGCAGTGCCCAAAAAAATTAAAAAATTCCAAAACCCCCAAAAAGCTGAAAACAAGATGGCGACGCATGTGCAGTGCTGGAAACTCGGCTTCTGCACATACGCAGAAGAAAAAAACCCAGAAAAAATAAAAAAATAAAAATAAAATTCCCAAAAAAATTTTTTTTAAAAAAAAAAGACAGCGCCCATGGACCGGCACCGACCAAACCAGTTCTGTGACATCATCATGACATCACCAGCGGTTTGCTACCGGTTCGGGTGAGGAACCCACCTCTGCATTAGCTAGAAGGTTTGTTTCTGTTATATTTTGGAATACCAGATAATATAAAAACCATTTTTCTCTTTACATTTAAATGTTAAGAAATATGATGGTTTCCCATTCACTTTACACTTAAGAGCACATGTGGGATATTCACCCATGTTTATACAATGGGATTCAACATGATGTGATTAAACTGGTCACCTTTGTTTATAGTTACTGATATTACTTCCCTTGTTTATACATAACACTAAGCCATATTTTATTTGTTTTTGACTTAGTAATAGTCCATACCTAGAGGGGAAAAGGGTGTTGTTGTTTTACAACAAATGAGAATTTGAAACCAACTAGGAAATAGCCAAAAAAGTCAAGACTATCTCTAAGATTTACCCTGTTTGTTTTTTATTTATTAAGCAAGCCTGAAGAAAAAAAACAATCCTGACTTAGCATTATGTATGAGCCCAGCGATTATTTTGTCAGCCTGATCTGGTTTCATTGCATATAACACACATAGATCCTTACCCACAGATCTTCATTATGTCTTGGAACAATTCACTGCCATAGCCTGATCTGTGATCCAGTTTAAAAAAAGAACAAAACAGATGTGCGGAGGGCATTCTTCATTTTAGGACTAATTGTACAGCCAAAGTCAAACTGAAGTTTCCATCATTGTTTACGGGTCCATTCTTGTATTTAATAATGGGTGATCAGAAAACAGCTAGGTTCAAATAAAGAATCTCTTTTCTACAAATATTCTTCTTCACCCACAAATCTATCGTGCTCTCTCTTCTCTAACCATCTGCAAGACTAAATTTCTTCTTTTTACCTCTACCAATCCTGCATGCTTTCAGAACCCTCACAAACTTAGCAAAGATTTAAAAAAACATATAAGAACCATAATAAGATTGTGTACGTGTAAAATAAACCAACTTTCTACTAATCTATGTATCACTTTTCTGATTAAGCTATATTGTCCCAAATATGTTTTTTCAAAAAGCCACTGGACTTTGTTTTTCCTTGAAGACATTTCCCTTCTCATCCAAGAAGCTTCTTTAGTTCTGAAGTGAAGAAGCTTCTTGGATGGGAAGCGAAACATCTTCAAGGGGGAAAAAACTAGTTGCCTTTTGAAAAAGCACCTTTGGGACAACCATGACCTAGATGACTGAGAATCTCCATAGACATTAAACTATGTTGTTTTCAGCCATAATAAATGGAACAAAGATCTAACCACATTGAATCCAATAAAAGTAGTCGATTTATTTCATTGTCTGAAAACTGCTGTGCTTCCCAAATATCCAAGGAGGCAAAAAAAAATAATCACAGAAATAAAGTAATAGATTACACCTTTCACTATATACTATAAAATACAGTGAATATTAAGTGAAGTTGCAATCCAATTTTATCTGCAATGGAGAGGGGAAAGGTATTTCCAATTAAGTAAAAATACTTCATCTTAAGCTACACATAATATAAGCTATGATATTTGCTTAACTGGATTTCTTTGTCAGAAGCATTCCCAGACTTCTTTATTCTCTGCTCTTGGCAAATTGATTGATTGATTGATCATATTTCTTAACCGCCCATCTACCTCAGAGGGGCTCTAATTAAATTTGCCACCTTCTTAAGATGGAGAAGCTTATATTTATAGAAATCTAACACATCTGCTATGGTTCCATTGTCGAAGATAGAAGGATGGATGGATGAATAGAAGATAGATGGATGTATTGGATTAAATGGAAACAAAGCTTTATAAAACAACAAAGTACATTTAAATGTCAGTCTTCCCTTTTAAGATAGAAACAGAAACTATAAGAAAAAAAGTTAAATGAGAAATAAACATTTTGTGGCTCAGAATAACATTCAGTCTTGAACATACACACATTCTCATTTTAAAAAATGTGGCATACTGAGTTTCTCATAGCTCTGAACTGGGAAACATACAAAAAGCTTATGTCTAAAATAGGTGTCATAAAATTTATAACCACAGGAAAAAATAATTCCAAAGATCCAGTCCCAATGTCCCATCCACATGTATAATTTCCATAGCCATATTATGTAAGCCCCTATCCCTGTAGTTCTTGCTGTACTTCCCAATCATATCATGGGGACAAGTGGAGACAATTGTCTATCCATAAATTTTAAATCTTGAGAGTTCTGATTTTTATTATACATGAAGGACTAAAACATCGCAACATTCTCTTACGCTGTTTTTTCTTGGCTTGTGATCTCATTTTAGTCAGCCAATTTAGTGACTATAAAAGATTTTTCCAAAAGTGAAAAAGAAATACAACCCTTTTTCACCACCAGACAGCCACATGTTAAAACATATTTTTCAGTTTATGCCTTTCCACTAAAGCAAACTCTCTAGCTAAAGACCACCCAGGAATACTTTAAAAAATTATATGACATTATTGTTGGAAAGGTATTTTACCTCCAAAAGCATGAGCTACTAATGAGTAACAATAATTATTTATTTTTATGCTACCAAGAGTTTTTAGGTATAATGGATATATTGTACTATAAAAAGCATCATTAGTTGTGCAGTCTTATTGTAGATTACATTTTAGAATCTTAGTTCTTGTTTGTATTATATCTGAATTACTATAACAATAAGAACAAAATTATTTTGTTTTATTAAGTTTTATTTGTAAATATAATACATTATCAATATCACCATGATCACTATTGTGTTATTGCATTTTATATGTATCACAAATTAAAAATGCTAATACCGAGTTAATCCTCATGCATTAATAACATGTAAGGGAATTTGCAAACTTAATGTATAACAGAAAAGTGGAGAGTCGTGACTCACTCAGAGTAGCTGTAGAATTTGATAAGCAAATCCGCAATCTGTATTTCTCCCATGGAACATTACAGAATTAGGTGCTTGACTCTGTGGCCTCTGCAGGATCATATCTAGCTCCACCATTTGCATAACATTTCCATGGTCTAACTAGCTTTTCACTCACCACTGCAAATGCTCTTGATGAATAAGGGAAGTGGCATTGGGGAAGAAAATACCACAAATGAGTATGAGCCAAGGTGGCGCAGCGGTTAGAGTGCAGTACTGCAGGCCGCTTTAGCTGACTGTGATCCGCAGGTCAGCAGTTCAAATCTCACCGGCTCAAGGTTGACTCAGCCTTCCATCCTTCCGAGGACCCAGATTGTTGGGGGCAATATAAATATACATTGCTTGCTGATATAAACCGCTTAGAGAGTGCTTGCACTGTGAGGCGGTATATAAATCTCACTAATAAATAAATAAAATGCAACAATTACATAATCACTGAGTTGTGATTTCCATAAATTAAGTTAGCCTGGTTACACTGATGTTCAGATCTTTCAAAGATTGAAAATGCTTTGAGCTTCATATCGGCTTACTTATTAGTTTAATTTTGCATTCTGCCCAAATGCTGTCTATAGTTTCTATTCTTATATTATTAACTATCAGTATTTCTTTAATATGTGCTTACTAGATATGGTCATAGGCTTTTTGCTTAATGTTTTATACCAAAACAATATAAATACAATCAAATTATGCATTAAGTTTTGTTTTCTGAAACTTCACTGTGAATTCAGTACAAATGTTTCTGATATAAATAAAATTAAACCATATTGTTTGTTTATAGTCCAGACAACTTAACAGACTGTCTTGGAAATTCATTTAACTCATTAGATTTAAATCAACAACCAAGCTTTCTCTGGCTAGCAGGATTAATGTATTGGCATGATTGGGACAGCCAAGAGTAAACATTTTTTTCAATGTTGAAGTTTTTTCCCCTTCTTTTTCTTAATAAAGTTTGATGGTGGCTTAAAGAAAATAACTTCATGCTGATATCTTTGAATATGGAATATAAAATAATTATATTAAACTTTAAATATAACTTCTTAAAACACAAGCATCACTCTACATAATACCTTTTAATATTTTATTGGAAACAAAACTATAATTGCCTATCCATTGTTATGAATGCATTATTTTAAATGCCATGTATTTTAAGAATTTAAATATGAATATGAATAAAGTAAATATAAGAAAGTTAGAGTTACATGCAAAATAATTTTGATCAACATGTTTTTACAAGGCAAATAAGTTAATGTTATAAAAGATATTAATTTTCACCAGTAAAGTAAACTGTTATTACATTTTAACCCATTCAGTTAGCTTTCAGAATCTATTTTTCAGGCGAACCCAAATACATTATTTTTAAAAATGGAAAAAAATCAGTTTATTTGACAAGATTGCAATAAAAACTTGTGATCAGAGTGCATGTCAGTTATGTATCCTTTTATTGGATTTATTTTTCTTATGAAAAAAGAATTGACCACTGTGTTGACTGAAGGCTAGTAGGGTTGTACTCTCTGAATCTTAACACCTTCAGTCTCAATGGAAAACTAACAGTGATAACTTAAATTCTTGCAGTTGCACTGTAATTCAACTCAGTTGATGTGTTATAAGCACTCGCAGCTGAAATAAAGGGAGTTATCAATGGCGGTTTGAATT
The DNA here is from genome assembly GCA_023053685.1 of Diadophis punctatus similis. Classification (NCBI taxonomy): domain Eukaryota; kingdom Metazoa; phylum Chordata; class Lepidosauria; order Squamata; family Dipsadidae; genus Diadophis; species Diadophis punctatus. The sequence goes on along the minus strand of JALIGW010000004.1, from coordinate 44,593,089 downwards.
TTGTCTACTGAAGTGAAAGAAGTCAACAATCTTATTTTCAATCTGGAACTGAATTCTGAGGTTTAATTGGATCTAAATATAACAACATACTGCAAGGAGGTGAAATTGAAGAGTGGCTAACATCCGGCAGAACCTATCTGATAATGAAAGATCCAACAAAAGGGGCAGCACCAGGAAACTATAGCCAATTACCTGCTTACCAACAACCTTACTAACTGGTGTGGTAGCAGTTCAACATTAAGCCTTTTCCACCCGAGCAGAAAGGAAACCACCCAAACAGCAGAGGAACAAAAGATCAATTTCTAATTGACAAGATGATTCTGGAAAACTGCAAGAGAAGGAAAACCAATCTGAATGCAGCATGCATTGATTACAGAAGGCATTCGACTCCCTGCTACATGATTGGATAATCAAGTGCCTAGAAATAACAGGGGTCAGTAGAAACATCAGAAGCACTGTGCAAAAATCAATGGCGCAATAGAAGACACAGTTGCTGGTCAATGGTGATAGAATGGGAGAGGTTAACATCAAGAGAGGAGTCTTCCAAGGAGACTCACTATCACCACTATTGTTTGTCATTGCATTGATTCCTCTGTCAACAATACTGAATAACTCAGACCATACCTACCAAACATCAAAAACATCTGCCAGGCTATCCCACCTCCTTTACATGGATGATTTGAAGCTATATGGAAAAACACCATCTGAAATAGAATCGCTGCTCAACACTGTCCATATATACTGCCAAGATATTGGACTGGACAAATATGCCATGCTTATTTGATGCCCTATAGAAATAATATCAAGAGTCTGGATGAAGACAATCACTATAAATACCTGTGTCAGGCCAAAGCCATTTTAGTTGGGGTCTTTGGCCTGCCACACTTTATAGTATTTTAATGTGCATTCTTTACTGTGGGAATTTGGGAGGGGGAATTTCATGAGAGCTGTCTGTATGTAGCCATAGAAAATTCTTTATAGATAGTCAAGGTCATCCTTTGTCTTCGCACTCCTGCACCTGCACGGAAGGAGATGGGTGGATTATTGCCAGGTTGGCAGTTGAAGATTGGTCAACGTGATGGACTTGGGGGTTTGGGGACAAGGGCTTGAACTTTCAACTGTGTGGAGAAACCCCGGGACTTCAGATTCGGGTTTCTCCCAGATGTGCCAACATGGCTCTGCTAATAAATTGGAACTTTGAGGAATACTTTGCCTCAGACTCTGATTTAGTTTTGGATGCTATTTGGAACCCTGACAACCTGGGCATCCTTCAAGCTAATTTCATCAAGTATAATGAAGTCAAGAAAAAGATTAGAAATGAATACTTCAAGAGAGTGAAGAAGACTTTACAATCCAAACTCAGTGGAGGAAATATAATGAAGGCAATCAACACCTGGGCAATTCCAGTCATTAGATATACCACTGGAATAATGGACTAGGAAGACCAGAAAAATAATGATAATGAATCATGCCCTTTATCCATGCAGCAATGTTGACAGACTCTACCTACCAAAGAAAATGGATGGACATGGAATGTTGCAAGTACATTAGTGGGTTGAAGGAGAAAAAATGGCTTTGGAAGAATATCTGAAGTACAATCAAGAAGATGCACTGAAGTTAGTATACCAGGAAGGCTTACTGAGAGACCAAACTGGCCTACAAGAAAGACCAAATGAAGAATAGAATGGAGGCATGAGAAGACAAAGCACTACATGGCCAGTACATTTTTTAAAAAATAGCATGGAAAGTAGATAATAACAAGACCTGGCAAGAGCAGGAAAGTTGAAGAAAGAGACTGAGGGACTAATTCTAACTGCACAAGACCAAGCCTTCAGGACAAATGCATACAAAGCCAGAATTGAGAAGACAGCAACAGACAGTAAGTGCCCCCTATGCAAACAAGCTGAAGAAACAGTGGAGCACCTGGTAAGCTGCTGCAAGAAGATCGCACAGACTGACTACAAGCAGCAACATGACAAAATAGCAACAATGGTGCATTGGAAGATCTGCAAGAAATATCATTTGCCTGCAAGCAAGAACTGGTGGGACCATAAAATAGAGAAAGTCATAGAAAAGGAAGAAGTTAAATTACTCTGGGACTTTAGAATTCAAACAGACAGGCACCTGTCACATAAAACCCCAGACTTAACAATTGTCAATAAGAAAGACAAAAAACTCTGGATAGTGGATGTGGCAGTGTCTGGAGATAGCAGAATAAAAGAGAAACAACTGGAGAAGATAACAAACTACAAAGACCTACAAATAGAAATAGAACGACTTTGGCAAAGGCAAGTAAGGGTAGTACCAATAGTAATAGGCTCCTCGGGTGCAATCCCAAAACAACTGGAGCACCACTTGAACACCATTGCCATTGACAAATTTGCCATCAGTCAATTGCAAAAGGAACAGCTTCCATCCTGCAACAATATCTGTAACACCATCAAAAACATCCACATCTGCCTATTCCAGTCCTGTTAAGGATTTGATAGGTAGACAAAAATGCCAAATCCAGTCTGAACATCTGGCTGACTGTGTGATGATCAACAACAACAACAACAATAATAAACTGAGATCCAGATATGGATAATTTGAAGAAGAAAAAGATATACTGCTGGTTGACAAATGACACATGTTATACCTGGCTTCTTATTAGCTTTTGGATGCAATTTAAACTGCTACAAATTTATTTAAATTGGAACCAGAAAATTAAGTAATTGTTAAGTAGTGTGATTGTTAAGCAAGGCATCATATGACCATACTTGATTTTACGACCTTTTTTGCCAGTCACTAAGTGAATCACTGTGATCATTAAAAGAGACATCAAGTGACCACAAATTACAAGCTTCCCTGCTGGCTCCCCATTGACTTTGCTTGTTAGTCATTAAGAAAGGACTACCTGTAGTTTATGCCTATGTAGACCTTTACAGCCTAGTGCTGGGTTACCTGCTGGACAGAGGTGGGTTCCTGCCGGAGCTGCACAGTGCACAGCTCCGGTAGGGAGTGGCGGATTTCGCAACCGCTGCGGAGCCCTCTCTGCCGGTCCATTGCGCACGTCGCCATTTTTTCCTGTGAATTTTGGCCGGTTTTGCTTCTGCACATGCGCAGAAGCAAAATTGCGCCGAAATCTTGCAAAAGAGAGAGATTTTGGTGAGATTTTGCTTCTGCGCATGCGCGGAAGCAAAATCACGCCGAAATCTCTCTCGCGCGCACATCCCCTTGCGAGATTTTGGCACGATTTTGCTTCCCCGCATGTGCAGAAGCAAAATCGTGCAAGGGGGTGCATGCGTGTAGCGAGCGCGCCCGCGCCCGAAGTGTGGAGATGCGCGCACAATGCACCAGCACCGGTAAGGCAGCAACCCGCCGCTGCTGCAGGACTAAATCTCCTCAAGAAAGTTGGCCCAACTACTTTGATCATGCTGGAAAAAGCACATAGTTGCCCCTCATTTTGGAGAGGTTGGTGGGGAGGGCAAAGCCTAAAAGCATTGTTTGTCATTTTGGGCAATGTCCTCTGAAATAGCCTCTTGTTGGAGATCCACCTGGCTCCACCATTATCTGCATTCCAGAAAAAATTGGTGTTTTATTATTTGATTGCTGTGTTATGGTTATTATATTGAGTTTCCCAGCATTTTCAATAATTGCAATGAGAAGTAATCTGATTAGTAAATAGCCGAGGTAAGCTGGGATATGGATGAGATCTTCCTAGGGGTTTTTGAAGAGAGGACTGGTTAGAATCTCTATGCTTCTAGTAGACCACCTTAACACCACAATGGGTCCTTTGCTAGATTACTCTCTTCTTTATTTATCCTGGAACTCACTATCTTAATCTATTCTATAGCCAAGAAAAGATTACTGCTACCTTCATTGTTAGCCATCAAAAGATTTCTAAATCTTAAATATTAATCTAGATTTTTCACTTTTTCTTTCTACTTTTATATTGAATTATTTTATGGTAATATCTTAAATTGTTAGTGTTTGAATTTCAATTTTAATTCTGCCTGTCTTTTCTTCCAGTTCTGCTATTCATATCATATATTTGCTATGTAAAATAACAACAATATATACATTGTTGTTTCATACCTTTTTCTACTAGGTCTAGTTAACAAAGTAAAACTTTTTTTTATATTGTCCTATTCTCTCTATTTTGCATCTGAGGTTTAAGTCACTAACTACATGTACCTCTGCCTTTTTGGAAAACTTCATTTATTCCTCTTTATGGATATTCAGTGTATAACGTTTTTCAGAAGTTAACATCCTGAAATTGTTTGGGCAATGTTCTTTTATACTTTCACAAAAGTTGTCCTTAAAACTGGAATTGTTGCATTTTTCAGTTCGTAGAATAATGAGCATTTGAAGGGAAAATAAGGACCGTGTGATGGTGATCTGCCAAATCACTTAACAATAATGTTACTAACTTAATAACTGCAGTGATTCACTTAACAACTATGACAAAAAAGATCGTAAAATGCAGGGGTGGGTTGCTCTTACCTCGCTACTGGTGCGCTGCGCGTGCATCACCATGTTGCGTGCGCACACACGTTCACTACATGCATGCGCCCTCCCGTGATTTTGTTTCTGTGCATGCGCTGAAGCAAAATCTCACCGAAATCTCGTGAGGGGATGAGCACACGTGTGTGGTTTTGGTGATTTTTGCTTCCGCGCATGCACGGAAGTGAAATCTCACACAAATCTTGCATGCACGTGCGCCCCCTCGCGAGATTTTGCTTTTGCGCATGCACAGGAAGCAAAAAAAGCCAAAAAATTGTGGAAAAAAGATGGCGGTGCACGACGGACCGGCGAAGACGGCACCAGAGCCGTTGCGTGCAAATTTCGCAATCCGCCGGCTGCTACTGGTGCCATAGTGTGGATCGCACTGGTAGGAACCCACCACTGGTAAAATGAAGCAAAATTCACATAAGTACTGTCTTACTTAGCAACATAAATTTTTGGCTCAATTGTGATTATTAAGCTGAAGATTACCTATAGTAACCTTTGTGGAAAAGGGAAAGAGGTATAAAATTTGTTTCTGGAAAGGCTGAGTAGTGACATGAAGGGTTCTTAAATCCAATGCCAGCACATGCACTTGTGACAGACCCTACAACCTGTGGGACTACAACTAAACAATCATGTAGTCTTTATTTGAAAAATTAGAAACACTGAATGTAAAATTAGTTTGCATATTTTTCTCAAAACTACATTGTGTGACCATTCATGATTTATGTCCCGCAGACCATTGACCAAATACAATGTAAGTCCGACACCTGAAATTTCTTTTGTTTTCTTGATAATTTATTGCTCACTATATTGAGTCCTTTGATTTCTTTCTATTCCTGGTCATATTAGGCATACCAATCCAGGAGGTGCCATAGTCAATGTATCAGTTGGGTTAGTTAATACATAGCCAATGTATTTAGTACTTGAACAAAGGCAGTTTGTGCTTCTGAAACCACCTTGGCTTTGAGCGATGAATCTCATATTTCAGGAAACATGCAGCATTTTTTAGAATAGGTTGCCTACTTCTGAAAACTACACACATCCCAAGGATTTCCATTTTGTCTAGATTTATTCTATGTTTATTGCCCTCATTCAACAGTGTATTTTATGTACTGATCCAGGAGCCACAGATCGTATTTAATTCTCATGACAATGAGCAATAGAACTCCTATTGTCAGTATGTAACAATGTTGTCCCAATGTTGCATCCAACTAATTGTTGCTAGTGCTTTCTTATAATGATGAAACATATGGAGGACACAATACTACTATATGAAATTCCAGAATGTAATTTTTAATCTAATAGGATATCATGACTGATAAAATTCAAACCTGCCAAGCCTTGAAGCCCAAATACAAAACTAATCTTTAGAATTTCATCACCAAAATAAAGTGTCCTAATATTTTCCTAATTGATTCAGCGCTATCTTTGGAACAATTACCTCATTTTATATACTACTAGTAGTTAACCAATAATGACCTTTTCAAGGATACTCCATTATATTCAACTTTCTCTTAGGTGTCTATTTTATTTTTCTGTAACCTGAAAGTCCTTGTTAAGCAGTACATTTTAGATTATTTCCTTCCCAGCCCAAAAATACTATAATAAACCCTGGAGTTTTTTTAAAAAGTATATATTATATTTAAAATATCTGATATATTTATTCTAAGCTTGCATACAGAATTCGAAAACACTCATTCAATAAACAACATGGTAATGTATGTAAATGTTAAAATAATTTTTCAAGTGTGAAATTAAAATGGTATCTTTCGACATTTTGACACATAGGGCTGTAAACCAAAATATCTTTTGTGTGTATGTTGTTAGCAGCAGAGATTACCATCCTCAGATAGACAAGAGCTCTAAAAATTACCAGAATCTTGAAATAAGCTTAGAAAATAATCAGTAATCATATAGTTCTTTCAGTATCATATAATCATGACACCCTAAACCAGTCTGTAGTCCAGCTGTTGCATTTTGTATGAAAGAAAAATCCAGATGCTTTTATGGACAGCACACTACAGTCTAGACAAGATTTAATTAAGGCATTGAAAATTGTTTACTGATTGGAATATCTCACTACCAACACTGGATGGACCATAACTACTGTCATATCATGACTGAAATTGTATTGCATTGCATTGTTATTTATTATTGTTAATTCTTATTGTTTTTACCGGTAGAATGTTTTAATTTCTGTAAACCATCTGAAGAGCGTCTAAATTGGGACAGGGATAAGCCATATAATAAACAAGCAGATAATTGTTATGTAAATAATTAACCCAGTTGCCAAATTCTACCAGAATTTCTTTTCTTCATTCACTAAAATAATTAAATTATTTTAATGAAATCAGTAGCATCAAAAAAGAAAGAAAGGAAAAAAGGAAAAAAAGCTTATTTATTTATTTATTTTGTGAGATTTATATACCGCCTCACAGTGCAAGCACTCTCTAAGCAGTTTACACCAGTAAGCAATGTATATTTACATTGCCCCCAACAATCTGGGTCCTCATTTTACCTATCTCGGAAGGATGGAAGGCTGAGTCAACCTTGAGCCGGTGAGATTTGAACCGCTGACCAGCGGATCAGTCAGCTAAAGTGACCTGCAGTACTGCCTCTAACCGCTGCGCCACCTCGGCTTAGTACATCCATTGTTTTCATCAGCTCACAATATAACTATTGTTTCCATAAAGCATCGCTCCAGACATGTTCTGATGATTAAGAAGATGCAGGATTAAAATAGGGGCTGCAGTAACAAACCTTGCTGAAGATATTCCTTATTTGTACCAATAAATTTAACATTTACTTTATCAAGGAGAGAAGAGGTGAGATAAAATGGTGGATCGATTGGGCCTTTTGTTGGGCTAGGACCCTCAATGAATGCTTATGGTATCATTGAGAGTACAGGGCAAATTTTGCAACATTGTGTGCCCATCATGTCTATGGAGATTCTCAATCATCCAGGTCATGGTTGTCTCAAAGGGCCTTTTTAAAAAGTCAACTTGGCTTTCTTGTTTCTTTGAAAACATTTTGCTTTTCATCCAAGAAGCTTCTTCAGTTGCGTGGCCATGGATTTTTGCCCTAAATGGGCAAAACCTACTTAATCATTACGTTATATTGTTTCTTAAAATACAGTAGGAGAAGCAGTAATTTCTTAGCAAACCAATTAAACAAGATATTACATACAAGTAAAGCTGAGAGACCTAGAAAAAGTTATTGGTTTTCTATGACATGAACTGTGCAGAATCCCACCAGGAAGTGTGATATATGAAGATGAAGGTTCATTCTCTGAGCTTGTGGGTTGTTTCCAAACATTTCATTACCAAGCTAGGTAACATCTTCAGTGGAGTTTAGGGTTTATGGTTTACAGAAATCCCCTGTAGTTCAGAGAACAAACCTTCACCCTCATCCTACACCTGAGCTACAGATATTCGCCACTATGGCAAGTGTGGTATATCTCAAAGAACTATTTTTACAGATTGGAATAGTAAGGTAAAGGAAAATATGTAGTTACAGTACAATGAAAGTGAAATTTACTTTATCTTAAAAATGTAGATATAATAAATACTTTAATATGATGGAAAATCAGTCTTCCATGTTAATCAGTCTAAGATAGGGGGCTGCGGTGGCTCACCTGGTTAGAATGCTAAGTCAGAAGACCATTGAGAGGTCGACAGCTCAGCAGTTCAAAACCCGAGAGCAGGAGCCCATCAATTTGTCCCAGTTCCTTCCAACTTAGCAGTTCAAAAGCATGCAAATAGATAAAAAGATACCACTTTGGTGGGAATACACCAGGGACATGAAAGGAGCTCCTTGGACATCCCCAGGGCAACAGTGACGTTTAAGCTACTTGCTTGCATGATATTCTAGAGAGATAATTGAATTTGTCTAGGTTAAACAACTTAATACTATCAGCTCTGGGACAAGAAATATTTGTATTTGTTGTTATTTACATATTCCTTAAGTTGTATTATTTATCAGCTGAACATCACAGTTATATTTCAGTCTTTTTTCTTTTTCTTTTACAGTGACCTCAGTATGAATAATATCTCTAAACTGCCCTTGAACTCTCTGCATAAACTCCGCTTCCTCGAAGAGCTGTATGTACCACTGTATCCTTGACTGGCATAGCTGAAAATTAAATATATTTCTGGGATTTTCTCTTCTACTTACTTTGAATATCAGTTAACATGACATGAAAAAGCTGTGAGTTTTGACACATACGGGAACATTTAGTTAAAATGCACTTACCACTCCTATCCACTCTGGGTAAAATGTTACCATGAGGCTGCAAAATTTAAAGTAAAGACAGAGCTCCACAAATTAATTTTGTTAACAGTTGTTTAAAAAAAACTTAATTGCTATTTGGATATACTTAAGCAGCAGGATATTAAAATTTTGAATGCTGGCTCATGTTTATTAAAATGGCAAGTAAAGTTATAATCAAAGCCAAAACCCACTGACTGTCAAGGACACTTGCATTCATATTTGAGACTACTAAGTCATCTTGTAATCACTTTTAATTACTGTTTCCTTACTCTTTAGCTTTTAGCATCCCTCAAGGCTAACTATACATCATAGCACCCAGTGTAGCTTAAGTTTCTCATTCAGTGATTTGCTCACTTAAATGGGAAAAAATGCTCCAAAACCAAGTTAATCAAACACAGCATCACAAGTGGAATGTTGGAAAACATTCAACAAACATAAAATTAGGAATTTGAAAATGAGATATCACAAGTATTCTGGATAAATTCAGTAGACAAAGCCAAATTTTCTCATCTCTCTTACAAAATTTATTTTACCCTTGGATATACACTAATTACTTCTTTAAAATTCTACATGCCCTACATAGAAGGGTCTTCATAGCCCATATAGATGCTGTCCCTATGAGGTGACAGCTGGTCAGTATGCCAAACTTCCATATGAAGAAGATCCAGTATTGCTCAAACACAGAAGTTGAGCTTCTTTCATACATCCTTTTAAGGTGATCAGTCATACACCAGATCTGAAATCTGATAAACTCCACTCATAGTCAGAAGATTGTGGTATTCTTATTAAATGATCAATATCCAGATGTTTTGAAGGCAGTAGCAAATTTTATTTATACCCTTAGTTTATAGAAATTGTTTGGTGTCTTCAATGAATTGTTTATTTTACAAGGTTTCTTCCCTAAATATGTGTGTGTGTGTGTGTGTGTGTGTGTGTGTGTGTGTGTGTGTGTGTGTGTGTGTGTGTTGCTAGATATGTATGCATTAAGGGTGTTCTGTATTTTAAATTTTGTGACTTGGTCTTGGGCTGTAAATAAACAAATATAAATATATAAATAACCTGAGCTCATATTTCTTCATAATGTTAGCTATAGTCTGTGATCCCTAATTACTGATGAGTCACACACACACAAATCTCAAATTTAAAAATATAATCTTGTTTACAAGAAACAAATGTATCATAGTCTCATTTCCCCTTTAAAACGCCAGAATTAATTTTTATTCACTTAAGAGTAGAGTGCTATTGGAATTACCTTTCCTCATTTTAGGTGCTTTGTTTTGTATCTTCCTCCAAATGGAGACTTTAGCAGCTGGTATTAGATAGGCACCCAATCCTATTATAATACCATTTTTATCGTTAAAACACATCAACACCTTCACTGTCTTCTATGAACACTTAGGAACATTTCTGTGTGAAATATGGCCATTTGCTGCAACCTTAGGGAGCTGAACCCAGTATATTCTATTATTCTGCAGAGTCTCGCCAGTCACTCTCCTACAACTGCATATGAACACCATGTACTGTAGAACTTGCAGGCATGATTGTTTCTACAATTCTGAAGGAGAAAGCCAGCAATGTTATTGGAGCTAGTCATGGCAATGTTGAGAGAAACGTATCTGATTTCTTTTCTAAGGCTGAAAAATCACCATCTCAAACAAAAGCAGAATGGCAAATCTCCAAGCAGTTTTTTGTATGCTGCTATTATTCAATAACTAAAACAGGTGCTATTAGTAGAATAATGCAAAGATAAATTCACTTGGGGAGAGATTTGTTCTTTCTTTCCTTCCCTGTTCCAAAGGAATTATTTGGCAGCTGGTTTCAGATAACAACCATTGTGCAGAGTAAGTGACAAATGTTCCTTAAAATGTAGTTGATATAACTAAGTTTCATGCCATTAAAAAAAAGTGGGATGTAGAACTTCTGTGCTTTTTAATTTCTTTGACCATCACTGAGAAAAAACTTCATAACATTATACAACATTTGGTAGGGAAGTACTAGGTTCAGTAAAATAGACAATTACAATTTCCAAATAAAGAAAAATGCTGGTTTATAAAAACTGAAAATTTAAAAAATAAATATTACTCTTTTTATTTAATTGTGGTTTCATACACTGCCACTTTTAAAATGGAAGAAATGTATTACTGTGGAAGAAAGGCTGGTTCCAACTGGCTTGCCATGTTCACTATATTGCATTTAAAGGTATCTTCATCTGTAATGATAACATACAGTATAAGGTTGTATTTGCAAGTGCTGTCCCATATCTGTAACCATGATATTCTACTGCTTGGCGGGAGTGTGGGAGAAGAAAAAAGGCCCTAAACCATGCAGACAGTTTCCAGGAATTCAACATGAAAATATATCTGGTATTGATCCAGGCTGTTTGGAAGTTTTGCAGATCTATCTTTGTAAGTCCTGTTTGGTGCACAGCAGCCAAGAATAAAAGAGCAAAGCTGAAAATGAGAAGGTGTTCAATCTGTTTCTCCGTTCTTTCTGACAAAGATTAATGGGGATGAAAAGCTCCAGGCTGTTGTTGTGTTTTCAGTGACTGCTTTAAAATGAATGGCTTGCTTGATCTTAATAGCCTGGACAGGTAAGAATTCCCACCAACCGAAGAATGGATTACCACAAACTCCAGCAGTGCAAAAGAAAAAGGAAGAGAAAGCCAAGCTTTCTTTTGATACAGTGCAGAGATAGTGGAGAAAAAAGGAGCTCGGCTTTTAAAGTTAGTTAATGTCATTTGATCAAACAGGTGCCAGTTCAATTTTGAGCTTGGGATAAGTTACCATGAATTAAAAGCAATTATTCTCATTTCAATATGATTCAATTAATATGCAGCAAATTTATAAAAAGATAATATGGATAACTCATCAGGCTAGAAACTAGGAGCTTATGAATCTCACTTTAGGCATGAAAGCCAGCTGGGCCAGTTGCTCTCTCACAGGTTTGTTGTTGTGGGGAAAATAGTAGGAGAAATATTCCCCGCCAAGTTATCTATAAAAACAATAAAGGTGAGAAATAATTAAAACGCACAATAAATGGGATTCTTTGCCAAGTGGAAAGATGATAAATTATAGAACTAAATTTTTAAAAAATAACAATAGATTTTCCAGCAATATTTTTATTGAAAATTCTAAAACTTATCACAACGAAAACAGATTCCTGGATGATATGAGTCTATTTTTATATATAAACATGGTTTTAATGCAGATACCAGCTTTTGATGATACATTCTCAAAATACTGTATGATTCTCTCTGTAGTGATGAATTGTTTTCTATTCTGGTTTACAAAGGATGTATATAGAGAGCCGAGGTGGCGCAGTGGTTAGAGTGCAGCACTGCAAGCTACTTCAGCTGACTGCTAGCTGCAGTTCGGCGGTTCAAATCTCACCGGCTCAAGGTTTGCTCAGCCTTCCATCCTTCCGAGGTGGGTAAAATGAGCACCCAGATTCTTGGGGGCAATATGCTGACTCTCTAAACCGCTTAGAGAGGGCTGTAAAGCACTATGAAGCGGTATATAAATCTAAGTGCTATTGCTATATAGTACAGAATATTTAGTTATATTTTAAAGTGCACTCATATTTATAAGACATGTCTGTCCCAAGCAGGCAGTAACACATTGTAAATGTAAGTCAGACTTGATAATGCAAATAAGGGCACTATCAAGGTGAAACCAGATCAATACATAATTAGAAGAATTTTATTCCAGTGTTGTACAAAGACAGAGGAGTTCTAGATACCTCCTTAGTCATGGAAACTTAATGGGAGATTTTGAGCCAACCGTTTTCATTAGCCTATCTTATGTCACAGAGTTGTTGGAATCAAATGAAGGGAGATCTCCACATAATCTATCTTGAGCTCTGAAACAAAAAATGGATATAAATCTAATAAAGAAAAATTATAGGTGTATAATACATTTACTGAATAATCAATAGAGAAATTTAAAGAAATACTGGTAGTTCAGTGTGATTTGGTTTTGCATGAATCATTGTTTTCTAAATAATGACTTACAGCTTTTTGGATTGTGAGAACCCAGCCAGTTATAACTTAATCAACAAAACATATTTAAAGCTAATTGTGGCTTAATGGAACTTGTGAGCACAATCATGGTCAGCCATTATGTTTCTCATAATACTTGAAAATTATGTGAACAATACATATTATTTGACAGCTAACAGTATACAAAATTAACTAATAAATGCTGAGATCCTGTCCTATCGTTCCTGATAATGTGGCCTTTAAATGAATGCATCTCAAAATTCTTCAGGCTAGAGACTCTTGCCATTATTCTTATAACATCTATGGTAACCTATGGATTGTAAAATCACACTCAACTATTCAAGGGCTAGGAGATTAAGCTTATTCCAAGAAATTAGAAAACATGCTAGCATAAATTCCAATGCATGCAAAATGTTGTTGCTGATGTTTAAGATTCTTATGGGTGCATAAAGTTCTGAAGAATAGACATGAAGAATATAAAGGCTTTCTCCTTTTGACATAGATAAGCCAATGAGATAACTTGATTAATGTTACATCAACTGTAAGGACAGGCATTTGAAGATAATAGGACAGGCCTGGGACAGGCCAATGGGGCAGGTTGCAAACTAGACACACTTCTATTTTCTAGCAAAGGAAACAACTAGAGAATTAAGAAGGAACAGCTGTAAGTTGAATGGCAATCCAAATCCAAAGCAGTGTTGTTTACATAAAAAAAGACAACACAAGAGTGATTGTGAAGCTTTAAAAAACAGATTATTTTTAATTTTATCTGTTTCTGCCTGTTAGATAGAAGGTGTTTATATATTTATTGGAGCTTATTTGCTTATGTAAATTCAAAGCTGATGAAGTTTCTACTTCAGAAAAAGTGCTTCCTCTGACTATGTTTGTATCTTGTGGAAGAACTATAAAGTTATCATAATGATATACAACTAGTGGACCATCCACAGCCTAGAATGTTGAATTATTTGCTACTGAAGCAGAACAGATTGAACAATTATACATGTAACATAAACTAGATTTATTGAGGCAAACTACATTTGCCCAGCTGCTTGTAAATGGACTGTATAGTTATAGGATGTTTTGCACAGAACATTAATTATGACAAAACAGAGCTCTTAAATAACTACTTCTGGCTCTCTGGTTGTTCCAACACTGCTGTCTTGAACATTTTAACATCCAAATTAATTCCACATGAGATGAAATCTGTTTGTCTTTTATCTTTTAACCCTGTAGGCGTCTGGCAGGAAATAGCTTGACATATATCCCCAGAGGAGCATTTGCTGGACTCTTTAGACTTAAAGTATTGTAAGTAAATTATAGTATTGTTTTATACATTTTAGGTGATGTATTAAAATCTGGGGATTTATGCTAATTAAAGCACACTGTATTTAAAGCTAAAATATTTATTTTGATACGGATCCTTATAATAAAACATGTCTTCACTTTCTTAAACAATTTTCCAAAACCAATTTGCTCATGATATTAGCATCTTTGCAAAATATCAGAGGAAATCTGATTTTATATAAATGCTTGCTTCTTTAACTTCTAACAAAGGATATGTTTTAGTTTCCAAAGAACATTCTATTGATAATTCTGCTGATGAAAATATTAATTTTTATTTCTAGTTTCATTTTTTAATGGGAAAAATAGAAAACAAACAAATTAATTACTATAAACATAGTAACTATTAATATTTAGAGATTGTATCTTTTTTCTCTTTATAGATGCACTCAATTTGGAAAAAATATTATTATTGCTTAAAGCTACAGAATATTTTTTCACTTTCCTAGGATTGTCATAATTTAGTTTATGAACCTAAACTAATACAGAATAAAAGAAAAATCATGTAGACCTAACAATTACAAGTATCTTACATTACTGAAGATTGTCCCATAAATTGTATTAGATAAAAATTTGATATTTGGTAAATGCTATATCAAATGCAGAACTCAGATATATCTCACAAATCTATCATAGCAGATCTTTGAAGGGACCAATATTCAATTTTCTTGCTAGATAACAATACAGATGCAATGTTTTGTCTAGTTTTTAATTTTTTTCTTTGGATTTTTTATTGTAATCTTTTGAGTAAAATAAAAAATTGATTAAAAAAAACTAGGTTCTATTTTCTACCTGGGCAAAATACCATTGTTGCCTGCCTCAAGTTTTCCTGGTCAGCAAGATAATATTTTTATGGATCATTTGATCATCAACTCTAAAGTCTCGGTAAATTCTACATTGAGAAACCAGATGAGCAAAAGCTGGGTCAAATATGCAACTAACCAATCCAGCTCTTGGTAATATTCATCAAGTCAGGTCCCTCAGTAATTACAGTCTTGGTTTTACCCAGCTAATGGAAATCTACCTAATTTAACTTTCTTACAATAAGTATCCCCAGCCCCCGGACCGTGGACCGGCACTTGTCTGCGGCATGCCAGAAACTGGTTCACTCACGCAAGTGAAGCCCCATCCACTGGATGCAGGCAGTACACAAAATCATGCCTCCTCCGGTCCATGGAAAAACCTCTCTCCAAGGAACCGATCTCTGGTGGCCAAAATGTTGGGGGGCTACTATCTTACAGCTTTGTAAGGAAGGTTAAATTGAGGGATAAAGGCAGATGCAGTTTTTAAAACAGTTTCATAACAGTGTAAACTTAAAAATCTAGGTTTCTAATATTCTAACCCTTGAATAAAGTGTACATTACAATAACAAAACAGTTATTGCACCTAAAATTCAGGTTTTGGATAGCAGTAATTAGCAAGATCTTTCTATGGAATTATTAATGTAATTTATATTTGTAGTTCTAATTAGCATAAGACCACAAAATTAATTAATTATCTTTTTTTGTTTACCTATTTTATGTACTAATATAGAATGCTTCAGAACAACCTGTTAAGGCAAGTTCCTTCTGAAGCACTTCAGAACCTACACTCTCTCCAGTCTCTGTAAGTACACATATATTTGTTATGTCGGTTTGTATTTTTTAGAGTTAATCCCAAAATATATTATTCAAGCTATCTTCAGAACTGGAGCCTCCATTTGTGCTGACAAATTGAAGAGTGCTCAGGTGGCAGAAAGCTACATTTGGATCTTTGCAGTTCTGACTATTTTCTGCCTACAATAGCAGGGAATATATATATACACAAAGAAATAATTGTAATGCTCCATCTTCTTCCTGGCTTTTTGTTTAGCTTTGGTTTTGTTCCTTTTCATTACAACAAAAGGGAAGGTATCTGTTCTAAGTTTAGTCCAGCAACAGAGTTATCACTGGCAGAGCTTTGCTGCTTCAGTTCACAGAACCACACTGACTCCAATAACTTTATTCAGCTACCTCACTTTATAGAAATGGCTTTTGTGCCCAAATGCAATACCTAGAAAGGGGAGACCATTTTACTGGGCCCTATCAAATGGGTGCTTCATAAAAGTAATATATTAGGGTTTTGTGCAGGCTAAATAAATATCTGCTGAGTCTAAGAAAGATCAGAGAGCTGGGGAGGGATGTGGGAGGGGAGGAGAATGGTTTAGGCACCAATTGCAGAAGAATCCTGTTATATCTCTTCTTTGACTTCCCTAATGGTGGCATTTCTGCCACAAGGAAGGCTGGGTGGGATACAAAGTTGGAGGTATTATTAGATTTCTTCTTTGAGAACCTACTGTAAGTCTTACAGTTGCAGTTGTAGACTCAAGAAATTGCAAAAAAATATAACATTGGAACTAGAGCACTAATAATTCAACTCAATAAATAAATAAAATTGCATCTGAAGTTGTAAAAATATAAATTCCATCTGAACTATAGTTCTGGGAGAAAAACTATATTTTTATCCCAGAACTATAATACTTATTACTTAAATAATGCAATATAAATAAATAAATAAATAAATAAATAATTTATTTTCCTCAACATTTTGATATAACTTTTTCAATATGGTAAATCCTTCCATTTAAATGTAGTGACCACTACTAACTGTGAACATAAAAAAAATTAAATATACTTCCATTACTGTGCAAGACCCACTCTTGTGTAAATGCATCATGACATCAGATCCAAGTATGTAAATGATGGAATTTGCAGTGTGATATTGCCACATGTTTTGTCACTTGCCCCCCTGTGCCCATTACTGATGCCTATACATGTACAATTTTAATAAATTTTTATTTCCAAAGTTAAAATGCAAACTTCAACAGAACAAAGGGAAACAAAAACAAAGCAAAACTAAACAAGACAAAAATATGCATAAAGAGACAAACATACACATAAAGTGCTCCCCGAGTTGAACACTAATAAATATATTTCAACAATAATAGTTCCCCCTTGCAAAACAGCTCTACAATTTATAATTTTCTACAGCGTTATTTCCCCAGTTGATTTGACCATCTATCTACTCTTTTTTAAAAAATTTAACAGGTAAACCCAACCACAAAAAGACACTTGAAAGCCCTCTGTTAACAATCTATTATTGTATTTCACAATACAATATGCAATAAGCTTTTTAAATTCATGCGCCTTTCAGACTTCCCCAACAAGCCTGCAGTTCTCAAACAAATCTCCTTCTCCTTCAGTTCTATCAGCAACAAATTGACTTCCAATCCATGCAATTTTAAGTGTGATTTAGCTGCTGTTATCCAAGTGTCATCCTTGGTTTGATTTATAACTTCTTGTTAAATCATCAAACCTTTTATCGAAATTTTCATTCAGAGCTTATAATTTGAAAAGCATTTTGTTTTCAGAGGCTTTGACATTAAATTGATATGGCTCTAAGACTTTCTTTTATGTCTCTTTCTGTGGACATTGCAAAGAGTATATAATATATAATGTTCAATATCTTTAATTTATTGTTATTTTCATTTTTAATATAAAAAAGTTTATAACCAAACTTTCACAACAAAACATAGGCAAGTCCTCTCAAGGACAAAAGAAGTACATGTTCCATAACAGAATGACCACAGGAAAAAATAAAATAATATTTCCCATGATAGAGAGTAAACAGAAAAGAAAGGGAAAATTCCAATCTCTTTAGAGAAAAAAGAAAAAAGACCAGAGATACATATAAAAGAAAAATAAAATGGCAAAGTTCTTTTAAAAGTTAGTAAAATACAAAATCCTTGCAGTAGAAATCTGACGCAAATGTAAATCAAATTACTTTCATTGCTAAGGAGAAAGTCTTTGCACCACAGATGTCCAGGGGTGGGTTCTACTTACCTTCCCCAACGGTTCGCATCGCGACGTTTTGCGCATGATGTGAACCGGTGCACAAAGATATTTGTTCCCAGTCGACATACTGTTTAATGGAAGATGGAATTATTACATTAAAAAAGAATTTAAAAAAATATTTAAAAAAATAACTCTTACATTTAAAATAACCTGTGAATGGCTAAAAATCACATTTATGCATGTTTATGTGTGATGTCAAGCATTTATTCTCCAATTTAATTTTTTAAAGGAAAGTACTACTGAATCTGAAAAGATTCGGCAAGAAAATACTAAAGTTAACAATGAAACTTAATTATATTAATTATGAAGTGGAAATTCTGATCATTTATGACTTCAAAGTCTAACATTTGCCATTAGAAGAAAATGGAGTGTAGTAATGATAGCTCATATAAACAATGGGTCCTTTATTGAGGCAGAGATACTTAAAGCTTCAATTCCATTTCTAAATAACTATCTCACTGTCCTTTAGTCTTGGTTTCAATATCTTTCCAAAAGGTAGGAAAGGTAAATAAGTAAGAAAACAGAGGAGTTGGGGACCCTAGCTAAGCACTGGTGTTTGGTAACAGAATTAAAATAAAAAAAGAATGAAAGTGGTCAGCAGGAACTTTAAACAGCTGTGGATCAGGCTGTAGATAAAGTGATACATTCATGGGCAGAATAGCTACTATCCATTTGAAAGAAGGTAGTGGGCAAATGCGAACTCTTCAACAAAAAGAATTAGAACAATTTATTTTGTTGTAAATGAGCCTGAAAAAGGTCTGTTGAGATTCAGTTTCTTGTTCTGTATAGCCTAGTAATTTTCTTTCCATAGTCTGCTTCTAGTCTTGGCTTTCTATTTAAAAAGTAGTTCAAACGTTTGTTCCTCTTTTTTTAATTTTCAACTTTGAGACTATGGGGGGAAAACAGTTGTATAAAAATTAATTAGATCAGCTTACAAAATAAAAATTCTTCAAGAAATTACAAGCTTCATAATTAGTAATTATAATTAATTTGATCTGAATATTGTTAACCACTTTGTCTAATTTAGTGATAAATAAATGAATTTACTGATGTCTAGCTAATCTTACTGCTCTTCTATTGCACACTATTCTTTCTAGTGTAAATACATTTGGTGTTTTCCCTGAAACTATTTACTTCCACATTCATTTGTTGTATAGCATGAAACAAACTGTTTTTATACCCTGAATTTTCCAGCTTCAGACTGCTATAATGCTATTGTTGTAGGAGTATGTGGTCATCAAGTAACAGGTCCTAATAGATATTTGGCGGTAGCTGCATAGATCCTGCATCTAGTAAAAATAAGAGCAGTTTGCAGGCCTCTTGATGCTCTCTCAGAAGAATTTTGCTTAATGTGGTATATGCAATGGCTGTCAAACTAATTGTTTATTTTCATTCAGTCTGCAGCCCAGTCTACAAAGAATTGTAATTGGTTATCATATGTTTACTAGTCTGCTTATTGTCTTTTAACTAAAATGAAACATGGCTTAAAAAAGCATTCTAAAGCAACAAGCATACTTTCTTTGCTTTTGAGGTAATTTGTATGTTTTAAGACCATAATTTTGGTAATTTCTTCCAACAATAATAAATGTGTGTTCTTATAAACAAAAGACTCTCAGGAGAGGGAGGGGGAAAAGTCAAAACATTAACATACCAGTTGTAGCAGCACCTTTTGCCTTGGTGTGCAACATTTATGCATGTTGACCTTGCACCTTGATCATGTAGCAGAATGGTCAAACAACTGGCAACTTCAAATCTCAACCAACAAATGCTCTGTCTTACACATTGGCAAAAAAAATCAGAATACAAAATACAAACTTGGAGGAAACGAACTTGTAGATGACCCTCACTCTGTCAAAGACCTTGGAGTACTCATATCCAATGACCTAAGTGCTAGAGCCCACTATAACAACATTGCCAAAAAGGCACTAAGAGTTGTTAATCTAATCTTGCGTAGCTTCTTCTCTGGCAACATTACATTACTAACCAGAGCATACAAAACATTTGTTAGACCAATTCTGGAATACAGCTCACCTGTCTGGAACCCGCACTGCATATCAGACATAAATACAATCGAGAGAGTCCAGAAATATTTCACAAGAAGAGTCCTTCACTCCTCCGCTCACAACAAAATACCTTATTCCACCAGACTTGAAATACTGGGATGAGACAATTTACAACTATGTCGCCTCTGATCTGATCTAAATGTAGTTCATAAAATCATATACCAAAATGTCCTTCGTGTTAATGACTACTTCAGCTTCAACCGCAACAATACACGAGCACGTAATAGATTCAAACTAAATGTAAAGTGCTACAAACTCGACTGCAGAAAATATGACTTCAGCAACAGAGTGATCAATGCGTGGAATGCACTACCTGACTCTGTGGTTTCTTCCCCAAACCCCAAAAACTTTAACCTTAGACTGTCTACAGTCGACCTCTCCTCGTTTCTAAGAGGTCTGTAAGGGGCGTGCATAAGCGCACCAGCGTGCCTACCGTCCCTGTCCTACTGTCCTATTGTCCTCTTTTATCGTTACTTTTTACTTATGTTTATACAAATTACTACTATACATGTTTGACAAATAAATAAATAAATAAATAAAATAAATGTACAAAAGGAGTAGTGCTGCTGTCACACTGCCACAACTGCCATCTTGACTTTTTTTTTTAACCTGCTGCAACTTACTTTCATTTCATTTCACATTCATATTACTACATCACAGGAGTCTTACAACTCAGCCGAACATGAAAATATTAATGTATATTTAATGTTATTTCTTAATGAAAATATACGTAATTTTAATGTCTAGTATTGTTTTCAGTATTATTTTCTTCTGCCTGCATAGTTCTGCTCCATCTTCATCTAAAAGCCTTCTTCAGACTGTATTAACATATTATCAAAAAAGAGCCATAGTTATTATGGTAATTTTGTATTATGGTCACTGCCATAGCATTTAGGCCATACCACCAGATTGCATAGGGATAGGTATAATCTTTAGTGAGTTTATGACACATCTTGTCTCTGCTTGTACCAAATGAGGAAATAAATAAACTTGGTTCTTTTGTTGTTGCTACAGTCAAAGCAGAAGAAACTAAGATATATTGTACTTAAAATAAAATTTCCATCTATAAAATGAAAATATATGTTTTGCTTATTTATGTCTAGTTAATTGCATAAAATCTTTGCTCATTAGTGGATGAAATATTTATCAGACATAGGTAGCAAAATTTAATGACTCAGGTGATAGCTTCAGGGAGAGTTTTCCAAAATCTGTTTAACTCCTTTCTCCCAAAAGCCACCTTGACTCCAGGTTGTAGAGTAGAGGAACAGAAGCAAGAAGGAAAGAAAATCTTCTGCAGCTTTCCCCCTTGAACTTGGAAAAAATCCTTCATATCCAAGCTATCCTACAGTAGAAACTTGTGCAATGAAATAGCCCTTTGCAAGCTTTAGCTGTCTGTCTGATTGCCTGTAGAAGGTAGTCTACAGTCTCTAGCCTTTAAGTCCTAGCTGGGGTCTCCAGGAAGTTAGACAGACACTTAAAGCTTACAAAGACCTAGCATCTCCATTTTGTTGCACACGTTTCTACAGTATCATAGTCAGCTAATTTTGGGAAGTGAAGGGTTTTTCCCCCAAGTTCAAAGGAAAAGCTGCAGAAAGATCTTTTTTCCTTCTACTCTTCAGCCTGGAGTCAAAGTAAGGCTTTCAGAAGGGACAGAGATTGGGGAGCAGAGGAAGAATTTAGTTTTATCAGCTAATTGGGGTAGGGGAGTGGGGAAGATCTACAAGTCTGTCCCTTACAGCTTTTTAAAATTTTATTTATTGAAGAAATGTGGCTTTCTGGGGTGGGGATGGGGATTTCAAGTAAGGGAAAGGTTTTGGGAAGGTCGTCATGAAGCTATCACCTTTTATGTAAGGGCGCAGCTTCCCAAAACCTAGCCAGAGGCAGGAGAGACTTGTAACCTCCTGATGGTCAGCTGATCAGTGACCAGCTGATGGGCACAGAAAGCTGTGACATCAGTCACCATTTGCACAAGGAATTGTTGGGACCCTGAAGGTGACAGCTGCTTCCAGGAGGCGTGGGGAGCAGTCCCGTCAGGGTGGGAGGGAGAGAAGAGAGGCTGCAGGGCGCTGCAGCATCCCCATAATAAGGTTAATGACCACTAGGCCACTAAAACTGACATAATTTTGAAATAGAGTAGTATGTAGTTTTGGAGTGTTGGTCATAATTTTGAACTATCATTAGGAGGCCTGTCATTTCTCAAGGACTATCTGTATACTACATTATTTTGGACAATATAAAAGTGACAGTTAGACCTTAGATGTCAGCTAAGAACAACTTCTCTTTTGAAAACACAAACTATCATTATTACATACCTTTGTTTCCCTGAAAATAAGACTGGGTCTTATTTTCTTTTGGTCCCCAAAATAAGCACTACTATTATGTCTTATTTTTTTCCATGTACAGGGGGCCCACTTCTTTTGTTTGCAGCGGGGCAGGAGGCTGTGCAACGTGCCAGTGCCGCTGCCGAGAGGCAGGGGGTGGAACTGCCCCATGTGCCCCGTACTGGCTTGCCTAAGGGGCCCTGCAGCCAGACCACCCATGCCCTGACACCTGCTTTGCCTTGCGGCGGAAGCTCCACCAGCCCCATCCAACAGGACCCCGCTTGCTCGCAGCCACAATGGAGCAGGAGGCTGAGCAACATGTTGGTGCTGGGGCCATGAGGTGAGGCGGGGGAGTGGAGTGCCCGATAGGCCCTGCACCGGCTTACCTTAGGGTCTCTGCAGTCAGGCAATCCATGCCCCGACATTTGCCTCGCTTCACGGCAGTGACACCAACACACCACTTGGCCTCCTACTCCGTTGCAGCCGCGAGCAAGCAGCAGAAGTGGGCCGGCTGCTGGCGCTGCTGTCGTGATGCAGGCGTCAGGGCATGGATGGCCTGGCTGCAGGGGCCCTGAGGTAAGCCGGTGAAGGGTGCGTGGGGCAGCTCCACCCCCTCGCCTTGTGGCTGCAGCAGGCTCTTAAGTAGGGCTTATTTTGGGGGGTAGGGCTTATGTTAGGCACATGTAAAAATATGCACAGGCTTATTTTCGGGATAGGTCTTATTTTTGGGGAAAACATTGCAATGTACTACAATAAATATGTATTTTTTAATCCTAGATACCACATTCATATCTAGTATTAAAATACTGACTGTTCTTGTACTAACTATTCAGGGATACATTTTATTAAACTATAGAATATATGGTCAAAACATGCACAATATATTATTAAAATTATGCTGGATTATATTTTTTAAACTGCATCACTTTTTCTTGAATGATCTGGACATTTTAAGTGAGTTTGTGAAAAATTTCATGTAACATTCTCTTTTATGTGCTATCTATAAAACAAAATAAAATATTTTTTGATTCTTAAATTGCTTGTCTTTGGCACATAACACAGCTTTTAAACTATCTGCATGTTAGCCATGTATTATAAATTGCATATAATGTATTGTTTATGAGTTAATGGATTTAGTTTTGAAAGTGCCAAAACTTTGATCAACTCAGCTAAAATAACGGAAAGAAAACTTAAGATTCCGTTGCATGCGTTAGAGATTGGCATGCCTTATTTACATTATGATAGGAAGCACAATCATTAATTAAATATTTTACTATCTACAAATAGAACAATGGCTCTTAAGAATAAAATAAAAGATCAGATAGACAGGAAACATTTGTGGCAATAGATTTTAAGAGTACTTTATAAACCCTTTGAGTTATGTATTCTGTAATATATTCTACTGTAACTTCTTAGCTTGGTATTTTGAAAATTAACTCTGCTGGATTTGAATAAAATGTAACTTTATTATATTTTTATCGATGTACAGTATATATTTGTCATATACTGGTTTTTTAAATTTAAAAGATGAACATCATGAAAATGAATTTAAAACAGTTGAATATAGATCTAAACTTCTTCCTGAGTTTTTTTAGATTAGACAACTTAAAATCTATAAATACTTCATGTCATGTGTAAAGAATTCTGAACTAAGATCCTAATTCAGATAATATTGGCTAATTTAGGAGAGTGAGCAGATTTGAATATAGTGGGGCTTTTGCGTAAATGTTCTTAGAACAGGAACCAGTTTGATATAGTGTAAGGTGACCAGACGTCCCGATTTTGGCGGGACAGACCCGCTTTTTAATCATTTGTCCCGCGTCCCGCCCGCCCTCTTAAAAAGTCCCGATTTTTTAAAACAATGCCCGACTAGGGCATTCTTTCAAAAAATCGGCCTGCAGGCACTCGAGGACGGCCAGGTTGGGCCCAGCCGCAGGGGCAGCAGCAGCAGCAGCAGGCCCTCTCAAAATCGGGACATCTGGTCACCTTAAGCTACTGGGGAAAGTCCAGGTAGGACGCGCGTCTCTTGCTGGGGGTTAGGCGGGCAGGGCAGGACTGGCGGGCGGGACGGGGCGCGCGTCCTACCTGGGACTTTTCCCAGTAGTTCCAGTCGCGTTCCTTGCTAAGCGCCCAGAGCAGAGCAGCCCCTTCCAAAAGATCGCGAGACGTTATCTTTTGGAAGGGGCTGCTCTGCTCTGGGCGCTTAGCAAGGAACGCGACTGGAACTACTGGGAAAAGTCCAGGTAGGACGCACGTCTCTTGCTGGGGGTTGGGCGGGCAGGGCAGGACTGGCGGGCAGGACGGGGCGCGCGTCCTACCTGGGACTTTTCCCAGTAGTTCCAGTCGCGTTCCTTGCTAAGCGCCCAGAGCAGAGCAGCCCCTTCCAAAAGATCATGAGACGTTATCTTTTGGAAGGGGCTGCTCTGCTCTGGGCGCTTAGCAAGGAACGCGACTGGAGCTACTGGGGAAAGTCCAAGTAGGACGCGCGTCTCTTGCTGGGGGTTGGGCGGGCAGGGCAGGACTGGCGGGCAGGACGGGGCGCGCGTCCTACCTGGGACTTTCCCCAGTATTAAGAGTTTTAAGAATTAAAACAGTGCACCGAGAGCGTCACCTGACGGTTGTAAGGATCTTGCCTGCCAGCCAGCCCAAGCCATTGCGGCCTCCCCCCCCATTTGGACGCCAACATTTGCCTTCTTTTGCCCTCTGCGCATGCGCAGAGGGCAAAACTCAAATGGAGAAACCCACCCCCGTCAATGGTGTCCCGCTTGAAGAAAAAAAAATCTGGTCACTTTGCATTTACATGATGAAGAAAATCAACAGAGGCTTGAGGGTACTTCTGATTCTCACAATGCAGGGATGTAAAAAATAAAATAGCAGTTACCAAAAGGTTGATTTTGTAAGAAAAAAACAGCAAAGGTCTGGGGTATTGTTTCTGAGCGGGATAAACATGGAAAAGTAAAAAATAAAAATGTGTGCTTATGCGCATGCGTGCTTATGACAATAGCACGCGCAGAAGGCAAAACAAATGGCGGCGCCCAGGCGCCCCCCCCCCCCACGTCCCGCTAAAAAAAAAAAATCTGGTCACTTTAATATAGTGTCAAGGCATCAGGCTAAAAACTGGAAGACTGTTCTGGTCCTGTCTTTGGCAAAAATACAGCTGAGTATTGAGCCAGTCACACACTATCAGCTCTAAGAAGCAAGCAATGGAAAACCACTTCAGAAATCTTGCCGAGACAACTGCAGGGGCTTGTCCAAGTTGTTGTAAAAAGTCAAAACTGACTTAAAAGTACCCCCAAAAAATGTTCTTAGGCTTGTTCTACAAATATTACTGAAAAGATAAACTTGGTCATGGTTATCATTATTATTTTTATTATACAATTTTCTTTGTTTTATATATAAAATTTCCATATCTACAGTGGCAGTGTACTGTCTGAATACAATCTCTTTTAAGTACAAGTAACAGGCCTCATACATACTGTACAATAACTATAACTATTATTCTGAAAGTCTATTCACCATAGTCTTCACTTATCCTTATTAAACAATTTTCCATTATTTAATAAAACACTCTGTTCAGTTTTATCTATAATTGGTTAATAATATCAAGCATTATAAACCTCATATGAACATCACATTTGTAACCATTATCCTCTAATTCTGTTAATCATAATGTTTACTTATTCTGGTTATTCAATATTCATTATTTAATTATGGTACACATTTATTTCATCTTTATTTTCACATCCTCCTCCATTCTAAGTTTCTAACTTCTGCTTCTATTTTCTAACCATTGATAGAATAGTTCCCAAGTTAAAAAATAATCTGTTTCTTTCTTATCCTTAATTTTCAATGTTAATCTATCCTTTTCAGCACATTCTAATATTTTCTTTATTATATTTTCCTCTGTAGGTATATTATCATTTTTCCAGTTTTGTGCATATACAATTCTCACTGCTGTGACCACATGTAAAATTAAATATGTATTTCTTTTATTATATTTCTCCGGTAAGATACCCAACAAGAATGTCTCTGGTTTTAAATCTATTTGTTGTTTTGTCATTTCTTCTAACCACATTTTTATTTTTAACCAATACTTTATTACCATAGGACAAGTCCACCACATATGATAATAAGAACCTGGTATCTGTTTACATTTCCAACATCCGGGAGATTTGTTTTGAAACATCTTTGCCATTCTTGCTGGTGGCAAATGCCACCTGTAAAACATTTTGTAAAGATTTTCTTTATAGGCTGTTGACATCGTCAATTTATAGTTTCTTTCCCAGAGTTTTTGCCATTTGTCTGGTTCTATAGTATATCTAAAATTTTTGGGCCATACTATCATAGTTTCTGTTACATGTTCCTCTTCCATTTTAAAGTTCAATAAATAGCTATATTTTTAAAATTAATTTATCATCCGTCCCTAAAAATATCTGATCTAATTCTGATGATTCTTTGTAAAATCCATACATTTCTGCATATTTCTTGTATCGTGATTGTATTTGCATAAGTGGCCACCAAGCCAAATCAATTCCTTGATTTTTCAATTCTTGTTTCAATTTTAATTCCCCTTATTCATTTAGAATATCTTTATATCTTGTAATTTTTTCCAGATCAAGAACATTTGGATGTATTAGTGCTTCCATCGTGGATAGCCAGACCAGTATTTGGTTGTTATTGTGGATTCTAGTTATGTCCCCATTCCTGTAGAGGATCTTGATGGGAATTTACTTTCCTGACTCTTCTATGAATTCATTGTCCAAAGTCCATCAAAAATAGCATTAAAGCCTTCCTGTTATTAGTAGTATAAAAATATAATAAATAAACCATAAATAAATAATTTATTGTATAGATATAAGATAACTGCCTCAAAAACAGTCACTTTCAGGGTTCAACTTTTAAGTTTTAAGGCAGATTGTGTTACTTCCAATGCTTGAAGCAAAACACCAAGCTTTCAATGCTCTGCCATGGACAGACTAGTTGTTTACCCACGTCCTTCTCTAGTTCAGAGGGAGAGTGCTCTTGCAATTAAACTAAGAAACAGTGCTTGAAATGTATGGGTTTCTATGTGACATATTCTCTGGCATTATACTTTGTAGCAGAAAGCTATCTGCTTGAAGAGCTATTTAGTCCAAGTCCAGTTTTAAGTAATAGCTGTAAGAAGGGAGCACTTTTAGCAACTGTTTGGCAACTAAGGCATACTGTTTTCCAATATAACTGGATGCCCATTATATATCTTTCTGAGGAGGCACACTCAGTTGTTAATCAATGAAACTCTGAAGAGCAACTCGGAGTGATGCTTATGGATTAGTTAAATGGATGGCCAGTAGGAAAGTGTAGAAAATAGGGCAGATGATAGAAATATCTAAGAACCATTAACTAGATAAAAGGTACTGAAAAACTGTTTAAGCCCTAAGAAACAAGATAATATCCATAGTGACTCAGGCAGATGCTTCCCTTATTCACTGGAATATAAACCAGTTTGATGTAGTGGTTAATCACCAGACTAGAAAGTGGGAGATTGTGAGTTCTAGTCCCACCTTAGCCATGAAAGCAGTTGGGTTACCATGGGCCAAACACCTCATAGGGCTTCAGTTGTGGGGGAAATATGAGGAGGAAGGTGTTTTGGTTACATTTGCTGCCTTGAGTTATTTGTAAAAATAAAGATGGGATATAAATATATATTTTAAAAAATAAGAGGGAAAGATGCAACAGAATCAGATTTGCAAGAGTCTGTCATTATAGTTAATATCAATAAAAGTAGTCCTGTATGAGGACGAAAACCAAGAATAATATGTGACAATACTTCCAAGCTGAATATTTTATTGTTTCACAGAACTTGCCAAACTGACGATTCTACTATCTACATCTATAATATACTCAGTAAACTATTAGGGAAGGGCTGTCTTCATCCTCGTTGTCTCACACATAATATTTGGACTAAGTTGCTTCTTACCCCTCCCACCCCCTCTCACCTGGGAATCCATCTCCTCACTACTTTCATACACATACACATACACATCATGATCTTCCTGCAGAGTGATTTCCTGTGGAGTCTACCTGTTGGAATGTGTGACAGTATTACAACCACCAAAGAAAAAATATCAGTGAAAAGGACAGTTGCAAAGGAAGCAGCAGCAGATCCTCTTCCCACTTCAGGTAGCCATAGCTTTAGTCAACTTGGGCTGTTTTTGGAGTCAGAATATCATGGCCATGATTTAAAAACAAATAATTACATGGTAGAAATTATAATATGCCTTGAAGATGCTAACCATAAATTGCTGCTTATAATCATTGTTCCCCAGAGGAATTTATCAGAGGCATCATGTCTGGAAAAGCCTGTAATCTAGGGATACTTTGAAACAAGTTCATGCAAAATGCAGGCATTCCTTAATTTATTATCCAATTTTAGATTATGAAATTGATTTTTTATAATTCAATCCATGCTATAGATTATGCCATTATATGTCTATGTCTATGACCATTGTATCTTGTATGAGCAGCAACCCTGAAATGATAAAAGAAAGAGTGGCAGGATCTAGGTCATATACAAGGCAGTTGTTAATCTTGCTGGAGGAAGAAAAACATGTGAACTTATTAAAGACGAAAACAAAACAAAACCAAAAAAAGCTTTAATCAGTGTAACTGTCAAGCTAGTGCAACTCTAAAGTCCTTGGTTTAGACAGAAACATCACACAGACAAGAAATTTATTTCTGACTAAACATAAAGAACCCCACATTTTTTTTAAAGTATATTTTATTTGAAAGCGCAGCACAAAATATGTTCCTTTATTTGAAAGGAAAGATTCAGGCTGGGTATTTCTAAACATTTCCAGCTTTTCCAATTTGTTGACAAAATGTGAATTATTTTGGAGCTGTGTCCCTGTGGCTTGTCATGTCAGTTATTATATTGAAAAATTACTTATAAAAAGGCTTTGACACTGAACTTTACAAATTTGTTCCAACTGACCTTGTCTCAGTTATTTGCCATTCTAGCACATTGTTACTTGCCTTGTGCAATACTAGAAAAACTGTAGTAAAAGACCTAGCATTTTATGTGCTTACAAATAAAGAATCTGCTTTAAATAAAGAAATCAACATGCTTATCTCAAAGTCCATTTTCTCTCAGATGTGTAAGGTTTGCCTTCTGCAGAATTCCTCATAAATGCTTGCATGTATTTTTCTTTTTAATTCAGTGAAAATGAACATTTAAACATATTTGTAAATTATCCTTTTCTCTGCAAAATTTAAGCTAACAAAATCTACAATTTCTAAATCTTCAGAATTTTATCTAAACTAATATTGTGGTTATATTGTCAATCAATCACTGTCCCCCAAACGTCTTGACTCTCTTTCTGTTGTTACTTTTCTTTGCTTTTCTTCCTTTAATTTTTTACTTTGAAGGAAAGAAATGTGAAGTTTAGTTTCTGGATTTTTAATTGATCCAATTTCAGCTTTGTTTACCCTTTAATTCAAAACTACAATGATTATTGCTAACAATAATAGCATAACAAATATTGTTCATAAATGTATTTATTCATAAAATGGGCTTTTGTTGGAACATCACCTTTACTTTTCATGAAATAGTCTAACCATTATATTCACCTGATCTGGTTAAATGGACTATAATGCTAATAGAGGATTGGAATTCCTGATCTTGTCTTTATCCTGTACAATAGTTTTTGTAAATAATGGTAGCAAAAGACACTAAAATTTGAATGAAAAAGCCATGGGACCTGCACACATCATGTCAAATTCTAAGTTTCCGTTCTGCTAAAGTGTTTGTGTCATCTGCTTCATATATTACAGTACTGAGAAGTTACAACTCCTTTAATGACTGAATTGTGCAAAAGAATATATGCACTCAGTCTTTGTGGTTTGTGCTATACGTTTATTTTAAATCTTGTAGAATTCTGAAGCAACATATTAACTTCTTCTCACAGCATAATTCATATCGATAGATGGTTTCATGTTGGATGATGCATTAGGACGCAAACATCAATTGCTGTAACATATAATATAAAAAAGCCATGCTATCCACAGTTGGCTAGGTTTATGCACCATATTAAACGAAAATATATTTGTGGTTTATCATGTCATATGAAGCCAGCCTTTGTGATTTGATTCATGGATTAGAATATTATATGAACTCAATAAGTTATAGTTTATGAATGAATCATGGTTAAACAAACCATGTCCTAATACAATAAATATACCAAATCTATAAAATACAGTGAGAACGACCACAGAATTAAAATGAAGTTACAGAAATAGAAATGGAAATTAGACTATGTAACTAAAAGTTATACAGATTCAGCAGTAGAACTGATTATAATTAAGGTATTTTTTTAAAAAATGCAGAAAATACTACTTTTGTTTAAGTCCATTTATTTATGAAACACTTTTTAATGACATTTTATATTTATGTTTTTTTCTTAGACGGCTTGATGCTAACCATATTAGCTTCATACCTTCCAACTGTTTCAGCGGCTTGATGTCACTTAGATATCTGTGGCTAGATGATAACTCTTTGACTGAAATTCCAGTGCAAGCTTTCAGAAGTTTGCCAGCACTACAGGCAATGACACTTGCACTCAACAAAATCTACTATATTCCAGATTATGCTTTTGGAAATCTCTCCAATTTAGTAGTGCTGTAAGTTTGTATTTATTTTTAGATATAAAATTCAATTAATTTTCAAAAGTTTCAGCTGCTGACTTCATGAAAGTATGTGTTTAATATACACCTAGTTCTTTTAGTAGAACAGCAAATATTTAAGTCCAAAACCTGGTTAATGAAGCCAATTGAATGCTAATATGAGGCAAAAGAATCCGAAGCTGAAAATACTGGTGTTTATTTTTGTATATTTTATTTTGGCCATATGTAGAATATTAATATTTTTTATAAATAAGCTTTATTGCCAGTTTAATTCTGAAATTAGTTGCATTTGAAAGTAAATATTTTGGGGTACAGTAGTTTTGCCATTTTTCTACCTTATTTCAAAAATGATTGTAGCCTACCGAAAAGTTCTGTAAATGTGCAGAATGGAAGAATTCCAACTGTTAAATGGAACTGATGTGATCAGGATCAACTTTGGTTGGGTTGCTGCATTGGCTTGGAGCCGGAATATTGACTTTTTTTTGGTGGAATGTCCTGTCTGCATGTCAAAAAAAAGTGAGAATGGGAGAAAAGTTAAAATGAATAGTTAAAGATGAAACTTAAAATATTGGAGAAACATGAGGATTGTTTTAAGAATCATGTATGGTCTTGACTTGAAGACTTTTATATTTAAGTTACTTGTGGAATCTGCACTCCAGTGTTATGTAGTATTTCATCATGCTTCCTGAGTCTACATGCATTGGATCTGAAGTATACAGACTTGTACAAAAATCAAAATTTATTCATTCATTCATGCATTCATTCACTCACTCACTCACTCACTCACTCACTCAATTTTATAGCTGCCCATCTCAGTCAGTGACTCTGGGCTGCTTGCAATTCAAAAAATATATTACAATTAAAACAATTAAAACATTTTAAACAGTACAAAACATTCAAAATAAATATACAGGTGGTCCTCAACTTACGACCACAATTGAGACCAAAATTTATGTTGCTAAGTAAAAAATTTGTTAAGTGAGTTTTGCCCCATTTTACAGTATGACTTTTCTTGCCACATCTGTTAAGTGAATCACTGCAGTTGTTAAATTAATAACACGGTTGTTAAGTGAATCTAGTTTTCCCATTGACTTTGCTTGTTAGAAGGTAACAAAAGGGGATTACATGACTCCTGGCCACTGCAACCGTCATACATGTAAGTCAGTTGACAAGCATCTGAATGTAAATCATGTGACTATGGGGATGCTGCAATAGTCATAAGTGTGAAAAATTGTCATTTTTTTCAGTGCCATTGTAACTTCAGATGGTCATTAAATGAGCTGTTGTAAGCTGAGGATACTTGCCGGTTAGCAATAAACACAGGAAATGGGATACTTAATACATTCAGCACCTGGGCTTAGGAACACAGCCAGGTTTTTAGAGCCCTACAAAAGGCTAGCAGGATTGGGGCCAATCTAATCTCTGATGGGAGGATATTCTATGTAAGGGTGAGGATGAAATTTCCATGAGTACATTTGAAGATGATAGCATGGCTATGCTAAAGCTATAAAACAGTGCCGCCTTCACATTACAGATTTGGAGTAGGGTAGTAAAAGTATCTACAAGAGGAACTAATAAAAACTATTTTCCTGAAGTGGTGATCAGCAAATAAAAACTCACATATTTTGGGCATGTGGTATGAGCTGATGATGAGCTCGAAAATATTTTAATTGACAAACTTAAAAGAAATATTAAAGGATATTAGATAAATTGCCTAGACAGGAAGATACAGATTGCTGAAATTTTACTCTAGACAAGTAATATAAGCATTTGTACAAGAATGGGATTTGGTCCTGACTCAAGAGCACCTAAATTAACTTTGTAAAGAGCAAGAAAGCACTTAATCACATGTTGAAGTAAGAAAAGAACATGAGCAATATGAGAAGTCACAAAAATAAAAATTGTTCAATTTAAGCAGATTAAGAGCCAAATAAAAATGCAAATAGAGGCACAATTGGTAAAATATATTCTGTACTATCCAAAAGTTTGTAAAAATGATTTTCATAAATGATGGGAGAGCAGGAATAACCATTAAAATGTTTTCTCCACTGTAGTTTACTATACATATTTTTTCTCCTATTCTGAATGGTCTGTTTCAGGCATCTTCATAACAATAGAATCAACTTCTTGGGAAAGAAATGCTTTGATGGCCTCCATAGCCTAGAGACTTTGTGAGTTGAGCTTTTATATGCTTTTTCCATGTTTCCATTGACATTCTGCAAATCATTCTGCCTAAATGCAGATTTAGAGAAGTTATTGATATTGACTCTATAGTTAAATTA
The DNA here is from genome assembly GCA_023053685.1 of Diadophis punctatus similis. NCBI lineage: Eukaryota > Metazoa > Chordata > Lepidosauria > Squamata > Dipsadidae > Diadophis > Diadophis punctatus. The sequence continues at coordinate 44,559,795 of JALIGW010000004.1, read as the reverse complement.
TTAAGGATGTAATCCAATCCACACTTAAATGGAAGCCCATTTGCCTTATTTTATTTTCCTTTAATTTATAGGATTGTAGTGCTATGTATTAACTTTTTTATTTTGTAGACAATGGGCATTTGAAAAGGCTAATGGATATACACTAAGAGAATTCTTGATCAATCTTTGAAAAATTTAGCCCAAATTAAACTATAGTTTTGCTCATATTTGCAAAAACAGGTTTTACTTATGTAGTTAAAATTGCAAAGACTAGCAGTGTCTACTATCATGGTGTGATCTTGTAAAAAACATTTTTCTTAATTTTTCCTTTAAGGTTAATTTAGTAAATGACATGAGCTGTAAAGATGATAGAGTATAACTTAGTCTTATCAACTTAGTCAAAAATAGAGATCTAAAGTTAAGGAGGACAGATTATTCAAGCAGAAAATAACAATAAATAAAATATTAAGCAAATGCAAATATCTATTATATTTATAAAAAATCATTAATGGGCATGGATCCAGTCTACTTGAGGAACCATCTCACCCCAATGGGACTGGCCCATCCCACCCACAATGGCAGACGGGGCACACTGTGAATCCTGTCAGCCAAGGAATTTTGGCTGGTGGATTCGAGGAAAAGAGTCTTCTCTGCCGTGGCTCCTGCCCTCTGGAGCATCTTATCCTATGAGGTGAAACTGGCTCCCACCCTCCTAACATTTTGTAAGAGCCTTAAGACCTGACTTTGTGAGATGGCTTGGGGACCCAATAGGAAAGCTTCATACTGGAGGTGGTTGATTAATTAAAATTTAATCCCATCTCCCCCTACCTGGGTGTCCAGCTCCTCTCTTTGCCAGCTTATGTCCATAATTTTATCAATGTTTATCAATGTTTTTATCTGCTGTGTTTTTATGATGGATGATATTAATGTTTTTCAATGTTTTTATGTTATAAGCCATCCAGAGTCGTTGGTTACTAGATGGGTGGCAAATAAATTTTATAAATAAATAAAGTTCTATAAATGTATAAATCTAAAAGTGCAGCACAAAACAGGTAAAGTCTTTCCTTTTAAATATGAAGATTAGTAGTGTCTAATATGGGGTGGTTTTTTCCCCCAATTCAGAGATTTAAATTACAATGATCTGAATGAATTTCCCACTTCTGTCAATGTCCTCAGAAACCTGAAAGAACTGTGAGTACAGAATTTTGGTCTTCAGCTCCTCAGTTTCCAGTATTCCTTTTGATTCATTTAAATCCTGACATATTTATCATCCTAGTTCAAAAATCACTGCCTATTTTTCAGAATATACATTTTATTTTGTACACATTGTTTTTTTTCAACTTGGTAATTCTAATTGTCTGAAATGAAAATGCAGGGATAAATTATAAAAAAACAGCATGTTCTGACATGTTGCAGAGGCTGTCTGTAATAGTGGAGTATTTGCTTAATGTGCTAGTAAAATTTTAGAATTGTAATGCAACATTACAAATATTAGAATATTATTAAATATTAAAGTCTTGAAATAAGTGCATTAAAATAATATAAATAGATTAAACAGTAAAAAAGCATCATTTTAGAGAAATTTACATTATTAAGCATATTTGTTTCTCTATTACAGTTTGTAGTTTAAAAGATAAATTATATTTTGCCAACCGAATCTGTTTTTTAATATCTGAAACTGGGATGGCCGAAGTTGGTTCACCTACCTCTTCTTCCCCATGTCATTATTTACAATATACACCAAAATGTCCTGCTAAATGTGGTGGGGCAATAGAGCAGGGCAAGAGTAAACATAGTATTTCCATTAGCCTAATTGTGTGTGACTGACAATGCTTACAAAGTCTCTGCTGTGCAAGAACCTGAGTTTGAGATTGTTGAAATAACATTGTCCAAGTTTTTTCATTCACACAGAATCTGTTAAGGGGAAAATAGTTTAAAAAGCTACAGTATACATTTCTATACACATACATACATAGAGAGTGTAAAAGAGAGAAATGCATGTGAGGTTAGAAAGAAAAAGCAAGAAAGATGGTAAAATTTGTCTAAGTGAAAAAACAACATCTTGGGTAAAACTTTTATTTTTTTAATATTGTGTAAGTCAATAAGAAGTGAATAGGAAACTGATAATAATATATATTTTAATATATATATCTGCAAATGCTGACAGCCTTCCACTCTGTTCCATTGTTCATTTTCACTTTGTTTTCTTACTGATATATTGTTTCTTATGCAATCAATTTCCAGAGACAGCCATTATATAGTCACTAATAATAGCAGCCCAAACAATGAAACAAGTTTAGTGAACCATGCAATATTTTAGTTCCAACTTGAGTGACTTCATTTGTACCTCAGTGGAAAAACAAATATTTCCCATGCAATCATTATTGTTGTTAAAACTTTAGTGTTTTGTTCTCGTACTAGATTATTACAGTATGCAAGCAAATAATATACTTCAGTTAATTTGGAAATAATTTGCTTAGCTCTTAAATGACAATATTTACATTGTCATTTAACAAAACTCTCATATAGAAATGCTATGAAAAGCCAGTATATACAAAATGCCTTGAGCCGGTACATCTGTTATTCATATACATTAATGTTCTTAATTAAAACAAATATACTTGGAAGTGTTATTGTTTGGTTTGATTGTGGTTATTGGGGAAGAAATAATAATTTCATAAGTAAATTAATTTGTACACATTATTAAAGATATGAAAGAATTGAAAAAATGTTAGTATTGCTTTTATTAATCTAAGCATTCATTTATTGATTTTATCAGATGGCAGCTAAGCAGGGTTGGACCTGTTTAGAACTTGGATGATATACATCTTGGAATACCAGAGTTTCAAATGTACCAGAGTATATTGAAAGTAAAATGAAAACAAAAAACATTTAGGAAGATGTATTGGTAAACCAATTCCATTTGCCAAAAAAGGTGCATGAGTGTATCCATGAACTCACCAGGAACCAAATTTGATTCAAAGGAGATTTTACTTTATCCCTATAATGTTTTGAGGAACTTATTGAGAACTAAAAATTTCCTATATTGTGATAGCTGGTACCTTTCTAATTTATTTAGAATAACTTTGTCTTTGGGTAATCTAAAGAAATTTTTGTTTCTATATATTGTGGGCATGTACTCTATTTCTGTTATTTTCTATCTAGCGGATTTCATAATAATAACATAAGGTCAATACCTGAACAGGCATTTATGGGCAACCCATCACTTACAGCAATGTAAGTTATAAAAGTTTACTTTTTCTAGAAAATTTTCTATGTCTTTTTCTATTAATTACTTCATTTCATTATAGATTAATTTTTTAGTATTTTATATGATACAATGTTTCTCAAATATTATTAAATTCCAGCTTCATATATATATGAAGTATATATATGAAGTAAGAGGCTCGGCCCCTTAATCCCACGGATCAGCTGAGCCAGTGAGGGCTGGGAGCTGCCTCTCATTCTATCTCTCTGAGCATCTGGAGGTGTTTCCAGTGCACTCTCTCCAGCCCCAGCCCTGCCCTATATAAAGTCATTCAAGTTCTGGGCAAAAATGTTATCTGTTTCATAGACAGTTATACTGTTTGCCTCTATTTTCTATTCCCATGGAGGCAAGAGAAATCCTTAAAGGATGCCTAGCAATAGTTTGGAAAAAATAAAACCTAACCTAGATTAAAATTTTGGATCTAAAGATTAGAGATTTTTGCTCAGTTTTTTTTAAATGATTAAGTATACCATATTTTTCGGAGTATAAGACGCACCTTTTTACCCCCCAAAAGAGGGTGAAAACTTGGGTGCGTCTTATACACCGAATGTAGCCCCACCCAGCCACCCCCACCCTTTGGCCTCTGTCTTCCAGCAATTTACCTACTTGCAGTAAAGAGGGAAGAGCCTGTAAAGCAAGCAAGTCATTAACAGCTTCCCAACCTACAGCTGATTTGCCACGTGCTAAAATGAAAGTGAAAGTAGCTGCAAAGAGGCAAATAGCTGGGAGAGACACGCAGATTTTTATTTTCTGCTGAACTGGATGCAAGGGGGTAAGTGAATAACTATAAATGTTTGTAGAAGGTTCAAATTATTAGACTTATTTTTTAAAGACTGCTTTATTATTGTTCTAGAGTCCAGGGGTCTCCAACCTTGGCAATTTTAAGACTTGTGGACTTCAACTCTCAGAATTCCACAGCCAACTTTGCTGGCTGTGGAATTCTGGGAATTGAAGTCCACAAGTCTTAAAGTTGCCAAGGTTGGAGACCTCTAGACAACTTAACAAAATAAAGAAGCTTTTTAAAATAAATGCTTGCTCTGAAGAGGTGCAGTGCTATTGTATCTTCTTTTAAATAATAGAGAATAATGTATACTTCCAGAAATTTTAGTTAATTATAACAGCTCTGTACCAGTATAATCTGAAATGTAACAGTGTCCTGTTTAGTATTAGAGTTAAATCCTGACTTACCTTGGAGTAGATCTATTTAAATAATTGGGAGGAGTTAGTGTGACTACATTTAAGAAAACTTTCTGGTATAATGTACATTTCTCCAATTCTTTGCTATTTTTATGGGTCAAGCACACATGCACAGAAATACACAGCAAAGTGTATATCATTTATTTATTTATTTATTAGTGACATTTATATACCACCTCACAGTGCAAGCACTCTCTAAGCGGTTTACACCAGTAAGCAATGTATATTTATATTGCCCCCAACAATCTGGGTCCTCATTTTACCTACCTCGGAAGGATGGAAGGCTGAGTCAACCTTGAGCCAGTGAGATTTGAACCGCTGACCTGCGGATCACAGTCAGCTAAAGTGGCCTGCAGTACCCCACTCTAACCGCTGTGCCACCTCGGCTCTTTGTGCTGTTTGCTGTTTGCTGTCTGGCAAATTGCTTGGAGGCAGAGGCCTTTTTTTCTTGTTTTCCTCCCCCAAAACTAAGGTGCGTCTTATACTCCGGTGCGTCTTATACTCCAAAAAATGTGGTATATAATTTGGGAAGCAAATAGTTCTGGAGATAAGCATTCAATGAAAAGATTGCAGGCAAGGTCATAAATCTTTTTATGAGAATATCAGTAAATTGCATCAGAATTTGAAAATTTAAATCTTACAGTGGAATTCATTTTCTTCACAGCCATTTTTATGATAATCCTATCCAGACTGTGGGAAAGTCTGCTTTTCACCATTTACCTGAACTCAGAACCCTGTATGTATTTGCACCTTTAAAAGCACTTTAGCTCCAAACAAAAATTCTTTCATTCCTTAAACTACAACATTAATATATTGTGTTTGTAATTATAGAACATTAAATGGTGCTTCAGAAATGACAGAATTTCTTGATTTGACTGGGACAACAAGCCTGGAAAGCTTGTAAGTATTGGTTCTATAGTTTGTTACTTTTAAAAATAGGACGTGTCCTTTAATCAATAATATGTTTGTAACCCAGTGTACAAAATCATTGATCTTAAATTTGTGATGGATTTTGTTGCGATGATGATGAGGAATGGACGCTCACACAGGAATGAAGTCAATGGGAAGGCAATCTCTCCCAATAGCTCGGGGATGCTCCCTTTTATTGTCATACAAACAAAGGACCTCGTGGCAGAGACTAATCCATTCATCAGGGGTTACCTTGTTACTGATAGATTAAGAAGGCTCATGACCAGCTCATGATGAGCTCATGTTCAATGCATTGCTTCCTGGGATTTTCTGCCTACGTGAGGGCTTGCCTAGTATTGACTACGTGCCAAAGCTCATGTCCAGACTTCCTTAATCAGGGGTCATTGTGTTGAATCCACATTCCTTAAGAGTGGTTTGCCAGCAATCAAGGAATAAGCATTCCCCACATGTCCTCCTTTTTATTTTATTCATTGTTTTTTAACAATTTGTATGCATACATAACCTCAGATCTGGAGGGCCGAATTTTTGGACGAAACATCATTAGCAAACCAGGCAAGCACTGCACGCAGCAGCAACAGAAAAGTAAGGCAATGATAACTAAAATAACAATGAGCACTATTTGTCTCACCCACCCAAAATCTGGAAGCCAAGACCATAACCACTCCCATGGTGATTGTGGAATAGTGGAACCAATTGGATTATCCTTAATCAGGTTTTCCATGTGTTCAATTATGGCTGAAATATTTGCCTTATGATCAGTGATATATATACAACAATGTGAATGGATTAAAGCACAGACTCCACCTTTGGCTGCTAAAATAATATCTAAAGCACAATGATTTTGTAAAACTACCTCTCTAATTTGTGACATTTCTTCATTAATCATTTTTAAGGATTTGACAGTGGCATTAAATAAAGCAGTAGTCCAATTTGATAAGATATGCAAATCTCTATAATTCATCATTACTCCTAAAGGAGGAATAGCACCCCTTGCTAGCATGGTTTCAGTGTAATGGCTAATGGGGTTTTGAACACCTATAGTTCTACGATTTCATAACCATCCTTTAGGCTTATGATCAGATATCACTACAGAGGGAGCAATGTATCCCAAGGTGCAACAACCAGACCACCATGCAGGGATACGCTAATATGCCCTTCTACCACATAACATCCAAATATTACTTAATGTGTTAGCTGTTTGATTATCACCTCCTGCTAATTGTTTCACCATTGTTCTTACAAATTACATAAAGGAAGACTTTCAATGGTCTCACTTGTTGGACACCCTGTTAATTGATATGTGCAGTCATAGGAGGTAAAATTATGAAGATGTTCCATTACAGTAAATTCAGAAAGCTATTACATCTCTCAATAATGGTGTTAAGAATGAATGTTGTGTTACAATAAGGATATTTTCCAACATCAACAGATGCCTTCCGGGTATGATTGATGAATTCCCAACAATATGTTGCTACTTCTTGAAGCCTGTTACCAATGGCTAGAATAGTGTAATTAACATTGTCTTTTTGCAGTATCCCGGAGATCCAAGGATGTTGTTTCCATCCAGTTTCATTAAAAGGAATAGCATGTATTAAAAGTCCTCCTCTGGCGTGTGGGGGAACGTGCATGCAGATCCAACAATCTGTCCTATTTACTAAGAGAGAGATATTTTGCACATCCCATATATATGAATTTTGTTCCCAGAGTCCTTGCTCTGGAATTCCATCTTGCAAAGTCACTGTAGCCATGCCAGGAGGAAAGATACACATAAAAAGAATACACATAAAAATAGTTATACATTTAGCATTTAAACAAGTGAATGCAGCTATCAAAAAGTTCTCTAGTGTCTGAGGCATGTCTTTTTCCTCTAACAATTTTGTTGACTGAGCAGAGAGGGCTTTAATCTTCCCCCAGGTCACTTGATGTTTCTAATGAGGTGCTCGGTCCCGATCCTGTTGAGGGCTTTGCAAGTTGAGGGAGAAGTTCAGGATTGGGTTTTTCAGTCCTTGGTGCCACGCCATCCTTCCACAGCTTCACACACCTAGCAAGGATCCATACCAGACCTGTAGGAGCAAGCACAGCAGCATATCCCCTTCCCCACGTCAATAAGAGAACAGGTCCATGCCATTCGGGATTAGGCAATAATCTATACATTACCTGTGGCTGGAGATGACTCATTCTACTTCCAAAATGATCATCTACTAGAGTTGATAAATTTATGATATTAAGATGATTCAAAGTAAACAGTACTTTATTCAATCATTCCTGTTTTACCCAGGGAGACCTATGGAATCCCTCCTTTTTGTTTATGTTTAGCCAAAGTAGATATGCATGCTCCACTATGGCCTGTCCGTTAGAGTTGTAAGAAATGCCAAAAAGATGTTTAATTTGCCATTTGCCACAAAATTCAGCAAAGGAGTGGCTACAATATGCAGGGCCATTGTCTGTTTTTAACATAGAAGGTAGACCCATAACAGCAAATGTTCAAATACAATGATTAACTACATGTTTGGTGGCTTCTCCTTTCTGAGGAGTAGCCCAAATAAAATAAGAAAAAAGTATAAATGGTTACATAAAGGTATTGCCAAGGGGCAAAAGAGGGATATTGAGTTACATTCATCTGCCAAAGTTCATTTGCTCTAAAACCTCTTGGATTCACCCCAATGGAGGGAGATGAGGCGATTTGAGAACATTGAGGGCATTGTTATTCTGATCAGATCTGACTTTGCCCAGAACTTGGTTTTTTATTTACAACAAGTCTCTTGTGTGTACAAGTAAAAAGATTAACTCTACTAACATAGTTATAAGAAATAAATTGGTTAATATGTGACACATAGCATACAAACAAAATCCTATCAAGGTAGAATGACTTCTTAAAGAAGTTGTTGAAGAAAGAGGAAAAAAGTCATAAGATTAGCATTAATCCTAGATGCTAAGTAAACTTTCAGGGAGATTATGAACTAACTTACAGACATAATGAAAAACAGAAATAATTTTTAACAGCACTAGAATAAAATTGCTGAAAGCTAATATGACAAAGTTTGAGAAAGAGTGCATAGAATTCTCTATTCCAGGGAACAATAATCCTGAAATGCAATTGCTCCTTGATTCTTTCCTTCATCTGTGAAAATGGCAGGAACATTTTTCAAATACATAAATGATTAATCAATTGCAAAGATGCAGAAACAGTTAAAGTAAGACAAGAATTTTCAGGAAGATCTTTAAAAGTAAGTTTCCCTACAAAATCTAAGGCTTTCTAATCAAAATAAAATTCAATAGTGAAAAAAGTAATGTTCTACATTTAGGCAAGAAAAATAAAATGCACACAGTCAGTATATGTGGTATCTTGCTCAACAGTAGTAACTGTGAGATGGATCTTGGAGTTCTAGTGAACAACCATTTAAATATGAACCAGCTGTGTGTAGCAGCTGCCAAGAAATTAACACAGTTCTAGGCTGCATTTACAGAGGGACAGAACCAAGATCACGTGAAATATCAATACCACTCTATAATACATTAGTAAGGCCACACCTGAAATATTGCATTCAGTTTCGATTGCTACGATGCAAAAAGAATGTTGAGACTCCAAAAAGAGTACAGAAAAGAGCAACAGAGATCATTAAGGAAATGGAGGCTAAAACATATGAAGAAAAGTTGCAGGAACTGAGTATGTTTTAGTTGAATGAAAAGAAGGACTAGGGGAGACATGATAGCAGTTTATCAACATCTCTGGAGTTGCTATAAAAAAGAGAGACAAACTATTCTCCAAAGTACTTGAGAGTAGAACAAAAACAATGGATGGAAACTAATCAAGGAAAGAAGCAACTTAAAACTAAGGAGAAATTTTCCTGACAGTTAAAGCAAGCAATCAGTGAAACAGTTTGTCTTCAGAAGGTGTGAATGCTCCGACACTGAAAATCCTTAAGAAGAGACAACCTTTTGTCTGAATGGATAACCATTTGCCTGAAGCAATTTAGACTTTCCTGTCTAGGCAGGAGGTTGGGCTAGAAGACCTTTAAGGCTCCTTCCAACTGTTATTCTACTCCACCCTAAGGCTATTTGAAAAGACAAAACTGTCTGAAATTCATTCAAATTTAAATTTAGAAATAGGAAAAATGATTTTAAAATATTCTGGAAAATTCTAGCAAGTTCTCATTTATGACAAGATGCACAGAGCTCAGGTAAGATCTGAATATAATGATAAATATAACCATTCTACAAGATAAATTTGTTGCAAGGACAACACAGCCAATGCTTCCCGTAGGAATTTGAGCTGTTGGCAAAAGCAATTAAACTAAAACCTTGCATTTTGGAAAATATCTATGAAAACATTTATGAGGAAAAATAAAGGAACAATTTCATGGAAAAAAATCACAAAATATTAAAATCTGCAAACAGAAATAAACTTACTGTGAAAAAATAAAGCAAAGTTAATAGATATTTTAAATGCAATCCCATAAATTGCAATATGACTTTAAACTGCTTGACTATCTTTCTGAGAGATCAGATCACTGGGATGTTTAACTTTAGTTAATAATGCAAATAATGAAATGAACTTAATTTAAAGTAAATCATTTAAAGAAAGGACTACCCAATTAATAGTTCCCAACAATTGTAACTGAATTAAAATAATAATTGTGGGAAAACTGATGCAGCATAAGATTCAGACATCTTATGTCCTAGGTACAAAAATTTCTTTTAGCTAAATTTTTTCTCTCTGGTGCAACATTTAATCCATAGGAGAGAAGACATAGGAGAGATAAGATATCTAATTTAAGTTACTCCAAACATGGAACTTTTCTGAGAATAATTACCTTTGCCAAAGGTTCTGCACTTTTCCTTAAGACATTCCTTCTTACCACACTTGTAACAATTTCCTTGGGCTTTGTTACTTTGTCTCATGACTGCAACTAGCAAATTATTTTTATGACTAGAACCTGTAGCTTGCCAAATTTTAACCATTTCAGCCAATTCAGGATTTTTTCCTAACCCTACGATGTCCCTGCATTCAGAAGCAGCTATTTCTTTAACTTTGCAATCAGTGTATGGTTCATTAGGTTTCTGCTGAATGCTTGAAAAAACCTGTGCTGGATTATCAACTTTCTGAAAATCCTTAAAGTCACATTCAGAAAAAACTTGCAGTGTTGGTACATTAATTGCACAAACATCAAGCATTTGAACAATTTCATGAGAAACACCTTGATCTTTTTCTAATTCTTTCTCTTCTAGCATTTTTTGAATCAGACCAGTATTTTTTACTACTGGAAAAGACTCATGAGATGAAGTTTGTTCTTCCTTAAATTCTGCCCTGACTACGCTGAATGACTCCTGTGAAGGAACAATAGATAAATGAATAGCAGCAGCAGGAGGGGTAGGATCTAATAGCTTCAGCTCCAACGGAGCAGGCAGCGTTAGCTGCAGATTTGAAAAAGGGAAAAAAACCCTTCTTCAGGGAGCAGAGAGAGAAATGGTGACGGTGCCTTGAGTTTTTGAGTCCCCATAATCTCAATTGCTGACTTACATTTTTGCCAGAGCAATATATATTGTGTTGAAGCTCTTGGTGGCGAATGCAAACTTATTCCAATTTTTATCCAGTCCCTTAACTCCAAAGTACCAGCCTCAGGATACCAGGGACACTGACAGCCTATCTCATACACTAATTGTTCTAACTCATTTAGGCTAATTCCTGTGGTTCCATTATCTTTAAGTATTTTGTCCAGCTCTTGTGCATGTAACAACTGCTGAGCTGACAATTTTCCCCCCATACTCACGAATTGGGAGCGAAATTCGCTGAGGTGCACCTTGGGCTTGTCCGGCCTGAATGAGTATAGGGGTGATCGCGTTGCAGGTCACCAGATGTTGCGATGATGATGAGGAATGGACGCTCACACAGGAATGAAGTCAATGGGAAGGCAATCTCTCCCAATAGCTCGGGGATGCTCCCTTTTATTGTCATACAAACAAAGGACCTCGTGGCAGAGACTAATCCATTCATCAGGGGTTACCTTGTTACTGATAGGTTAAGAAGGCTCATGACCAGCTCATGATGAGCTCATGTTCAATGCATTGCTTCCTGGGATTTTCTGCCTACGTGAGGGCTTGCCTAGTATTGACTACGTGCCAAAGCTCATGTCCAGACTTCCTTAATCAGGGGTCATTGTGTTGAATCCACATTCCTTAAGAGTGGTTTGCCAGCAATCAAGGAATAAGCATTCCCCACAGATTTAAATTAGCTTATGCTCTGATCTATATATGCTTACTGAGCCATTAGGCTTTTTGGTTGATTGGTTGATTCACTGATTGCATAGTGGAGAACCAGGTGAAAATCTATGAGATAGGTTCCTGATATGATTTTCTTTTATCTCTCAGATTATCCCTTTACTTATCCTCTTAAATGTATGCACATAATATTGATTATAGATAGGTTCAGATATGCTGTTCTTCAACAGAGAGAGAATTAACACTTCTTAATTCTTATGAATTAGACCAATAGCACCGAATAGTTATATCACTCAGGACTTCAGATTAATCTGCTATGGACTAAGTTAATTCCTATTGTAATTATTAACTATTTGAAATTTCATATCTTAATAGGATCTTTACAGGAGCTCAGATCACAACTCTTCCAGAATCAATTTGTGAGCAACTTCCTAATCTCCAAGTACTGTAAGTATAGTGGAGAGAGAATGTTAAATCATACCATTGATTCAGAGAATACATACAGTATTGGTTATAGGGAGGTTAACAACTATCTAAATGATAAATCATCAATAGTATAATGACTTTTTTAAAGGGAAATCTGTATTGAAATTAGCCATACATTTACTATATTAATTTGGATAAAGAAACAATCCTCCCTAACTTTGTAATGTCCAGGTGTGTATCAGTATTGGGAAAGATCTTGTAAAATGGGGTGTTGAGGTGCGGCCTAGGGAACAGTCAGATAAGAGTTAGCATAGCCTACACCTGGAGAGTGGACAGGGCAGGAGGCTCAGAAGGGACTCTCTCTAGTTTTTCAGGCTATAAAGGAGACAGCAGGAAAATTGTACTTTCCGGCTTGGAAGATTCTGTTAATGTAGAAGTAGAATTAGCTTAGCTTGTCATATCTTGTATCTGAACTATCTGGTAAGTCTGACAAGATGTGACACACCATAACTCTTAGAAATTCCTAGGGAATGTTACCTATTTGGAGGGTGTTATTTTAGGATGCTTTTTAAAAGATGCTTTTAAAAATTAAGTTAATATCGTATTTCCCTGACAATAAGTCCGGGTCTTATTTTCTTTTAGGCTTATTTTCGGGGAGGTCTTACTTTTTTTTGAGGTGCAGGAGGTGGCGAGCGTGATCACCTCATGGCTACTCGGCTCCTTAACCACGACTGAGCAAGTGAGGGCCGAGAGTTCTGTCTCTCTGGGTGCCTGAAGATGTTTCCAGTGCACTCTTGCTATCCCCAGCCCTGCCCATGGCACCAGGCAACCTTGCAGCCGAGGGCCCCTCCCTTCCGTAGCTCACTTTGTGGCTGTGGAGCAGGCGGTGACCACAGTTTGCACTCTGCCAGGCCTGGAGCTGTGTTGCTCAGGCTGCTGCTATGATGAGGTAGAAAGCCATGCAGCCCGTCGGAATTGGCTCCCCACCCCGCCTCTACCTGGCTACTGCTGCTTGAGAAAAGGACAATTCTGGAAAATTTTATTTATTTATTTATTTTTATTTTATTTTATTTTAATAAAATTTATATGCCGCCCAACTCCCAAAGGGACTCTGGGCGGCTTACAAGTAAAGATTGTGGGAAGCATGTGCTTATGGTAGAAGCAAACCGCAACCTGTCCCTTTCAAGCAATCAAATGTCTGTGTGTGTGTGTGTGTGTGTGTGTGTGTGTGTGTGTGTGTGTGTGTGTGTGAGAGAGAGAGAGAGAGAGAGAGAGAGAGAGAGAGAGGGAGGGAGAGAAACGATGGAGGGGAGTAACAAGAATTGCAGGCAACACTGTTTGAAAGGGTTTCCTCTTCACCGTTTCTCTCTCTCTCTCTCTCTCTCTCTCTCTCTCTCTCTCTCTCTCTCTCTCTCTCTCTCTCTCTCTCTCTCTCTCTCTCTCTCTCTCTCTCTCTCTCTCTCACACACACACACACACACACACACACACACACACACACACACACGTGATGAGAAACAGCGGAGGGCAACCGGGTAAGAGACTGACCCTCCCCCGCCTCTAGCTCGGTGCCTGCTCAGGGTGGCACCCCGAGGCCCGGCCTCCGCGTGGGCAACTCCTCCCCGGCCAATGCAAGAAATGGACTCCCTCGCAGCACCTCGTCTCCTATGTGAAGCCAGCTGGGCTCGACCCCCCCTCAAGCCCTGGTCTCAGTGTTTTGTGCACATTGAGCGGCTGCACGCAAGGAAAGCAGAAGCAGAAGAGGCCCTGGTTTCTTTCTCTCCCCCAAACTCTGCCAGAAATTAGTCTTTGTGAGGCTCATTGCGCCATCGCAGCCTCTTGGAGCAGGATGCTGCAAGGCTGCTTGGGCCATTGCACACAGGAGCGGCGGCATCGCTGTAAGGTTTGTCATACTGGCGCAGCCTCTTGGAGCAGGACTCTGCAAGGCTTGTTGTGGTGTTGCACTTGTGAACGGCAGCACCTCTGCAAGCTTCATCACACCGGTGCAGCTGGCGTCCTGCCACCAGCGGCTTCAATGGTACATATGTCGAACCTCACGACACTGCCACCGCTCACGCACACAACAGCACAGCAATCTTTGCAGGGTCTTGCTCCAAGAGGCTGCACCGATGTGATGAACCTCACGGCGATGCCGCCGCTTGCACGTGCAACGCTACAACAAGCCTTGCAGGGATACGCTGAAGGCTTCCTGGGATACGCTGAAGGCTCGGAATGGAGCCTTTTTGGCAAACAGCAGGAAAATGGGATTTTCCTGCCTCTCATCCTTTTCTCAGTCTGTGCTGAGCTTGAGAAAAGGACAGGGATGAAAATCCCCCTCTCCATTTTCCTGCCGTTTGCCAAAAAGGCTCCATTCAGAGCCTTCAGCATTGCAATCCTGGGATATGCTGAAGGCTCGGAATGAAGCCTTTTTGGCAAACGGCAAGAAAATGGGGAGGGGGATTTTTCCTGCCTCTTGTCCTTTTCTCAAGCTCAGCACAGACAGACATCACAAAAAGCCCCCATCCCAAGCCTTCAGCGTTGCAATCCTGGGATGTGCGTCCTTTTCTCAAGCGACATTTGATCGCTTGAAAAGGGACAGGCTGTGTCCAGAGAGAAGGAACGAGAGGCAGCTCCTGGCCCTCACTGGCTCAGCTGATCCACGGCCCCAATTAAGGGGCCGAGCAGCCATGAGGTGACCGGGGAAGGGAAGGGCTGCCTCCTGTGCTGGCCATGCCATCCCCCTTCACTAGGGCTTATTTTTGGGGTAGGGCATGTAAGGCCCACCCCCCAAAAAAGGCTAGGGCTTATTTTCAGGGTAGGTCATATTTTCAGGAAAACACAGTATTATAGGGTAGAAGAAAATACTAGAATTGGATACTTCTAGTAGATCAAGATAAACAAGCAATACTGTAAAGAGTTCAGATTCGAACTAACAACCTGATTTACTTTATAAGTGTTTTTAAGGGGAAAATTTTAAGAATATGCACAATGATGATCTTACCAATTATTTAAATTTCTTCCTATTTTTCAAATTATTTTTAAAAGTCATCAGTTTTTGGAAAGCATCCTGGATTACAGGAATATCCTATTTTCTTCACCTTATATCAAATCCAAACTCCAAAACCTTTTTTACAGGACAGGATGCTTTACTGAAATATGTTTTTTAACATGTCAATACATGTTTATATTGAAATAAAGTACACACTCTGTTCTTGCTTAGATATGCTATTAAGCAGTTCACATTTGCAACAACATGTTCTTAATTTTTTTCTTTCTCTCTTATATTTATTCAGTTTGAACATCGAATAGTAGCTCTGAGGGAGATCTTTTCTTATAATGATTAACCAGTATATTTTTGTAACTTTCAAGAATTCTATGGAGGTAGTTTAATCACTATCAAAAATAATCATTCTGTCTGATTCTTTGTGAATCAGCCAACCATATTTTCCGTTTACCATTACATCATGATGAGTGTATCTGGTACTAGTCTGCTCAGCCAACATTCTAGCTACATTAATTATAATATACACCCAAAATATGTTACAAAGCCACAATTCTGAGAAAAAAAATACTTAATTTACTGGAACTACAATACTTATTGTTAGCCAGATGTCTCTGTATTATTGAAATACCTCTTTGTGAATATCTAATACCATTAATCTAAACTGATTTGATAGATGATAGATAGATGATAGAAGATAGATAGATAGATAGATAGATAGATAGATAGATAGATAGATAGATAGATAGATAGATAGATGATAGATGATAGACAGACAGACATATAGATATAGATATCAGCCATTTGTACATGTTACACATTTATCTGTCTAGTGTATTGATTGGAGTTAGTCCTTCCTACTCACCTGTCCCTTAGTCAACAAGGTATCCAAGTCTCAGTTAATACATGTGGATTGGCTTTCTCTGTGAACTAAGATGCATCATCTCAGATTGGTCCGGGTTCTAAACCACATCCATCCTTAAGTCTTTCTTGCCAAGATATAGAAGTCAGTAATAGGAGTTCCTTTCTTTAATGCTCTTTTCAATTTTACTAAATTGACCATTTTTGTAACTGACCTTGGGTTTCATTCTCCAAGTGTTTCTTTATGGCTTCATGCTTCTGAAATATTTACCTGTGTGAAGGTTTGTAGTGTTCTATAAGTATGGATTTTTGGTTCGGTTTTGGTTTCATTTTTTATCCTCACTTTCAACTCACTAAGTAAGTCTCCTTCAATAGTCTTTTGCTGGATCTTGCTGGAAAGGAAGGAAAATGTAAAATGTTTTCATTTGTATAAAAATAACAGCTGTTTAACAACGTTTATCTAAGGAATTTGAAGCATGGACAACTATATTTATCTTTCAAAAATTAGTATAGGAATAAAATCTTACCATTTATGGCTTTAAAAGGAAACAATAGGCATATTCCTATTTCCACTCTCATTTTTTTAATTTACAGAAACAAACGTCTTATTAAAGATCATAGGAGGTTACCCTGCACAAAGGAGTACAGGATACAAATCTATTTCCCCTTTTTTCTTTCTTCTTTTTACAATTTCTGAAAATTACAATGGCTTGTTTTTGATTAGTTATATTATACTATAAACGAGTCCAGATGTTTTAGTTATTCTGTAATCTGTTAGGTTTTGGCTGAAAACATTTGAAGAGTTTTTTTCCCCCTTGTAATGATTGATTTTCAAAGTGACTTCTAGTTCCCAAAACACTTTTCCCAACTCAAGATATAGCAGTTCTAAAGGTCAGATGCAAGATTGCTTAATTTAAAGTATAGTCTGGGAAGATTATTAAATTTTGCTTTGGTTGCTACTAAAAATATGGGATAGTCCTAAAACAAAAAAAGTAGATTATATAAAACAATTAAAAGAAGCATGTTTTATAAGAAAACTGGATCTAGTATTCTTCTAATATAAATCTCTCTGCAAAAGAAGTTGTAAAATAAGTTTTTAATTTTTAGCAGAACCATATGCCATTTTGGATTTCTACTTTGTTTTTCAGAGACCTTTCATATAATCATCTGGAAGAATTGCCCTGTTTTACAGCTTGTGAAAAACTTCAGAAAATGTAAGGTTTCTAAAATGCTTTGTATCCATGCCCAGAAAGAGCAAGATTCCCTATCTTTCGCAATACAAAGAATTTATCTATGGATGTGGTAATCCGAATCTTCGTTTGCTTATATTCAGATTTTGATATTTTAAAAATTGAAATAGCCTACCAAACTGTCACTGCTTGGGCATGTATAGTTGAGTATAAACTCTCGGGGGGGGGGGAGCTTTGTATATCAGAAAAGTATTTGAGAAAGTGCCAGAGTTTAATATTGGAGTTATTCTTTTTACCTTACCTGAGGTGAAATTTTCAAAAACAAGATTGCAATATGCTAAAATGTTTAGTATTCGTGAAAGTTACTCTTGGAATTTGGGCATCAATAGAAATTTTCCTAAAGTTTTTGTCTATAAATTCATTTTTTGCCATTTCAGTGCTTTACATCACAATGAAATATATGAAATCCATGCGGGTACATTTCAGCAGCTGGTTGCCCTCCGCTCCCTGTGAGTATCACCATAAAAAACCTTCTTTACAGTACTTGATATTGAGAGGCATGGAAGCTGACATTCCTTTCTCCTGCCCGATCTTACATATATTTTCCCCCTTGATTGTTCAAATTGCTGCATTTGATTTGCCAAAAGGAAACAAACATTCTGACATTGACAATTTCCAGCAATGGATTCACACAGCCACACATCAAAGAAAAAAAAGCACCCTTGAAGTAGATTTAACTTGTAGACACCACTGAAGAATAAGCAATTTGAGCGATTCATGTAAAACCTTTTATTATTACTTGAATGAATAGAAAAATAAAATGACTTTTCTTCAGACTACAAAATTGCAGAAGAATGAATAGACTTTGTATGGTAAATTTTGTATTATTTTTCGCCGTAAAATATTTCAGCTTGTTTTTCAGTTGAATTATACAGCTTATATGTTATACAGGTAGTCCTCGTTTAATGGCCATTCAAAGTTACAAAGACCCTGAAAAATGTGACATGACCATTTTTCATAGTTACGACCTTTGCAGCATCCCCATGGTCATCTGATCAAAATTCAGGTGCTTGGCAACTGGTTCATATTTATGACTGCTGCGGTGTCCCTTTTGCAACTTTCTGACAAGCAAAATTAATGGGGAAGCCAAATTCACTTAACAACCAGGTTACTACCTTTCCAACTGCAGTGATTCTCTTAATAACTGTAACAAGAAAGGTTGTAAAATGGGGCAAAACTTACTTAATAAATGTCTCACTTTAGAACAGAAACTTTGGGCTCAATTATGGTTGTAAGTCGAGGACTACCTATATTAAAGATGGAAAATATTTTGAAGTGATTTTTTTCACATTTCTAAATCCTGGCATTTTAATACTGTAGGTGCATGTAGACTTTTTATGTCACTGAATGCCTATAATAATGTAATCTTGCCACAAATAAGCATGTGTATAATAGAAGTAGGTCCAAAAAATTGTGAAAGACAATGTTGCAAATAGGAGCGGATTGGACAAAATTGGCAGGGATAGATAGAGAAACAGATGGACTAAAATGAGAAACAGAAACAGTGGATAATATCAATGGACCTGGCTTATTAAAATATAGACACATGCAGGCATGCATCTCTGCCTGTCACTGATTCTCCTGCATAGTTTACTAAAGCTCTTAACTAGATAACACTAATTGTGAACCATAATTGCAGATCATAACTTTGATTCTGGCTACCAAGTCAGAAAAGTAAGCAGTACTTAAAAGGCATTTTCAGTTCAGAGAGAAAGGTGATTTAGTAGATGAAAAGTGTTCTGTGAGCATCGATGTGTGAGAGATGAAAGGAAAATGATTGGAAGGAGTGAGAACTAAAGCTTTTCATTTCTTTACATGGTTTATAGGAACAGCAGCATCATGTTGCAGTTAGGGCAGAGATTGCCCATCAATTCTTGATTTGGTAGGGAGGGCGTAAAATAGAAAAAGAATGCATGCATTTGATTGATCAGCTTAAAATTTGGTTGAAAATATTAAATTTGACATTAATAAATTCTTATTCAGGGGAAAAAGGCTTTGTGTCTTAAAGCCTTAATAAAGATTAAGGGGACTTTGATACTGTTTCTGCTGTCAGTGCTTCCAAAGTAGTTTAAGACTGAGACTCAAAAGTAGATCTGAGACTGTCTCTGCTGCCATGAATGTAGCAAAGCTGAGAAAAAGGCACAAAGATCAGTGCCTTGCCCCAAGTTGCTACAAGTCCTGGAGCAATAAACACACCCTCACATTCACTCAAAGCAAAATGAAAATAAACTGCTTGCATGCATGAACATTGTTTATCCATATTTTCATTTCATTTGCAGTCAAGTGATATTTCTATTAAAATGACCTGCTTTAGTGGTTGAAACCCAGGAGCAGAAAAGCAAATGAGGAAACATAATTCCACAAATTTTGAAGGGCTGCAGCAATACAAGAAAACATCAACAGCTTCAATTTCAAATAAACTGCAGTGGATTAAAAAAATTACCTATCAAATCTAGTACAAATTATATAGAGTTACCTCAGTGAGACAGGCAGGATAGATAGGATAGATAGATAGATAGATCGATGGATCGATGGATCGATGGATGATAGATAGATATAAATTTGCATGGATCCAGAGCTATTCCACTATTCTGAAATAGTGATATCCTTGTAAGTCTGTGCTTTGTGTAAGTCTGTGTAAGTCAAATCTATTCTCACAAGCTTTTGTGACTTTCAATCCATTTCATCATTAATTTAGGTACATTTTTTTCTGAAAGTTTAAAATCAATTATTGCAAGCAATTTCCTGCTATTAATATTTTAATAAAAATATTCAACACTATACATTACTAAGCAGATGACTTTTTATTTCTTGTAGGGATTTAGCTTGGAATAAAATCTCTATTATTCACGCCAATGCATTTTCTTCTTTACTGTCCCTTATTAAAATGTAAGTATTTTTCTTATTTTAATGTTTGATCCTAAATAACTGTAAAATAGAAGAACAATATAACAAGTAATCAGTTCTTTCTTTATAACTGCACAATAATTTTATAGTTCTACACTGCTGTTTATTTCAGTTAGTGCTGCAGCAGAATCTTACATCAGAAAGTGTCAGCATCAACTTGCTATTTTTATGTTTAAATTGTCTTTTTGAGATGTAATTAAACTGATACCCTCCTTGTGAAGACTAAATGGGAGGAATCTTAGGATACGATAGGGCAAAATTGAAATGCTCCAAACTAAATGAAACATTTTATAGCCAAACAAGAGGTTGTTTCCAAAAATTCCCTTCCTCTTTGTGTTGGAGTCTCCCTGCTAATGGTAAAATATTTTAAATCTTATAATTGACTATTTAATAGTATGAGTGGGATGTATAAATGCTTCCTTTCTACATGAGAGCTGCCATAAAACCTGTGAGTGCTCAGAAGTGTACTGATTAAAAATTGAATAAGAACCAGGAAGAATAAAATTTTAGTCCACTCTCAGAGCCATTAAGCTCACTGGTGTTTTGGGGGGCAGTCATTCACTCTCTCTGCCCAATCATACTCATGTAGTTGTTGGGGGGGGGAATCTGAAGGATACACACACACACACACACACACACACACACACACACACACACACACACACAAATTGGAAATTTATGTTTCTTAAGATTTAAAATTGTTCTCAAGTGTGGAGGAAAGTACACAGCTTTAAGAATCATCGGTCCTACATTGCTTTTGCTGTGCAAAACCCAGCCAAATTATTGCCCTGACATGAAGGTGGAGCTGTGGGCTGTAAGGCAAGCATTGAGGTAATAGCAAAGTTAGGGAGAGGAGAGAAAGAAGAAAGGTGAAGAATCTCTAGGATAGTTTTCACCTATCTTGCAAGAATGGAGGCTTACTGGAATGGGGAAAATCTTGTTATTTTCTCTTCTGTCCAGCAAATGTGAAATATTGGCAGAGAGGAATAAAACTAAGCAGCAGAGGTTACTGGTAGCTATAGTAGCTGTGTACAGTATCTTTCACAGGATTGCTATTTCTTTCTGAGCCTTTAAAAAACCAAAAAGAAATTGGTTGATGGGAAGATTTTCTCAGCAGATCAGCAAGCTCTGTCAGGTTCCTTCTCCATGGAAATCAGAATTTTGCATGGGAAGTTGTATTGCATGGTGTCTGGAGTTTTTAAGGTCTAGATAAAGAAAAAAATTATTCAGGTTGATCTGGGAGAGAAGGCTTATTGAGGCTTAGAGCCTTGAGGAATTTAATGGCAAAGAAACTGGGGACAGAAAGAAACTCTGTCAGATAAATTTTTCTGAAAGTGCAGTATATATTTGTCTGGAATAATATTTCTGTTGGAAGATAAAAAGTATTCACATATGCGGGGAAATTCTGTTCTAGCATTGTAAGCTGATTTTTTGGTTGTTACTTTGTTATTTTGCAGGGATCTGTCATCCAACCTTTTGTCTTCTTTTCCTATAACTGGTCTACATGGTTTAACTCATTTAAAATTAACAGGAAATTATCCACTTCAAAGTTTGATATCATCTGAAAACTTTCCAGAACTCAAGTGAGTACTTCATTACAATTAATAGGGCACAGTTGTTTTCAACAGTACTTCCAAATATTTTTATACTTGCAAGTACTTTGTATATATTATATTGTATACTGGAATGCTTCCCCGTCCTTAAATGTTGTTTCATAAATTACAAATATTTTAAAATGGAAAAAATGGGAAGTAGGAAACAAAGGATTATATAGTTAGTTTTTTTCTTTAGTTTCTTCCTATCATTTTCCTGAAAGTACAGGGTCCACTTTTTCAGATCAACGTAATGTTGTTCCAGTGGTTGTGACAGAAATTGGCCCACCGGTTTGTCACCGGAGCCTGACGTCATGGCTAAAGGAGAATGACTGACTCAAAGTCATCCAGCACGGAGGACTAGAATTCTCAGTCTCCTAGTTTTTAGCCTGGTGCCTTAACCATTAGATCAAACTGTCTCTCTTATATAGTTGCCTGACTCTTAGGAGTAAAATACTTTGCCATATTCACTTAATAAAAAAGAAATCTGTCATAACTAAATAAAAAATGACAGAGATTATTTGTGCCCTATTCTTTTCGGCAGACTGCTGGTATCTAACAATATATAACATATTTTATATTTTATATAACATAACTATATTTTTAGAACTGTTGATAAAGACACAGGATCACAATGCATTACAGTGCACCTACATCCAGAACCAATGAGGGATATTTAGCTAGCATGGAAAGGTGCTTTGTACATCTGCCATAACATAAATCATCATCAAAGAAAATGTGTCCATAAATATTGGGAAATGAATGCCAAACTTCATAATCTTGTTTGACCATCGGAAAATAAGCTGTACTTAGCAGTCAGTCAGCAAATGATAATGCAGTGCAGTTATTTCTCTTTTGACCAATCACCCACTTTACTTTTTTCTTTTAAACAATCTCTGTATAGCATTAAACCTTGTGATTCTCTCAAGCCTGGGATAGCTTCATCCTGTGTGAAAGAGGTAAAAGAACACTCACAACAGTAGCAGCAAAAATGAAAAGAATAATGACAACATATATACAATGTTCTGAAGCATAGAATTTGGAAGAATGGCTTAACTAAATTTAATATATCTGTCAAAAATTCTGAGTTTATATTGATTCAGTGTAATATTAAATAGCAGTTTAATAAAAATTATTAGTATATATTTAGACATGCTTATATATGTAAACAGTTTTGGTCTACATCAAAATAACAAAATGAATGTGTGTAACCAAATATGTCTGTTATTCTTTAGGGTGATAGAAATGCCTTATACTTATCAATGCTGTGCCTTTAGAGCCCATGACAACTACTATAAAATCCAAAATGAATTGAACAAAGCTGAGAATGGCAGTGCTAATGAATTTCAAAGGAAAGATAGTAGCAGTTTCCATACAAATGGTAAGCACTGTAAACATGCATTAACATATATATTTTAAAGGATTTGCTTAGAATTAGGCTATCATAATTGATGATCTAATTTTCAAATTTTACAATTTTAATTCCTGAATATCAATACAAGATGTCATTAATTCCTATAAATCTATATTTTAAATTTTTATTCTAATCAGATTGCAAAAAACTTGAGGTGGTAAAAGATTTACATTTCCCGCAATGTATATATGGTTTGATAATAAAAGAGTTAGCTTAAGTAACCTAAATGACCCTTGAAGTTCTATAATTCTAAGTACCTGTGAAGAAGACAAATTTGATGTTTAATTAAGGTATAAAATTTCTTAATTCTCTCTATAGCTACATAGTAAATATTGTTATCAATATTAGTAACTAAATACTGTGATTTTCTTTCCTACAGATGAACATTCTTTTGAGGATTTTTCTCTTGATTTCAATGAAGATCTGAAAATTCATCATTTAGTTCGATGTTCTCCTTCTCCAGGTAATAATAGAATTGTTTGAGCAGAATTGTGAGTATTTATGGAAAAAAATTTCCTGTGAAATTTTATTATACTTTCTAAGGGGATTTTTTTTTTGGAAGCTATATGGAGTATACTTGGGTATGCATCCATAGTAAGGGACATATTTTTATTTCTTATTCATTTATTTAAAATGAATACTTAATACATTCTTAAAATGCAGTATCGAAACAGAAGTTCCAGAGAATTAAATAACTGAAAAAGTAATTTTAAAAGTCTTCATATACCATTGAAAACCTAGTCCAGTACTGCAATTTTTACTAACTGGAAGTTTCACTACCAGAGAGTTTCAATCAGAAGGTCCAAGGTACAGTGCTTGATATTTCAGGACAACTGAATTCCTGGAGAAATATTACCTAACTTTTTCCTAGTATCTACTTGAAAGCAGCCTAAAGATAAGATTAGTTTCCCATTAGTACATTGTAAGGAATAAAATAAAATAAAAGCATTGCCTATGCTATTCCTGTTCAAGAAACATTCTCAAAAAGGAAGGAAATAGCAAATTGTCTTCAAGCTAGATAAAAAAAGATAACAAGGTCTACCTCTAAGAACGTAACTTCAATTTAGATTCTCAAAAAATGAGGGGGAAAATCGATCTTTGTTATTTCTATAAACCAGCTGTGCTGGATTTAGAATATCATTAAATATCTAATGATTCTTCAGTTAATTTATTTTACTTTTAATTGTAATTTATTCGGTGTTGTTTCATGATACATGGTTTTAATATGTATTTCAGCCAAAAACTTCTTATGTGCAGCATAAAAATGATACAATTGCATAAATAAGGCTTGAAACTGTTTAATAGTCACCTAGAGGTGACTCTGGGATGCTTGCAACCAAGAAAACACAAGAGAAAATATTTTAAAAATTAAGATAATAAATATTAACAAAATTAACATTGAAATTCGCAAAGAAAGAAGCAAGGTGCAAATAGAGTGGAGATAGAATCTTCTCTCAATCCATTAACCACCACCAGTATGACGTGCCCTCATTGGGTCGCCAGGTGAATTGGCAGAGCCAGATTTTAAGGTCCCTATGGAAGGCAAGAGTGTGGTGTGTCATCTTGAGCTGGATGATATTCCAGAGGACAGGACAGAAAAGATTCTTCTTCCAGATCCCACCAGCCAGAATTCCTTGACTGATGAGGTCTGCAGCATTCTCTTTCTGCCAGTGTGGGTGGGGCAGGCTAATCCCACTGGAATGAGATGGTTCCTCAGGTAACCTGGACTGTTGCCATAAAAGAGTTTAAAAGAAAATGATCAACACCTTGAATTTGACCCAGAAGCAAATTGTCAACCAGTGTACCTTGCACAACAGTGGTGTTACATGGACCACCTTATGGGCCCTAAGAACTATTCATACTGTACCAGCTGAAGCTTCTAAATAGTCTTCAAGGGTAGCCCCATGTATACTACATTGCAATAGTCCAGACATGAAATGACTAGGGCCTGAATCACTGAGCATAGGAATTCATGATCCAGGAAAGGGTGCAAGTGGTGCACAACACGAAGTTGTGTAAAAGCTCTCCTAGCCATGACTGCTACCTGCTCATTGAGTAAGAATCGAGAGTCCAAGAAAGCCCCCAAATTGCGCTCAGGGTTTGTCTGCGGCAGAGTCACCCATCCAGAACTACAGATGTTCCGGATCCTGAAACCTCATTTACCCAAAGCCACTCAGTCTTACCAGGGTTCATCCAAAGCTTATTGTCCCCATCCAGACCCCCACAGTCTTCAGGCACAATGGAAGAGTAGTGACACATTATTGGGTCACCAAGGATGAAGATATAAAGTTGAGTATCATCAGCATACTGATAGTATCTCATCCCATGGTAGTGGATTATTTCACCCAGAAGCTCCATGTAGATGTTAAAAGGAGTGGAGAGAGTCTGAACTTTGTGCTGCACCAAAAAGGAGCAGCCTTGGGCTGGACCTCTCACTCCCTATCAATACCATTTGGGACCATCCTTGGAGAAAGGAGACAAACTGGTGAAAGACTGTGCTGCCCAGCTCCAGATCTCACAGCTGACCCAAAGGATATCAATGGAATCAAAGGCCTCTGACAGGTCAAGGAGAGTAAGCATGGATGCATTACCCCATCCCGCTCTTATGAAAGATCGGCAAGTGTGAAGCTGTTTGTCTCTCGCTAATTACCCTCACTATAGTCTATTGTCTGTGCAATCATCACAAAAAGTAATGAAAACTGGACATAGATAAGCTTACCATGACTTTACTTTTTCTTTATTTTCTTTGCAGGACCTTTCAAGCCCTGTGATTGCCTCTTTGGTAGTTGGCTGATCAGAGTTGGAGTTTGGACCTTAATACTTTTAGCCTTTATTTGTAATATATTGGTGATTGCAACAATCTTCCAAGTTCCACTGTTCATCTCCTCCATAAAGTTTATAATTGGACTAATAGCTATTGTAAATACTCTCATGGTTGTGTCTAGCAGTGTGCTTGCTAGTGTGGATGCATTAACCTATGGAGTCTTTGCTCACTATGGAACTTGGTGGGAAGATGGAATCGTTTGTCATATCATTGGAATTCTTTCCGTCTTTGCTTCAGAGGCTTCTATTTTCTTGCTCACCTTAGCAACTGTTGAGCGTGTGTTCTCTGTGAAATATAGAACAAAATTTGAAACCAAACACATACTAGCTAACATAAAAATAGCCATCATCTTTTGTTTTGTACTGGCTTTAATAATTGCTGTGATTCCAGTGCTCAGTGACAGTGAATATGGAGGTTCTCCCTTATGCATACCACTACCTTTTGGAAGACCACCAGGTGTGGGTTATACAGTAGCAATGGTCTTAATGAACTCTTTTTGTTTTCTTGTAATGACAGTAGCATACACAAAACTCTACTGTAGTCTGGACAAGGGAGAAATGGATAGCATTTTGGATTGCTCCATGATCAAACACATAGCCTTATTACTTTTTATTAACTGCATTCTCTATTGTCCAGTGGCCATCTTATCATTTTCATCATTATTAAACCTTCATTTTATTGGCCCAGAAGTCATCAAACCAATACTTTTAGTGTTTGTTCCCCTTCCTGCATGTCTAAACCCACTTCTCTATATACTTTTTAATCCTCATTTCAGGAAGGACCTGAGAAGGTTTCAAAAGTTTTCATTTGGGTGGAAAACTTCAAAGCATCCTAGTTTGGTCTCTGTCAATTCAGAGGATGCAGAGAAACAGTCGTGTAATTCAACTCAAGCTCTAGTAACCTTTGCAAGTGCCAGAATATCATACGATGTTGTTCCCAGCAATCCAGGAGTGCCATCATCCTGCGAATTCAGTGAAAGCTGTAACCTTTCATCCATCACATTTGTCCCATGCCACTAACTTCATTTCAGAGGTAGTGGTGAGGTTTACAAAAAATTAAAAAATAGATGAATGTACATGTATTGCTTATAAAGAGAGAAGCAACCAACTACTCTGATTTTATGGGAAAGAAAACTGAAATTGTGACATTTCAGTACAGGTAGTCCTCGACCTACAACCACAATTGAGCCCAAAATTTATGTTGTTAAGTGAGACATTTGTTAAGTGAGTTTTGCCCCATTTTATGACCTTTCTTGCCTCAGCTGTTAAGTGAATTACTGCACTTCATAAGTTAGTAATCCAGTTGTTGAGTGAATCTGACTTCCCCATCTTGCTTATGAGAAGATCGCAAAAGGGGATCATGTGACCTTGGGACCCAGCAACAGTCATAAGTATGAACCAGTTGCCAAGCATCTGAATTTTGATCACATGATCATCAGGATGCTACAAAGGTTGTAAGTGTGAAAAATGGTCATAAGTCATTTTTGAACCCTCACTAAATGAACTGTTGGAAGGTGAGGACTACCTGTATATACCCAATATTATCAACTTTTTCAAAAGTGCATATGCACTTTTCTTGGCTTTACCTTTTAGTATCCTGAAAAATGCCAAAGGTTGGTAGTATTTATGCAATTGACTTTGAATTTTGCAAAGGGAGAAAGGAGGAAGAGAAGGAGAAGGCACTGAAGAGTCCTTTGGGAGTTGGGCGGCATATAAATTTGAACAATAAATAATAAATAAATAAGAAGAAACGCAAATTCCAAGGAAAGTAAATAAAGGTTCTCTCTTGGGATCTTTTTTGTTGTAATGAAACTTCCACTCAACTGCTGAAAATAGAGAGGGAATAATGCTTTATTTAGCGACCATTCAAAGTGACAACAGTGTAAAAAAACCCAGTTTTGGACCAGTCCTTACATTTATGACCATCACAACATCCCACAGTCACATGATCACCATTCACATGCCTCACAACTGGCTTCCAACAAGCAGAGTTAATGGACAGTGCAGAAGTAAAATTGCAAGTTGCATAAGTCACATAATGTCTTGCTTAATGACCAAATGGGAAATGGTGTCATAAGCCTGTCATGGTCCCATGAATTTCTGCTTACTGGCCACAGTACTTAGCAACAGAGTTGCCAGTCCTGATTGTGATCAATTTAGCAAGGATTCCCTAGTGCTCTTAAAGCGTAATACAGGTAAGTCCTCAATTTACAACCATTTGTTTAGTGACCGTTCAAAGTTACAACAACACTGAAAAAAGTTAAGGACCGTTGCAGCAGCAGCAGCATGGTCATGTGATCAATATTCAGTTGCTTGGCAACTGGCATGTATTCCCAGAGTCATGTGATAACCATGTGTAAACTTTCCAGCCAGTTTCCAACAAGCAAAGTCACTGGGGGGGATGCCAGATCGCTTAATGATCACATGATTCACTTAACTGCAGTGACTCACTCAAGATCTCTGGCAAAAGTCATAAAATGGGGCACATCTCATTTAATAATTCTTGCTTAGCAAAAGAAATGTTGGGCTCAATTGTGGTCTTAAGTTGAGGACTATCTGTATATAGCTGAGCTGCCCTCAATATTCTTTTTGTGATACGTCTGAAAGCCAAGAATGTTACATGTATAAAGGAATCCTGAAAACAGAAAATACCAAATAGAAATGGCTTTGCATAACTTGTTGGCATCTGAGATTCAGTTGAATCTTAGAATATCTATTAACTTAGTGGACTTGTTTAGAAAAGTCATAGGAATGATATGAACAGAATAACTTATATGAAGTTCTGTGCTGTGTCACTTTTATCCAGTTGACTTATGCATCCATGGAAATAACATGAAGAAATTATGCACTATATATATTTAAATCTTATATTTTGAAACAGTAAAGCCTAGAGCTGGAAGTCTATTCTTCAGACCATTTCAAATTCTCGAAAATGTATCTTACTACATTTATTTAATTTTTCACAGTGGATTGGTAATATATATTTTTTCTCTTATGACTGTATTTACATTACTATACAAATTTAAGTGAAAGAAAAACATCTAAGAAATTATTTTAATATTAAAATAAATAACAAATCAGGATATAATGCATAATATTGTATAAGCAAATTAAATTGCTTAAAAATTCAGGTATAATTTGGAAATATTAAAATTCATTTCAGAGAAGATTTTAAAACACAATGTGTAAATATAGAATTATTTATCTTTATAGTAAAATCATACTCAAATATGAGAATAAGGCATTGTAGTTTCATGTTGCTTTAATTACTAGATTTCTATTTCCAGCTCATATCTGTTTAAATTTTTGATCTGTAAATATGTAAATTTATATTGATTGTAAATACTGTTGCTTTTTTCTACTGATGTTTTAAAAATGTAATTTGTAATAAAATTTGCAATTACTCTTGAAGGATCACTTAGTTCTTTAAATCTCAGATGTATTTTGCAGCAATTCCAGAATATTCTCTAATATTCTTGTAATTTAATTGCAAAATGAAGTTTTAAGGTTTGTTTTTCCATCAGAAGAAATAATACAAACTTTCTCTTAGTATAAACTTGTGTAGATTTTCACAGCCAATATCTGCTGGGCAGTGTTGAGGCTCAGGATTTAATAACTGTAAACCAGACAGATTTCCTGCTGGCAACTGTGTTATCTTCAGAGGCAAGGTGGTCTATTGGGCAACTGAGCAAGGACTGATTTGCCTATCTTTATAAGCAGATGACCTGACTTCTGACTGGTCTTTAGCTGAGCTTGTTTCAGTTTAGTACAGGTTGTTGGCCTTCACTGATGTGCTGATCAAGTAGATACTACAACGTATCAAAAAAACTTCCTTGAAGACACCGCCAACCTGTACACTACACCAATACATTGTTCACCTCTATGGGAATAATGTTTTCTATCAACTACATGGCTGGAATCTCTCAGAAGCAAGAAAACCTATCTTCCTTGTTCCCTCATATTTTTACTTCAATGCCAAGGCTCCACAACAATTCTAAACTTCCTGAAAATGAAAATAATTTTCAAGTGTCCACAATCTCATCAGCTATACAACTGCATTGTAGTGCTCCCCTGCTAAGTTGCATGTGGTCTGCATAACAGGCCACCTTGCGTCTGAAGAGGCAACATTCTCTTGACTTAATATTTCGCTTCCGTGCATGCATGGAATAAAAAAATCGCCAAAATCGCACGCTTGTGCACATCCCCTTGCAAGGTTTTGGCACGATTTTGCTTCCGCTCATGCGCAAAAGCAAAATTGTGCAAGGGGTGCGCACGCATGAAATGTGGTAATGCGCACGCAGCGCACCGGTAGCAAGGTAAGTGAGCAACCCGCCCCTGGGTATAAACATGGTTATTAATACATGAAATGGATACAAATAAAAGGGGACATTAGGACAGGGACGGTAGGCACGTTGGTGCGCTTTTGCACGCCCCTTACAGACCTCTTAGGAATGGGGTGAGGTCAACAGTAGATAGTCTAAGGTTAAAGTTTGGGGAGTTTGGGGAAGAAAGCACAAAGTCAGGTAGTGTATTCCAGGCATACATTGTATCTATTGTGTGCTTGTGTATTGTTGTGGTTGAAGCTGAAGTAGTCATTGACAGATAGGACATTGTAGTAAATAATTTTATGTACTACGCTTAGGTCAGACCAAAGGCGGCGTAGTTCTAAATTGTCTAATCCCAATATTTCAGGTCTGGTGGCATAAGGTATTCTGTTGCGAGTAGAGGAGTGGAGGACTCTTCTCGTGAAATATCTCTGGACTCTCTCAATTGTATTAATGTCCGATACGCAGTGTCGGTTCCAGACAGATGAGCTGTATTCAAGAATTGGTCTAGCAAATGTTTTATATGCTCTAGTTAGCAGTACATTATTACCAGAGAAGAAGCTACGCAAGATTAGGTTAACAATTCTTAATGCTTTTTTTGTAATGTTGTTACAGTGGGCTCTGGCATTTAGATCATTAGAGATGAGTACTCCAAGGTCTTTGACAAAGTGAGGGTCATCTACAAGGTCGTGTCTATCCAGTTTGTATTTTATGTTCTGATTTTTTTTTCAAATATGCAAAACAAAGCATTTGTTGGTTGAGATTTGAAGTTGCCCCTTGTTTGACCATTCTGACACATAGTCAAGGTCTTTTTGAAGGGTAGCAGCATTGTCGGTGGTGTTGAATAGTTTTACATCATTAGCGAAGAGAATGCAGTTGTTTTTAATATGATCACAAAGGTCATTTATGTAAAGTATAAAGAGAGTTGGTCCTAGAATGCTGCCTTGGGGGACACCGCTGTTAACAGGTACAAGATTTGATAGGGCGCTCCCTATTTTGACCACTTGTTGCCTGTTTGATATGAATGCAGCTATGCAATTATTCAGGGGTCCAGAAATGCCATAAGATTTTAGTTTTAGAAGTAGTTTGTCATGTACTACTGAATCAAAGGCTTTACAGAAGTCTATGTAAATTGTGTCTATTGCTTTGCCCTGATTGAGTTGTGTAGTCCATATGTTTTTGCAGTGTAGGAGTTGCAGATTATAGGATAATTTTTTTCTGAAACCAAATTGTTAGAGATTAGGTTGTTTGTCTCTAAGTGGAGGGATTGGTTAATGAGTGATTCCATGATTTTGCAGGTGATGCAACATAAAGAGATTGGTCTGTAATTTTCAACTAGGCTGGGGTCTCCCTTTTTGAAGATAGGGATGACCATGGCTAATGATCATAGGTTGGGCAAGGAGTTGGTCCTGAGAGATTTTTCAAAGATTATGCTTAGAGGTTCTGCTATGGCAGTGGAAACTTTTTTTTAAGAAGTAGGCACATAGTCCATCAGGTCCAATAGATAGAGATGGTTTTAGACTGCATAGTACCTTTTCAACATTATCTTCTGTAAAGTCGATATGTATTAGATTGTTGTAATTATTTGTGGTACGACTAGGAAATATTGGGCATGAGCCATTGCTGTTTACAGAGACTGAGCCAAAGGATGTGTTAAAAAGGTTGGCTTTAATGGATCCATCATTACAGTCTTTACTGTTAGGTCCTTTTAGGGGTGGGATAGATCTTGAGTCTTTGAGTTTGTTATTTACAAAATTATAGAAGGCACGGGTGGATTTCGTGCGCAGGAGGTTTTCCTCTTGTTTGATGTGATAATTGGTGCATTCAGTCTTTATCTGGTAGCATAAGTTCTTGTAGCGGCTTTTAAAGTTAGCTACGTAGCCAGTTTTGTTTTTTCGCCAAAGAGATTTTTTTTATTGGAGCTTCCTTATTGTTATGGGTAATTTGTTTTTCCTCGTTTTGGGGGTTATTAGTGGTACGTATAGTTTAATGACTCTTTTGTCTTCGAGCAAAAAAATGTTGTAATGGTCTTCAGCAGTATTGCATCCAGTGAATAGAATTTGCCAATCAAGAGATGTGAGGTCAGTGTCTATGAGATCATAGTTGGCTTTTTTAAAGTTATAATTGGGGATCCCATCATTATGATGATTTTTGTAAGGATGTACGTTGAGACAAAAGTCAATCATGCTGTGGTCACTGTTGGAAAAGGGTTGTTTTATTTGTAGTCCATAAATTGAGTTTTCCTTTGGGGTAAAACCAGTGGTCCAACCCAGCGGTGGGTTGCTCCCGGTTCGGCCTGGTTCTAAGAACCAGTAACACCGGCGGTGGGAGGCTCCGCCCACCCACCCAGGATCCTTCTGCGCATGTGCAGAAGCATCGCGCATGCGCGAACCAGTAGTAAAGGGTTTCAGAACCCACTACTAGTCCAACCTTGGGGTTTAGATTCTTAGTTTTCTTAATATCTGTGAAGTAAAAGTGGCAGACCATGCTTTTTTACCTCTAGAAATCTTATTAATACAAAAATAAAGCATTTCAGAATTTAATTGCTTTCCTCCTAGCATCAGTGAGACAAATAAATTAAAGAAATAACAAAATAAGCCATACCTTTTTGAGTGAAAGTTGTCTACACCCCTCTGTCAAAGAGGTTAATAACTTAGAATCTTCAAAATGAATAATGATGTTTCTCACAATCAAATTACAGAATCCACATTGGGAGTACAATAGAACAATTTTGTCAGATTTGGAATAGGAAGATAACAAAGTGATCAGTAGCTTGATATGAAAAAACATGCCTTTTCTGTTGCATCCTCCTACCCTATGGAATACTCTCTCTTGGGGGGCCTGACAGACCCCCAACCCTTAACCTTCCACAGAGCACTCAAGACCTGGCTCTTCCTCCATGTGCTGGGATAGGGTAAGGTCATAATGGAAAGAGAATATGATGGGTGGCAGCAGGAATGTATGGTTGCAGCACCAGTCATGTCAAATCTTTATTATGACCAGCATAAAGAGGGTAGGTATAGTCAATTAAATTAAATAGAAGATACATCAGATGGGTGGCTATACAAATATTTTAAATAGGCGAGTGAGTGAGTGAGTGAGTGAGAATGAATGCCATTTGGATTCCTGAATATATTCCTGAATTAAAATTAAGTGTCATAAGATACCCGGTTGGGTGCAGAGGTTAAAGATACCAGCTAGCAACTGGGAGACTTCTAAAAAATGTTGCCAAGAGAATTGCATGGGCAAGGCTGACTCAAAGATACTGGAGGAGCATCATACATGACTTATATACAAATAGTGGCAAATAAATAAATAAAATAAAATACATACATAAATACATAAAATACATGACAGAAAGTAACTATCACAAGAGCTGCCAAGGTGGTGCTTTAGCAATTTGAAAGAGAGACCTTCAGCACTGGGTCAAACATCCAATTTCAGCTCCAGGCTGGCCAACTTAATATCTATTCTCATGGAATCTTAAGGTTTGCAACTTGAGTGCTGATAAATTGTTCAAACATTCACAAATTTTGAAAAATGCAGAACAGAAACTCCTTTGATTAAGTTATAGAAGAACATGAGCAATTCAGTTACTTTCAACTACAAAGATGTCAGGCATGGAAGCATGCTAAATCATTTTGTGACTAATTGTCACTAGACCAGAAAATTTAAAAAAATACACAAAAATAGCTAAACAACAAACCACATGCATATAAAAAGAAATCATAGCAGAACTTTCAGTAATGATGTGATGACCAAAACCTATACATACACCAGCATTATTTTCACTTTTCTATTCTAGGTGGCTTTTTCAAATTAGTGATAAAACTTCTAGAACAGTGGTTCCCAACCTTTCTAATGCCGCGACCCACACCCCGCCCCCGCGCCCCCACCACGACCCACCCCGCCACCGCCATTTGGGTTCTTTTACCCTCTGTGCATGCGCAAAGCTGCGAATGCGCAGAGAGTAAAATAACCCAAATAATGGCATCTGGGCGAAGTCTCCGCTTGCTTCGCATGTTGCCTCTGGGAGCTTTTAGAGCCCCGTCACAAAAGGCATGTGCGACTTCGGCAGGCCCAGGACAGGCGGCTGTTTTTTATTTGGAACCCTCGCGAGCTCTAATGCAACAGTATGGAGGGGGAGTTCACAAGTGGCGGCAAAGGGGATCTTCCATGGACATTTCCGTTCCGGGGAAGCCTCCCCCTCCTCTTCGCTCGGCCCCCGGGATCAGAAGCCAGGATTGAAGCCAGCTTGGGGGAGGAACGAGAGAGGGGAGGCCAGCCAAGGAGGCGGCGGGCGGGACCCCGCAAGCAGCAGCAGCAACAGCAGCAGCCGAAGGGCAGCCGGGGCAGAGCCGGGCTTCCAGCTGCCACCTGTCACCATGTTCCTCGCTTTGCAAAAGCCGGGATTGAAGCCAGCTTGGGGGAGGAACAAGAGAGGAGAGGCCAGCCAAAGAGGAGGCGGAGGCGGTGGGCGGGACCCCACAAGCAGCAACAGCAACAGCAGCAGCCGAAGGGCAGCCAGGGCAGAGCCGGGCTTCCAGCTGCCACCTGTTGCCATGTTCCTCGCTTTGCTCCGCCGGCTTTGCGTGCTCGGCAGCGGCCAAGTGGGGCACAGCCCCCCGGAGACAATGTGCCAAAGAATGCTCGGCTCCAGCGCGTGCCATGGAGGAGTCCCCGGGGCTGCAGGCACCGCGCACACGGGGCAACCCCTTGGCGGCCGCCACGGCCACCCCCGCTCGCCTCGGCACCCACCCGCGGTCGGCCGCTGCTACAGCTGTTGCTGCTGCTGCTCGCGGGGTCCCACCTGCCGCCTCCGCCACCTCTTTGGCTGGCCTCCCCTCTCTTGTTCCTCCCCCAAGCTGGCTTCAATCCCGGCTTTTGCAAAGCGAGGAACATGGTGACAGGTGGCAGCAGGAAGCCCGGCTCTGCCCCGGCTGCCCTTCGGCTGCTGCTGTTGCTGCTGCTGCTTGCGGGGTCCCGCCCGCCGCCTCCTTGGCTGGCCTCCCCTCTCTCGTTCCTCCCCCAAGCTGGCTTCAATCCCGGCTTCTGCTCCCGGGGGCCGAGCGAAGAGGAGGGAGTGCTCCCCCCGGAACGGAAACGTCCTTGGAAGATCCCCTTTGCCGCCACTTGCAAACTCCCCCTCCGTACTGTTGCATTAGAGCTTGCGAGGGTTCCAAATAAAAAACAGCCGCCTGTCCTGGCCCTGCCAAAGTCGCGCACGCCTTTCGCGACGGGGCTCGGAAAGCTCCCAAAGGCAACATGCGAAGCAAGTGGAGACCTCGCCCGGATCGGAGACTTCGCCTGGACGCCGCCATTTGGGTTATTTAACCCTCTGCGCATGCGCAGAACGCTTTGTGCATAGGGTAAAAGAACCGAAATGGCGGCGGCAAGGTGGGTCGCGGCGAGGGCGGGGGTTGTAGGGCACGATATGGCCAGGCTTGTGGCAGTGGGGGGGGCTGAGGATGCCGGGGCGACCCCTGGGAAATGGTCATTCGACCCCCAAAGGGGTCGCGACCCCCAGGTTGGGAACCGCTGTTCTAGAAGATACCACAATTTTATGGATAAATCTGGATGATCATTGTACTTTTCAAGAATTGGGTTTCTTTTTGTACTATTCATTGTTGAATTTAATTATCTTGGTAAACTCAAGCCAAAAAAGATTGCATGCTACTTTATTAGAAATCATATCTGGACAAGAGATAAAAATGTGCTTTATGGTTCTGGATATTATAGTGCTCAACTGACTCATAAGTTCTATGAACAAAGATACTATCTTGCAGAGATTTGGGGATATTCCCTCTTCTGAACTATACTGATTATACTGTATAATAGTATGTTAAACCTTAGGCATCCCTTCAAAGAATCATTAAGTGAACAGAAACGGTGACAGAAAGATTCCTTGCATGTATTGCAGTGGTCCCCAACCCTTGGGCCAAGGCCCACTACTAGTCTGTGAGATGTTCAAAACCGGGTTACCTGAAGCGGTGGGCAAGCATGCACACATCTCCCCTTGCACAACAGCGGGCAAGCACGTGCACGCGCACTCCATTTGCATGAGTGGCAGATGCACATATACACTACCTGCAAATGGAGCTGTGTGCATGTGCAAGCTTGCCCACCACTCGCACAGAACTACTCCTTCTCTCCCCCCGCCACCAGTCCACAAAGCCAGAAAGGTTGGGGAACTCTGATGTTTTAGATCTCACTTTCTACAATATTCAAATTTGGGGGCTGTGGATGCCATTCAAAACCTTTATTTTGAGCTATAAAAGTTCTGCATAGTTGGGCGGGGCGGGGGAGGAGGAAATGAAAATAAGAAAGCAAGAATTGATTTTTAGCTAACAATAGGAAATATTTGAAAACTGCTATTCCTGCCAAAGGTGGCATTATAAAGTTCTGACCAAAAAACTAATTATTTTCTCATCATGAATCTGAAAACAACCAGACATAAAGTTTGTATTCAAATTTATAGAGAATTTGAAGACATTCACCTTTCCTCTTGAGAAGGCCACTATATTTTTCTCTTTCTTTTTTGGGCCACTTTAAAATGCTAATCCTACCTCAGGTCAGTTATCAAAGAAATCACTTCTTCTCAAGTAAAATCTTTGTTCATCGCCTATTCTGGAAAGACGGTCTTTGTAGTACGCCTTGACACAGAACAGCTTGCTTGGCATTTTACGTGTGATTTTCCACCTTTGAAATTTGTATCTACATTTTTTAACTGTAATATTTACCGTATTTTTTGGAATATAAGACACACCTTTTTCCTCCCTAAAAGAGGCTGAAAATTTGGGTGCGTCTTATACTCTGAATGTAGCTTTTTCGAAGCTTTTTTTTCCAGCCCTAACGAGGTGCTAACAATCTTCCTGGCTT
The DNA here is from genome assembly GCA_023053685.1 of Diadophis punctatus similis. Taxonomy (NCBI): domain Eukaryota; kingdom Metazoa; phylum Chordata; class Lepidosauria; order Squamata; family Dipsadidae; genus Diadophis; species Diadophis punctatus. Next base: position 44,522,724 of record JALIGW010000004.1, on the reverse strand, counting down.
CCTACTCCCTCCGAAGTAGTTTTTTCCAGCCCTAAGTCGTCTTTGCAGGCTTGTTTTCATTCCTACTCCTCTGAAAAAGATCTTTTCAGCCCTAACGAGGTGCTAACAATCTTCCCGGCTTACAGCATTTTTTTATTCCTACTCCCTCCGCTTGTTTTCATTCCTACTCCCTCTGAAAAAGGTTTTTTCAGCCCTAACCAGGGGATAAAATAATGTGCTGAAGCTGAACAGACTAAGGACACTAGCCAGATGAATCCCTGGTAGGTAGATTTTTTCCCCTATTTTCCTCCCCCAAAACTAAGGTGCGTCTTATACTCCAGTGCGTCTTATACTCTGAAAAATACAGTAGTAACCTACTGTCTTTCTGTGCTTTTTTTGATTTTTTTTACTGCAGATATTTTTAATCTGAAATACATTTTTATTATTTTCAGGTTTTTTTAAGTATGGTGCTTTCATTTCACATTGGCTGTATGCTGAGTAATAGGTTACTGGGTAGTATATAAATCCTATATTAACAATAAAGTCATTATTTCTTTCAACACATACAGTATTGCTTTTTCAATGATGAATGTCTTTAAAAATGAAATAACACTTGCAAGAGTATTGCTAAAATTCTTTTACTGTCTCCTGGGAAACAAAGGCAGGCTCTTAAATGCCTCTTGGTCAGTTTTGTTCCGCATCAACAGGTGCAAACATGAAAGGATTTTATGATCCGAGATGACCCTCCCTTCAATGGAAAAGTAAATAAATCACAGGGCCCTTGCCAACAATTTCTCAAAGATTGATTTCAGTTACAAATAATCTTGCTTTATTGTACAAGATAGGCAGGAGTTAATACATCCCCAAGTGCAATAAATTCTTTAAAAAAAAAAAACCTGCCCACCAAATCTTTCTACTTTACTTGGAACATCTTCACTACTTACCCAAATCAGAATACAGCCATTTCTTTAAGAATGTAAACCTGAATTAACTTTGACAAAAAAAATCTGCTTTTGAAAACTAGCGCTTGGATTCTTTTCAACTTTTCTATGATTCTGAGTTTTCTCCAGTGACTCAAAAATCAAACCAGAAAGGATTAAGTGATCTTGAAAATGATCTAATTTTTTGTTTCTTAGATTCTACTCCATTGTAGAATCTAAACATGATGAGCTAGCGCTAGCCCATTGTAGGGCTAAACATGATGTTTGTAGCAACCCTCATCTATTTTTTGTAACAACCCTGAATGGTAATGTCTATCCATTTCTATCTTGTCCCCTTGCACAAATTTTGGTGTGGCATGTGTGGCTTTTACATTACCAACAATGCTGCAAACAAAGAATTGCACTGTGACAGGTCTACTGTTCTGACTCTACCTTTCCTACCTACTCTGACTCCATGTAATTGAAGTTGATTGAAAAGTGATATCTATTTTTTTCAGGCAGATCCCTTATTTGTTTATCTACTTGAATTTTCTTTTTTCATTTTTTTCAATTCCCCCAAGCAAATTTAAATTAATACCCCTCCCCCTTATTGTATAGGCTTAAATTTGCCAGCATGTGAAGAACTAGCCCATGTAGATATATGCAGAATGTCATGTTAGTTATTTTTAATCCACCTTTATCATTTTTACAGATAACTCAAGGCGAGGAACATAACCAACATACCTGAGGTGGGTTGGGCTGAGAGTAGCCTAAGATCACCCAGCTGGCTTTCATGGCTAAGTTAAGGTGACCAGACGTCCCGCTTTTGGCGGGACAGACACGCTTTTCAAGCATGTGTCCCGTGTCCCGCATTCTTTCCAAAAAGTCACGCTTTTTTGGAAAGAATGCCAAAACAGCGGGACATCTGGTCACCTTTTGCCCGTTGTTGCCCTGACAGCTCGCAACCGGAAGCAGCGGCGTGTGCGAGCCGGGAGAAATCTCTCGGCTGGCCCAGCAGTTGCCCCGGCGATGGGGGAGGCGCAGCCCCGCCCTCTCAAAATGGCTGTCCCGTCCCGTGGCGCCGCGCACAAGGATGCGGGGGCGTGTCTCCGTGGCGTTGTCGCAGTGGGCGGGGCGGCCTGAGCGAAGGAGTCGCATCCAAGATGGCCCTCGGGCCGGCGCTGGCTCAGCCGGCCGGGGCCGCCGCCGCAGCCTTCCCGCCGCTGGGGCAGCCGGGACTGGGGGCCCAGCCGCAGGGGCAGCAGCAGCAGCAGCAGCAGCAGCAGCAGCAGCAGGCCTCTCAGCTTGGGCCGGCCGTGGGCGGCGTTGGTGGCGGGCGGGCGTCCCGCGTTGACTCCTCCGGCGGCAGCTGGAAGCTGGCGGAAGAGCCGGTGTACCGGCTCTTCTGCCAGCTTCCAGCCGCCGCCGGAGGAGTCAACGCGGGACGCCTGCCCGCCATCAACGCTGCCCATGGCTGGCCCGAGCTGAGAGGCCTGCTGCTGCTGCTGCTGCCCCTGTGGCTGGGCCCAACCTGGCCGTCCTCGAGTGCCTGCAGGACGTGCGCGAGGTCAGTGGGCGGCATGGGACCCCCGGGCGGGCGGGGGGGGAGGGAGGAGGAGAGCCAAGAGACGCTGGGGGCTGCTCCCCTTCCCAAGCCAGCCCAAGCCACTGCCGGCTCCCGAAGGGGAGGCTGGAGGCGAGGAAAGGCCTCCCGCCTCCCCCCCACCTGGACGCCGACATTAGCGGTCTTTTGCCCTCTGCGCATGCGCAGCATTCTGCGCATGTGCAGAGGGCAAAACTCAAATGGCGGCGTCCAGGCGGCCCCGCCCCCCGTCAGTGTCCCGCTTAAAAAAAAAAATCTGGTCACTTTAGGCTAAGTGGGACTTGAACTCACAGTCTTTTGCTTTCTAGCCTGGTGCCCTAACCACTAGACCAACTAGCTCTTTGTCACCATCATGTCAAACCTCATTATCATGACTAGTACCTGAAAAAAATATACAGAGCCAATTTGGTCTAGTGTTAAAGTGCTGGCCTAGAAACCAGGAGGCTGTGAATTCTAAGGTGACCAGACGTCCCGCTTTTGGCGGGACAGACACGCTTTTCAAGCGTGTGTCCCACGTCCCGCATTCTTTCCAAAAAGTCACGCTTTTTTGGAAAGAATGCCCGACAACAAACAAATTTTGAAAACAGCGGGACGTCTGGTCACCTTCCTCTTGGCTCCGACACTCTGCCTGCTACGCTTACTGTTGCTTTCTGCCCAGGAGTCCGGAGCGGAGCCGAAAGGCGGAAGCCGGGGTGCGCTTCCCTTCCCCGCCCCCCCCCCCGCTTATTGTGGCGTCTTATTGGCTGAGATGAACGCCCATGCAATCTTAACCCCGACCTGGCTATTTACCTTCGCCTATGATTGTAATCCCCGCTCCCTCATTTGCATACCTCATTTGCATTCCCAACCAGTCACGCCCGCGGCGCGATACCTTTAGCAGCCGGACTTATCCCAGAGATGAGGAAGTGGCTTTTCCCGTATATCCCACCCCGTAGCGTCTGAGTTTTGAGCTTCTCCCGACAGTCTCCCTAACTTGGTTTTCCAATGGGATCGTTTATGAGATCTAAATAAGTTGCTTGAAATGACCTAAAAACTCTTTTTTCTACTCTTGTGTCTTGTCATTAATAAAAGGCTTATGCAAATGGAACGCTCCTTTATTGGCTAGTTTCTCTCTCTGCATGCAAATCAAGCATTGTTCCACGCACGGAGGCATTATTAGAGGAACTGAGGAAGAGTCGTCCGGAGCTGTTCCAAGGATGAGGAAGAGAGAAAGCCATTGTGCTGCTACCTGAGCGCCTTTGGTGGCCTATCGCCTTCTTATATCGCCGGGCTTTCTAATTTGCATGCCCCAGGTAGCGGTCATTGGCTGACCGCTACCTGGGGCATGCAAATTAGAAAGCCCGGCGATATAAGAAGGCGATAGGCCACCAAAGGCACTCAGGTAGCAGCACAATGGCTTTCTCTCTTCCTCATCCTTGGAACAGCTCCGGACGACTCTTCCTCAGTTCCTCTAATAATGCCTCCATACGTGCCAACTCCAGCGGTTACGACGTTCTGTTAAGCCGGTTCCGTGCGAGCGTAGCGGCGGCTTCTTCTTTGCTGGGCCAGGGCCGGCAGCAGGAGGCGCTGCAAGGGTTGAACGAGCGCCTGGCCGGCTATCTGCAGCGGGTGCGGGGGCTCGAGGCGGCCAATCGAGCCCTGGAGGAGGAGATCGCCGCCACCTGGTCGAGCAGAGCCGGGATGGTTGGCCGTAAAGACTGGGAAGCCTGCAAGCAGCCCTTGGCCGCGCTGCGCAAGCAGGTGAGGGGAGAGTAGTAAAATAGGAGGGGGGGAGAGATCCCCGAAGAGTTAAAAACTAGAGCAAATAGGATGCAAAGAAAGAAACGCGGCTGCGCCCAAGCCACTGCCGGCTCCCGAAGGGGAGGCGGGAGGCGAGGAAAGGCCTCCCGCCTCCCCCCCCCACCTGGACGCCGACATTAGCGGTCTTTTGCCCTCTGCGCATGCGCAGCGTTCTGCGCATGCGCAGAGGGCAAAACTCAAATGGGCGGCCTCGCCCCCCGTCAGTGTCCCGCTTAAAAAAAATATATCTGGTCACTTTAGCCTTAGGCCTGAAACTCCATTGTTTATTTTATAATTCTAACTTTTTAAAGTGCATTTTGGTATCTTCAATATACCTCTTCCATACCTTTTCTACACTAATCATTTGAAACAAACCAGAAATTCTAATTCTAATTAGGAATGTCAAAGGTTAAAATCTAAAGGACATCAGAAAACATATCAATTTTGGGAAATATAATCAATAGAATTTTTAACCAAATTTTCTAAGACAGTTTTTAACCTAACATAGAACAGTTTCTGGTGTTTATTTCTACTTACAGTGGGACTATATACTGGCTCACTCGCTAATAATCATTGGTATAATTACCTTTCTCTGGAATAGCATCCCTTGAGAGAATGACTTGATGCATTATTTGGATTTTAAACACCATTTTTAAAGGCTTTTGAATGTAGGGTGAATTGAAATTTCTCCTGTGTACAAATATACCACTGTATGAATAGTTGATGTCTTGTAAGTAAATTACAGGAGGAGAGTGAAAGAAAGTATGGCATAGAATAGGAAGCCTCAAGTACTGTTCTCTACTGTCAACAAACTATTTAAGAATATGTTAGGAAAGGCCTACCAGTTGTGCTTAAAAAAATCAATTTAAATTAAAATTGATACTTATGGCATTAATTACTACAGTATATTAGCAAGTTGATTGAATTTTTTGCAGCTGTTAAAAATATGAGTGGATGATTGTTTTTGAATAGTCATATTTGAGGGACCACCACTTCCTGGTTACATCTACCATCCTAGCAGGTATGGCAGGATTCATTTGCTAAGGCAGTGGTTCTCAACCTGTGGTCCATGGACCCCTGGGGGGGGTCATGATTGTCATCACAGGAGGTCCGTGAAGGCTTGAACTAATGCCATGATTTAAACCTTCAGTCTAGGTCAGTGATGGCGAACCTATGGCACGGGTGCCACAGGTGGCACGCGGAGCCATATCTGCCGGCACGCGAGCCATTGCCCTAGCTCAGCTCCAGTGCGCATGTGCGTGCTCGCCAGCTGATTTTTGGCTCATGCGGAGGCTCTGGGAGGGCGATTTCGGCCTCCAGAGGGCCTCCAGGGTGGCGGGGGGAGTGTTTTCACCCTCCCCAAGCTCCAAGAAAGCCTCTGGAGCCTGGGGAGGGTGAAAAATGGGCCCACCGGGCCCACAGGAAGTCGGGAAATGGGGGAGTGGGGGGGTCACACATGCATGTGCAGGGGGGTGGGGCAAGTGAGGGGCTTTGAATTATGGGTGTGGGCACGCACACGCGTGCAATAGCATGCACGCGCACTATTTCGGCACCCGAGGAAAAAAAGGTTCGCCATCACTGGTCTAGGTGGTCCTTGGCCATGGTCCGTAACCCAAGATATTTAAAGGGGATCCATAGTGAAGAAAAGGTTGAGAATCATTGTACTAAGGCATTCCATCTGACAGGACTCAGCAAGTGAGTTTTCTTTGCCTATAGATTATCACCCTGAGGTGAGATTGGCTCCAACTCTGATTTTTTGGAAATCCCTTAAAAAGTGTTTTTTTCAGGTGTCAGCTGGCAGCTTCGCTTTCTTTGAAGCTCGCTAGCAACGGCCGTAACCATGGAGGAGGGGCATTTGGGAGGGGAAGTGTTGGAGGTGTGAAAAGAATGCTATGGGAAATTGGGGAGTATGGACACTGACAGGAACCAGAAGTGCTAAACTGAGCTATCTTCCTGTCTTCAAGGACACCGGCCCTGGGAATTTACTATGGCGCCTGAGGCACCAGGTTTGCAAAACATCAGAACAAGACCTGATTGAACTAGGGGGAAGGGTTTTGGACATTGGGGATTGCTTCCAATGTGATTTTCGCATGGTTTTTCTTCAGAACTTGCTGTTGTGGTCCGCCAGCAGCCTGTGCAGCTGGTAGCAGAGTCGGACAGCGAGGAGGCTGGGGAGGAACCTGGGCCAGGCCTGGAGTCTGGAGAAGGCTCGGTGCCAGAGGCAGGGATTCAGCCAGGGCCATTGGGGAGGTCTGTCCTGCCTCCAAAACCTCCAGAGGCTGATATAAGCGAGGAAGAACATGTGCAGAGCTGCCAGAAGGCAAGAACAGTTCCAGAGAAGGACTACTCGGGAGTAAGGCTTGGGGATAATTGGCCCCTCCCATAGGCTATATAAGTGGAGAACACGAAAGGGTTCGTGCAGGAAGCAACTCAGTTCATATATCGCTCTCGTCATTGCAACTCAGATTCAGTTTTGTTCCTGTTTGAACTTGCCAAGTTTTTCCTGCAAATAGGTCCTTGGCAGTTTGCCAAAGAAGAGCAAGGTTTGTGTGTGTTATCTGCCTTTCCCTGAAAGACTTTAGTCAGACTTGTTTTACTTCGTGTGGACTTATTACAGCTGCTAATGAAGACAATTAGCAGCCGTTACAAATAAAAGAGGTTTGTGCCGTTTTAATCAGGAAGCCTAGGTTAGAACACTTGCCTTGCTACGCTGCACTCAGCATCTCTAGTAAAAGTACCTTTTCTCTAACACCTATGGCAGTGATGGCGAACCTTTTTTTCCTCGGGTGCCGAAATAGTGCGCGTGCATGCTATTGCACGCGCGTGCGTGCCCACACCCATAATTCAAAGCCCCTCACTTGCCCCACCCCCCTGCACATGCATGTGTGACCTCCCCCACTCCCCCATTTCCCGACTTCCAGTGGGCCCGGTGGGCCCATTTTTCACCCTCCCCAGGCTCCAGAGGCTTTCTTGGAGCTTGGGGAGGGTGAAAACACTCCCCCCGCCACCCTGGAGGCCCTCTGGAGGCCGAAATCGCCCTCCCAGAGCCTCCGCGTGAGCCAAAAATCAGCTGGCAAGCACGCACATGCGCATTGGAGCTGAGCTAGGGCAATGGCTCGCGTGCCGGCAGATATGGCTCCGCGTGCCACCTGTGGCACCCGTGCCATAGGTTCGCCATCACTGACCTATGGAGTCAAGGGTCGTTCTTTCCTAGGGAACAAGCTGTGGACAGTCTGACACCAGGTTTAAGAATACCGTGAAAATGGGGACCCTGTGAAATGGTTATAACACAAGATCTTGAAGGCATTCTCCCCAATTTTAGATAGTCAATAGTTTGTTTTATTTGTTGCCTAGTGTCGCATTTGTGAGATTGTCAGCTATATTTTGATAAATATTCAGCAACAGCTCTCAGATTTAGAATTTTTTTAATAGGATTTCACCATTAACTGTTTTTTAAATTGTTTTATATACTTCTTAGAAATTGCAAGTATGTATTGGTAGTGTTCCACTACTATCTCAGTATTTTTTGTTCTCTCTTCCATCCAACCTGTGCTTGAAGACAATGTTTATCAACCCTCCGCCCACCCACCTTCAATACATACCTTTTGAGTTGATGGAACTATTAAAAGCATTTGTGATATGCTGGCCCAAATGAGCTTACTATTAAGGAATGATGCATGTAAGCATGGGTAAAACAGCTGGTAATCTGCAGTGCCATGGATAAAGATGCACTTCCCTAGATAGGATCAGTACATAATCGGGGGGGGGGGGGGTTTCCTCCTAGACTCTCAACCCCTGGTTGAAGACAAGGTGGCAATTGTGGTTAGGAGGCCTTTACCTAGCTTTAGGTTGTACACCAGTTGCCCCTGCTCCTAGAACAGAAAGCTCTGCTCAAAGTCACTCATGCCTTAGTCACCTCCAGATTGGACTATTGCAATGTGTTCTACATTTGGTGGGTCCCAGGCGGCAAGTCTTCTCTACCATTGTTATGAAATATCCCCCCCCCCCCCCCCCGGCAAACATTAGATTAGCTCCATTCCTTCAAGAGTGAGTGTATTGAGAGCAAGGGGAAGAGCAAGACAGTGCTGGAATTGATGACAGCCGCAAAGAGACAGGATTGAGGTGCTTAAAATGTATTAATTTGTGTACATAGTGGAAGCAAGGATGGTTTGTAAAGATAGAAATGTGTGGAATGGTATTGAACAGAGCTGATGTAAACTAAATCTAGCTAAATTTCTTTTCCTTCCTTACCTTGTACCTTCCAACTCCTTTGACATATTATTTACTTCTTTTGCTGTTTACATGACACCGCTGATGGATAACCCAGAAAAGGAATAGCTCGTGGATTTCTATATTTGTATACTAATCATGAATTATCACAAAAGATTAATTAAAACCTGCGCAAGACAATGTAGTGTGATTCTAGGATGCAAACATTTTGATTGTTTCTTATGAGATACTTTCTCTGGTATTTATTTTCAGTCTGGATAAAATAAAATACTAGGCAATAGACTAGTAGTCTAATAGTCTGAGCTACTACTATTACTACTAGTAGTATCTTTACTATTTTATCTTTATCACTATCTACTTTAACTTTCCAATTTATTGCTGTTACTACTACTACTATTTATGGCTTGGTGCTCTTAAAAGATTGCAAGCTGTTGTGTGCTGTTTAAAAAAAATGGAAACAGAAACCACGTTTGTAATATCTAGTAAAAGACAACAAAGACAACAGATTTTTAAAAACGTATATTCAAAATATCTTTGTATAAACAGTAATACTACAGTGTAGTATCTTAATACAAATCAGTTCAATATTATTAACTGTTAAACTTTTATTATAAATTAAAATTTCTTTACAAAAATTGCACATAATAGAATTGATCACTCTTGAGGTTCTGATGCACTGGCATTTGTACTAGAAACTGTACTCTTCAAGTTTTAGTCTCTGCCACAAGTCCAAAATGCAGAAAGGGAGTAAGCTACCCTCATAGCCTCCAAGTACAAAAGTCATACTTGTGGCCATGGCAGGTACTTTGCTTAAGAACGATTGTTTTTGTTTAAATCCTGCAATCAAAACAAATCTCGGAAACAAAAAAAGATTGGGAAACAAGGACAGGGAAATAAAAAGCAAAACAAAACAGACTGGTTGTTTTTCATGTAAACAGGGCCCTTGTTATTAACTCCAAACATAGCTCTCTCAGGCATCAGTGTGAGTGTCAAGTGAAATCAGTAATAGCACAAAAGAAAATGAAAAGGAGCAGGTTTTTTAAAAATTAATACATTTTATGTCTATCATTGGGATGAGCTATACTTACGTACATGATGTTATGAGAGTCTGGCAGGGCCCAGAAGCAGGCCATAGAGGGCATCATTTATCCAAGGAGGCGCCATGTTAATTGTTTCCAGGTTCAAGGAAAGCAAGCCAAAGAGACTTGAGCTGCTCAGCACGGCTCATCTGCTTTACACAAGCCTAAAGCCAGAGATCAGCCTGGAGAATCATTCAAAATGATTTTGGCATTTGAGAGGACTTAGTACTGACTGCACCCAGCGTTCAGTGATTCGTGCTTTCTGTTCTGTAAGTGTTTAAATTTAAAAGCTCATCTAGGCTGACTCCAACCTCTTGGCACTTGGAAACTAGTTTTCTCAGGTTATCAGTTTTACCTCCTTCTGATGCTTCAAATAGGAACTGCTGTAAGAGATGGGGAAGCAGACATGAGATTTAGCCAGAGCTTGAATATCACCACATCAATGGACATGGGATATGCAGAAAATTGAAATGAAACCTTAAACTGAAACATAAGGAGAAAACATTACATCTTTCCACAGGGTTGCACAAAGAGGTAACTTCTGAAAGGCTCTCTGATATAAGTGATGGACCTGTAAAGGAGAGACAAAAAACAATTTGATGTTATCACTCAATAATTTTTTCTCTCATTTATCTCTACATCAAACTATCTTAATCAATTTATCACACTAACTCTCATATATACTAGTAACCTCATTTTAAAAAAAATCCACATAATGTTAAATCCCGCATATTTGAATTAATACAAAAACACTATTTTTGTTCTTAGAATGTAACTTTGTATTGTCTTCTTTTAAAATAAAAATTTGTTTGTGCATAAAATCCTTAAAACTGTTTATCTGGGAATAAAGCTCACTAAGCAGGTATAGGCAGAATTATATTGTAAATGAAATGTCATAAAGTCAAAGGGAACTGAATTTAAGTCAACCCAATTAGCATGTGAAAGGACTTTGGGATGGTACACAAGGGTACTAAAGTAGTGCAAATATATTGTTACTGCATCTAACGGAAGAGACTGAGCCACATGCCTTTTCTTTTGCTCTTTCAAATGAACATAATGGATTGTTTGCAACAAATAGTTAAAAAATTCTGCTGGAATGTATTTTAGGTACATATATGCACATCTAGCCTATCTGCTCCTGCTTCCCTTTCTTCTTTCAAGCAAGTAAACCAGGAAGAGGATAGTTTCACCTGATGTCTGAATTGTGGACTGAGGACAAGGACTATGTAATTAATTAAGAAGTATAATTAATGTATGTAATTAATGTAAGTAAAAAGTTATGAATAAAAATGTTAATAAAACATACTGTGATTGGCCTAAGGGCCCTGACTATTAAGGTTGGACATCAGATCAAACTATTTCACTTCTTGATTTATTTACCTGTAATATGAAAAACGAGAAAATTCATTCATATTTTGTAAAACCAGAATTCATGGCTTGTTATGTAAAAATTATCCAACAGTACAATCTCTGAATACTGAAAAGCATTACTAGGTTTTTTTCTACAAAATAAACTACCATTTCTTTCATTCCTAACAGTATTGCTTCTTCTTCATTAATAGAATTTAAGTAATAGATGAGACAAATTAAGAACCTTGGAACAATTATTTCCAAATTATTTCTATTTAGTATATTTTCCTTACATACCTCTCTTTGTCCCTTTAAAAAGCATTCAGCAGCAATGGCTCTGAAGGGAAGAAATAAAAATGATTTATTTTTTCTGAATACTGAATATCTTTAAGGGAAGAACACTGGATATGGAATGAAACTATAAAATCCTGGAAAGTAATAGACTAATTCCCAATGATGATAATCTATAGTGAAGAGACAAAAAAGATCCATTTTATAAACAATCTTACATGAGCAAGACATTTCAGTTGTTCCCATTATGTACAAACACTGCAGACAATGATCAGTTCATCATCACTGGATAGTGCTATTATGATATATAAAGGGGAGGGTAGAAAGGAGGAGGAAACAGAAGTCAATAATATGAATAGTACAACACTCCAAAGTAGCAACAAGGAAAGAAATCATTTTTTCCTTACTTATATACACAAAATATACTTACTTCTGAATTTTTTTTTGTATGGGGAAGCAAGGTCCTCGCTTTAATATCGTGTACATTTCTAAACCAAAGAGTGTGAATTGGACTACAATGGAAAACCTTCCTAGTAGAAACTATTTTGAAGACTATTTCAGTTTTATGAAGCAAACCTTTTAAAACAAAGAAAACAACAACAGTATCTATCTTAACAGGTGTATGACTGTTGAATTACATTTTCCAGATGGCCAGGCATGTTGGCATATTATATGTAAACATCTTGGCTTGCAGTTTCAAAATTTGAATATTGTTTTCTTCCCAATACTGCTGAAGCAACCTGTAATTACAAAGAAGCATATGAGAAAATGTAGTAATAGCTAAAATCAACATGTCAAATAAAACTTTTTTTAAACTCCAGAAAAAGAAAACTCATTGCAAATACAAGTTGAGGGTTCAAATTGATATGTTGGATTGAGTCGAACCTTCTGCTTAGGGCAAAAATCTTAATCACTCAATAGGTGATTGACCAGTCTCTGCTTAAACACTTCCAGTGAAGGGGAGTTTGTCTCCTTCAGTAACTGATCTATAGGTAAACCACTGTTATTGCTTGACACTGTCTTCAGCAAAAACAACCGAAAACATATATTTATATTATTTTTATTTCTTTTATTTCAAAAGAAATTACTGGTATTAAGGGGATTGGGACTCTGCTAGTTGAATAAACTCTGAAAACTGAACAGAAAATTGGGTATGAAGGGAGAAGTGATGAAATGTAAAGATTGGGATGAAAAAAATTGACCTGGTCAGACTTAGACATCCCAATGTATCTCTGGGGCAACTGTTTTTAATATTGGTAACTGCAGCACAACAAATGAACATTTCTATGAAGAGTTTAAAAATGTTTATTAAGACTCTTATTTATTAGTTATTACTAATTGGTACTAATTACAAATACTAATTATTTAACTAATAGACAACAGGCAGACCTACTCAAAAGACTGAAATCTACTAAGCATTAAATGCTGACTGGCTTAGTGCTAATGAAACCATCTCTTGAGCCATCCACTTGCATTCATTTCCTAGATTAATGCCAGTTTCTGAAACGAATGTATGGCATTTGCTTCTTTTAGTGCCTGAACAAACTTTCAACTGTGTGTCCCAAAGGTGCTTTTTCCAAGAGGTAACTGGACTTTCAGCTCTTCAGAGCTGAAGAAGCTTTTCGGATGAGAAGCGAAACATCTTCAAAGAAAAACCAGGAAATCCAGTTGCCTCTTGGAAAAAGCACCTTTGGGACAACCATGACCTGGATGACTGAGAATCTCCATAAACTTTCAATTGTGTTATTTTTAAATGAAATAAAGTTCGACCAAAGTGCTCCTCTAGGTTGTACAGTAAGTCCAAAAGCCATGGGGGAAAAAAGATTAACATAACCGTTTGCTCTAGATTAGCACTAAACTATTATTGTGCCCAATATTTTCTTATAGACTTCCTGGATAATATTTATAGTTTAAGAACCATATTTATGTTTAGAGAATTAGGATGCTAAGGTGGTCATTTTCACCATTCAATAAACTTTCTAAACTGCAACTCTATATTGGCTCAGTACACTGGATTGGATGACTGGGAGGGAGGAAAAAGGAGGTGGGCTCAGAATGGAAGAATCACAAGTATTTTAAATAGTTGCCCAGATGCTTCCCCTACAGGACTGCACTGTTTTTTTTCCATAGCCCCCCGTCTGATCCCTTTCAGAATCATCAGCTTCATCTCTCATGTCAAATTCAGTTAGTTCAGTTTTCAGAGTTACTATTTACATAGCTCATTTACCTAATTTCTTTCCAACATTCCACTGGATTTGAAAGAATAAAAAGAAGCACACATATAAACGTTTAGATGCTCCCAGTAATATTTCTTACTTGAATGCAAGTCCAGGATTCGAAGGCATGGTAGAACAAAACCGTTCCAAAGCTTTGGAATGCTGAGTCTTTGGAATACAACTCAGATAGAAGGAAATTACCTGAAAGGTTGATTTTGAAAACATTAGAAACTTCCATTTATTTATTTTTAAAACCCTGTCCTCTAGTGTAATGAGTGAGAAAATAGCATGCACACTTTTCAATTCAGTGTTAAGCTGGACTGACCAATACCTATCAAAATAAGACTATTTTGGGATATTCCATCATACATCACTGCTACCTACTTGTTCCACAGGAAGGAGAAGCATGCCATCTAATTTCAGGTTGGCATGCATAAGCAACTCTATTGGGGGGGGGGTTTGTTTATTTTTAATCCTTTTATTATTTTTAAAAATAATTCAAGGCAGCAAACAATACACCTTCCTGGGCCCAAATAGTGAGAGAATCAGAAGTAATATCATTGGAAGCTATATGGTGTTGCTGCAAAACCTGGGGATGATTATGTTGATTGTTGTATTATTTGCAGATTTTAATGGCAAGAACTCTGCAACTGCTGGCTTTTGATAAAGGAGGAGTAAGCCAAAATGAAGTTTGGGCTATGTGATGATAGTCCAGTTGAGCTCTGAAACAGAACTAATGCCTTTACTATTGGCTTCAGACCCCAAGGACCCAGAAGGCATTAACATTTTTCTGGGCACAGTCTGAAGAGATGAGGATATGGTGGTGTGGACAATCTTCAATACCTGACCACACAAAAGTATTCTTAGTCTTGAAGACCAACTGCATATGACTTGCTTTGTAAGATTCTTTCCTTTCCTCCAAGCAGAATGGAGGCAAGTAATTTCCTTAGTCAGCAGCTTACTACCATATTTGGTGCACCTATTAAGTGGTGCCTTCTGGGTCATCGGTACATGGAAAACAGTGAAGAGGAATAAAAAGGGGAAGATAAAATAAAAATACAAAGCAGAAAAACAATACCTAGCAGAAGATGGAAAGAATAAAATAAAAGAACAAAAAGACCAAGCAAATTATTACAGCAGTGATGAAAAGGAAATAAAGTAGATAGGCATCAATCTTGCTAAAAGGCAAACTTTCCTAATTAATATTGCAAAAGATTCTGATTCGGTTATCTTGAACCATAGGCACAATGAAAAAACAGCCACGATAACTCTCTCAATGCAAGTAACCTGAAATTATCATAATACCATTAAGTTTTGATAGAGGACAATATTTATATCTCAGGGTTGAAATGAGGGGCCCTTGGTATTCTGTAAGTTTGGTTGTTTTCTTGCAAACATTTCATTAAGGGTAGGTAAATGTCAGCACTGATGATGTTATCTAGTTGGGTAATGATATGTCTGCAAGAAAACAACCAAGCTCAGAGAGCACCAAGGATCCCCCATCATTACATTTCTTTCTCCATGCCACCTGAAAGTGTTGATTTCAACATCAAATTTTCTCCTGCCCTCTCCCAAGCTCTGATGGGTCCTTATAACATTTTGGCTGATTGAGGATCTCAAAACTTTGCTTGTAATGTTGCTTATATTAGGTTTGCTTTACTGTGGCTTTTGAAATATTGTACCTTGTTATGAAATTCATAGTTGGTCCAGTAATCAGCAGTGCTAAATGGAATAGGGTAATGTGTTGGGACTGTAACAAGACATCTGTTCACAAGATCAGTAAAAAGCTTGAATTCTTGAACTTGATTGTTGGATTTGACAATTTTGTCATTCGTGAAAACAAGGTAACTGGAAAATACAAGTAAAACTCATATTTGAATACTTCTGACTGTGCTATTAAATACCCTTAAAACATAGATTTTTCACAGCCCTGGGGATCTCAGGGAGTGTTTATACAGTGGTTTTATAAACTCAAGTGAATGTTGTTCATCTGCATTCTTGGGTTTTATATGAGAGGCAACACAGATCCCCACCTTCCTGGCCTTTTGGAAGAGTGTGAAAGACCTGGCTCTGCCAACTGGCCTGGAGGTCCAAGAGTACCATGCAATGTGGAGGTGACTGGTGAGCTGAAGGCACTTCCTCTTCCTTTTAACTTTGATATTGTCCCTTTTAACTTTGTGTTAATCTGGTTTTTAACTTGTTTCTAACTATAGCTTTAGTATCACTTAATTTTTTATCCATAAACTACCCAGAGGCATGCAAGTATAATGGACAATATAGAAATTTGATATATAAATAAATATGCTAGCTATAAATTATAATTATAAATTAAAATTATATAATTATAAATAAATAAATAGCCAAGTAATATCTCATCATTTATACTTACTCCATCCAAATCTGCTGAACTGTTTCCTCTTGCATGACTGCTCCCAGTGCTGCCTCAAATGCATCTGTTGCTTCTATAGAACTTCCATGAAGAGATTGATATAAACTATATAAAAAGAAACATTTTTGTAACCAAACACATACCCTTTTTGCTAAAACAAAAGGGCAATGGAGGAAGATGACATTTAGAACCAAAAACTGTCAAAATATGTTTTAGTTTGCACACAACACTAAACTGGTTTAATTTATGTGCACAGATTTGTAAAGAACTCAAAGTTTTGAGTTAATTTTCTTCACCTCCCAAAACACTGCATAGCAGAACAAAAATTCCACTTGCCTTTATTTCATTGTTTACTAGTACTTTTTATATAAAAGATTCTGTTTTAACACAATCTGAACTCCAAAACAAAATTTTAGGCATTGATTAGAATTTTGAAATAATAAAACAGGATTAATGAACAATCAAACTTGATTTCTTTTCCTAGAGTTATGATGGCAAAGGAATAGTAAATTCATTCTTATGTACATAAACCAAACCTGTATTTCAATTTTTAAAAGTCAGCAGACAGCATACAATAGACAAGCATACCAGTCTTAGATATAAATGATTAAATTCAAAACCAAGAGGCAAATTTTATATTTCGATTAATACTTTCAACACAAATGCTGCTGTCAAAATATAGAGGTTCTACTCAATAGGGAAATAAGGCAAAATGGAGAACATTCATGTGGAAAAAGTATTCACAAGTTACAATTTCCAGAACATGCATTCTTACATTCCTTCCCTTTTGATTACACTACTGAAATGAAGAAAAAAAGGCTTCTTGTAAGCAAGACAGCTTTTATTTTTAAATGCGGTGGAGGAAGTGCTTTAATCATTTGATCGCACCACCATGTTGACTTTTTTATACCTCATACAGACATTGATGTGGACGATTTTGAGCTTTCTCTTTGAATACCCAAAATAAATACTTGAATTCTGATTTTTTTTTATTAAAAAAAAACCATTAGGTAGAATTTAGGATTCTAGAAAAAAAAAAACTGAGACATTCCCATCTTTCCAAATATTCCATCCTTACCTTCTAACACTAACTTGTAAACTGAAATGCAGAAAGGCACTACACAAAGGCATGATACAAACAAATTTCCATACCATAGGGGAAAGCTGCATTCATCAAGTGTGATGAATATACCAGGAACAGAAGGGCTGCTCTTCAAGAACTGGTTTAGTATAAGGCACCCTATGCAAACTGATATTAGCATTAAAACAAACAATCTCACCAGTATATCTGCCACAGGTAAGGAATCTGCTGGTTTAAAACATCTTCCATAAAATTTCCCTTATACAAGGGTGGTGTAAATTCAATTGGCATTGGAAAATTCAAAAAATACCTACAACAAAAATCTGCTTTTAGTACGAAAATGTTTACTATATAGAACTAATATTATATAACAGAAACATTATAAACATATAGCAAAAATCAAAGTCCAAATGCTATGTTAGCTATTAAGTAGGAATCAAATTAGATTCTGCAACAAACACGTAACTGCAAATTAGGGCAGGTGCAAAATGTTCCCATCCATACTACTAGCACAATATTGCATTTAGAAGCTGTATAGAATTTTAATTAATAAGAGAAATTGTAAGTACTAATACACTGACAAAAGGACATACAAAACCTAAAAGGTGGCACTGTGGCAGCTGCTAGGGGTTATTTCAGAAGTAAAGAAGTGGGAGAAATTCATTTTAATATTTGCATCATTACTTTCTTCAGTTCATCTAATTAACTTGATTAGCTCAGAATTTTCAACTGAGAAAAAGAGCTTCTCTGAGTAACTGAGTAATTTCAGCACTGCTTTTAGTAACAGTGAGTTGAATTCAATCTAACAAAAACAAAAAGACTACCAGAAGTGGCTATGTTCCAATAAAAACAGACTGATGTTAGTGAAGAAACTATTTTAAGCAAGACCTAGTATAATAGATTATAATAATGCATGAACAGTGATCTGTGTGCAGGAATAAAACAATGGATATAATATTGACACAAGTTTGAAGACAAAATTTATTAGTAACAAAATTGTTGTCTAGTGGAATGAGAACCTAAATGCATAAAGCACAAACAAAATATGCTAAATCCTTTCATTAAATAGTAGACAAATGGAAGTAATTGATTTTCCTGAAAATATGCTTTAGTAGATTGGAACTTGACAATGTATGACTGGAATTTCTAAAAATACATGTATGCTACAATTTCTACGTCAAAAACGAGGGAAATTCAATGTAGAATAAAACAGCAGCCAGGCTTACCGTAATAAATCTACAGGATGATTTTCTTGAGGAACATACTCAAAAAATGCAGCAACAAAGGCTTGCAACAGTGCAGGAATACTATCTGATCTATTCTGTCATAAAAGAATTAAATCTGATGTTAGCTTGCATTATAGAATATCCAGTACAACTCAGCATTATGTAAAAACATTTCAATGATTTTTGAATCTAAATCAATTAAATGAGCTGTCATATGGAAATATTAAAAGTAAAATTTTAGTAATTATATAAAAGCAGAAAAAGAGGGCACCTGAATAGTCAGAGAGATTACTCAGAAGCAACAACACAAGACCAAATTAACGTTTTTTAATTTATATATATATAAAGAATACAAAACATCCTTTCATGTTTAAAACAAAGGTATGAAAAATCCATTCTGGTATGTTGTACCTTTGTCACCAAGTTCTACATCATCTACCCAATAAACCACAACATTCAGATTCGTATCTCAATCTTGTAACATGTAAACAACTGATTTGGGTAAGACACATTTTTACTCTATTCTACAGCAATCTCCACTATATTCTCATGATAAAGTTTTGCATTGGAAAAACTGTAATAAATAAATCAAATATGAAACAAGTTGTTTTACCTGCATCATGAAAAAATTGCACATAAAGTAAAAAACCTGGGCATTCTGAGGATTCTTCTCAAACGCTGAGAGCCACACATCACAAGCTCTTTCAATCTCTCCTGTTCTCAAATACAAATCAACTAGAGTCTTCAAAAGATGACAGTCAAAAGGATTTAATTTCAGAAGTGATTTACTCAGTTCAATAGCAGCTTCCCACCTTGAATGAAATCAGTGAAGTTTTCCATGAACATCTTCATAGATTATTTAAAATGTTAAAAGAATGAAATACAAAAGCCTTATACAATTTTTTTTAAAACAACTCCACTCTTGTGGGAGCACTCCACCAATATTCCCCGGTCTATCTAAAACCACTAAGAAGAGTTGGGTCCGATTATTATTATACAGAAAACTATTAGGAAATCTAAGAGCTGCAGAATTGAAACTTCCCAGAAAGCAATGTCAAGCCCTATATGGGGTGCTGCATAATGCTGCCAAGAAAATCTTTTGGCCACACCCAAAGTCAGCAGGAGCTGAACTGGATTCAAATTTGTCAACAGAAACATGAACATGGAACCTTATGGCTCCTTGGGGTCCTTATGGCTGTGAGCTTGGCCACCTGCTCTTCAGACCATTCCCCTGCCTTGTTTAAGGACTTCAGGGAGGGGGCAGGTTGCCTGAATGGAGGAGGAGGGACTTGTTCCTTCACATCTTCAGGAGGTCTTGGTTCACCTCTTCAATAAGTCATTGCTCATTCAGTACCTAACCTTCAATTTTTAAGGAAGCTGGTTGAGGTTATTGCCCCATTCTGATGCAACCACTGTTGCTCTGTTTGATACCATCAACCATTTCTCTTTCACAATCAGCTCTGTGGATGGGGCAGGAAGCATTATATTGTGCTGGTTCTCCTACTTTCTTTAGATCGATATCCTGTAGGGGAACAGATCTCGGCTGCTACTATTCAACATCTACATGAAGCCGCTGGGTGAGCTCATCCACTGCTATGGGTGAGGTATCATCTGTGTGCTGATGATACCCAATCATGTATTTCTGCACCTGGTCAATTAAGTAATGCTGTTGATGTCTTATCCTGGTGTCAGGAAGCTGAAGGGATCTGGAGGGGTAACGATAAGCTTCAGCTGAAGCCTGGCAAGACTGAGTAACTTTGGGTGTTGAGACCTTCCATTTCTGGGACTATGCCCTTGAAGAGTATCCAAAAGTTTTAGTTGGTACAGAATGCAGCAGTATGGGAAAATAAGTGTATTCGTTGGAATGGCAGACATTATATTTCTGCTCTTTCAGTGCACTGGTTGCCAGTTTGCTTCCAGGTCCAATTCAAGATGCTGGTTTTTAACCTTTAAAGCCCTCCCTGGCATGGGTGTCAGGCCCAGAACTTAGAATGACATGTAGTAATTCTTCCAAACTGAATTCTTTATTGTTTCACATCTACAGATAAAATCTTGGCAGACTGAGGACTCTACTATCTGCATCTACAACATATTCTGTGAACTATTAGGGAATGGCTGTCCTTTACCCTTTTTTTTCTCAGACATGATCTCTGGGCTGAATTGCCTGTTACTCCCCTGGAATGCACCCTGGGGATCCAATTTCTCACTACATTTCATCACATTGGGCCAGGTTATTTGAGAGACTGCCTCTTCCCATCCCAATTACATGTCTGTCCCAGATGTAATTGGGATGGGAAGAGATCCAACAGAAGAATTGCAGATACTCTATAACCCGTCTGCTAATTACATTTGGCAGGACCCTGGAAGCAGACCATTTCTGCCATAGTGCCCATATAGGTTGGGTCTATCCCTGTTCATTTTTTTACAATGTCATCAGGCTTGGGAGCTGAACCCTTGGTGAGTTGCTGAGGTGGCTTTACTGCTGTATCTGTCACTCTCTCCTTGCCTCTTAAAATTGTAACTTTTTTAACGGTTGACTGTTTTTATATTGTTTTTTAATGTTTTTTTAATTTTGCACTACCCAGAGACACATTTTATGAGATGGGCGGTATATATAATAAAACTCTTTTTAGTCTTCTAATATTAGTAATATTAGGATAGAAACAGCTGGTCCTAGAATATAATGGAAGGAGCATACAAAAAAAAGTAAGTTTTTCAATAACAACAAACCTTTCTAACAGCTGCTGCAAAACAATCATGTTTCTATACAAGGGAAGGCAAAAAATTCTTTTCTCAGTGGAAGCATCCTCGCTAGTACATGATTGGATGGCATCTAAAATAATTCAGAAACAAAACAAAAATTACACACTTAGAAATATAAAATGTTGTCACTAAATACATATATGCAATTGCAATCCATATTATTTACTACACTCAACTTTAGTACAATCTTCAACACTAGTTTTAGAAAATTGATGTTTATGAACCAATGGAGTAAGATTACATTATGAACCAATGGAGTAAGATTACAATTTATCAACATAAATTGATGTTTATGAACCAATGGAGTAAGACTACAGTTGTATTGAGACTTCAATTCCCAGAGTGTTTCTAGAGAATGGGTGGTTTGCAGTGATGGCTTTCTAGAACAATATTAATGTTATCTGTGCCTATTTAGAAAGAAGCGTCACTAAGATAGATATATTTACTCTAAATTAATGTATGAAGAACTAAAATCAATGCTTGATAATCAGTAATAGCGCACTGTATCATAATTACAGTATACATACTATTAAATATTACTTTAAGAATTAAACCAATTACCTTCAAACAAAGCTAACAGAGTATCAGGATTAGCTTTAACATCTTCCATTGTTTTCCAAGGTATCAAAAAGGACTCCTTTTTCATTAGTTTTGAAGGGTTGCTATTGGCAGGATCATAGAATTTAACTGGAAGATTTCCAAATTCAATCAAATGTATGTAGGATAGCCAAGCTAAGCAACGGTCACTTACAGTCAGATGTTGCACTATAATCTTATCACTTGCTGACTTCAGAGCATTCTGTGGAACAGAAAAGGATATAAGCTTAAACTTGTCATGCCTCCTTCAGAGGAGGTCTCATCAAGGAGGAGATTGAACCTTCACACCTGGAAGGTTCAATCTCCTGGAGCAGATGGCTCTACAAGTCATAAACCTAGAAACTGGATCTTCTAAAGCATGGGTGTCAAGCTTGCGGTGTCACGTTGCCATCATGTGACGTTGGGGGCCCCTTTTCCTTCATGGAGTTGGGGTGGGTATGGCCTGCGGGTGATGCATCCGGCCCACGGGCCGCCAATTTCACACCCCTGTTCTAAAGGCACTTTTTCAGATCTAGACTTTTTAGAGGATAAGAAATGCCCACACCAAAAGGCATCATTTCAACCAAGAAGCAGATCTCCCTGTAAATAAAAGCTGACTTGGGAGACTTACTCATCTTAGGTAGGCAGGTAGGCAGGCAGGCAGGGAGGGAAGGAGGGATAATTTTGCTCATGAAACAAAATCAACAGCCACAGGAATAAAAATTGGAATTTCTGTATACTGATTTTTTGATCCTGTCTTGCATTCTGAACTATTACATTACCATAATTTTAAAGGGACCAATTAAGCATAAAGCCAACGGTAACAAAGTAATTTCATCTTCTAGAAGGGGGGGGAGAGCTACTATGCATTTTATACATAAGACGAGTCTGTCTATTTAAAAAGTACTTTGATTTCCAGTCATCATTCTTGAGACTTTTGGGCATTATACAATAGTTGTCAAAGATGACTGGTGAACAGAGATTCCTCTTTCTTTTCACATTATTTGATAAAAATTAGAATATTCCCATTGCTGCTCATTTTTTCTTTTTTTTCTTTTTCTTTTATTCAGAGCATGCACTAGCCTCTGCAAGATATGTCAAACTATCAATGAACTCTAATTATTTGGATGAAATTATAACATTATAATATAACCAAATACCTGAAATAATGCAATGGCGTTTTGATACTTTCCAGTAAAGAGACTTAAGTGAACTCTATACAGTAACATCTCCAGCAAGCGAAAGGACCAAATATTCACATTCTCCTCACTCTTTGGAGCTTTCATCAGGAATTGTAGCATTCTTCCACATACATAATCCTTTCCATCATATGAATTTTCAAGACTTAGAAACTGAACAATAGTTGGGAGAAAACATTCACTCTTAACCATAAGAATTACTTTGGCTTATAAAGTAAAATTACACAAGATTTCAAAAGATAAGCTCTTAAATTTATTCAGGATATTTCTGAGACTTTCTGTCTCCAACTGTGTCTGGGTGTGCATGCTCTGGGTCCTTCCATGACACAGTGCCATTTAATGGGACCCAGAAACACGAGTTGTCTGTCATGGCATATACCCTATAAAACAGCATCTTCTCTGAGATCCAGGAAGCCCTGACCCTGTTAGCCTTCCAAAACACTCAGAACATTTGATTTTTCCATCAGGTGTCAGGACCAGGTTATTAATAGAGTGTTTGATATAATTCTTCAGCTTCCAAATTTTCATATCAGATATAAAAATTTTTTAAATAAGTAATGCCAAATGTTTTAATAGGGGAAATATTTTTGTACTAATTAAAGGACTTTTACTAAAGAGTTCGTAAACATGTATCAGTCAACTATATCAATATATTTCAAAAATACTCCATGGTAACTTTCCACGCACATCTGCAGCATTGCTTTTCCCCAAGGACATCTACCTGTCCTATCAGAATATTGTCACCTTGGAGTAGAATAGAATAGAATGAGCTGGAAGGGACCTTGAGGTCTTCTAGTCCAGCCTCCTGCTCAAGCAGGAGAACCTATGAGTAGAAAGTATGCTTTTTCTGCAGCAGCCCCTGCCCTATGGAACATACTTCCCCTGAAGTTTTGTAGGTCTCCACCCTCTTAGCCTTCTGAAAAGCACCATGGACCTGGCTTTTCCCCCAAGCGCTGGGACAGGAGAGGTAACTGCATGTTGGAAGTTTGACTTGGCAGCCAAGTTTTTATTTCTAATGCTTATGGCTTTAATAATTTTATTTGGTTTTTATGCTGTTTTAATTCTTGACTGGGAGATACTCAGATCTTGGTATAAGATGAGGAGGGATATATGAATGTTTAAATAAATAAAATGTAACTTACTGTCCACCAAATCTTATAAGTAGGAGCATATTCCACTGCTGTCTCACACATTTCTTGCACTTCTTCCTTAACCCCCCTTTTTGAAAACAGCTTGAGATAATGACACCAGATTTCAGAATTGTCTTTGTTATTTTCTAGTGCTCGGGCCAAAACATTTAAAGCTGAATCCAAGCATTCAGCAGATGACCTTTGTAAAAACAAATGGGAAACAAGAAAATACTTTAACAATTTGTAGAGAGGCAGCCATTTTGGTATGTTGTTGAAAAAATTGTAGTACCTTAAATTAACAGATTTATCATGACATAAATTTTCTTGCATTGCAGCATTTGCAACTAAGATTTGCTGCCAGCTAACGTTCTTAGAGTATTTGCCAGTTATTTTCTGAAAAAAATTAAGTCTTCTCATGAAAGTGTTTCCTCAATTATCATCATTTTTAGACAGATATTTCCTATTTTATCCAAATACATTTTTAAAAAAGCAAAAGAGAAATATTTTATTTCCATATAACCTTTGAAACCACTGAATTGTGTAATTCATTTTTATAGCAAACAAGCCTTCCTACTACAAAGCGCTGAAAATAAACAGACTTTATCTTAGAATATACCTAAGTTTTATTACCTTTACACTGGATTTATAACACAGCAATACAGCAAATTGTTTTTCAATTGCTTTTAAACAATAGCTTACTTGTCTTTTGAGCAAGGGCACAAAAGACTGACAAGCCGTTAAGGGAACATAGGTGAGAAGATACTGAGCAAAAGTGCAACTGACTGATCTGCACAGTAAGAGTTACCTACCCTTCATTTTGATTCAGGTACTTATAAGCAAGTTTGATCCAAAGCTGAACATTTGAAGGATTCTCAAGTACACTTGCTTCCAAGTTGGCAATGTCATCAGTCTCATTGGTAAAATACCTCACATCATCTGGAGTCACAACAGCATCCAGAGCAGGAACACTTATTTTGTTTTCTACTGGAGGAGCTAGAAATAAAAGTAATATTTTTCCCTATCATAATATGCAGGATTGAAATTATTCCTAATTTTAAGTACAGGTAGTCCTTGACTTACAACAGTTCATTTAGTGACTGTTCAAAATTACAACGTCACTGGAAAAAGTGACGTATGACCTTTGCAGTATCTCCATGGTCACATGATCAAAATTCAGATGCTTGGCAATCGATTCATATTTATGATGGTTGCAATGTCCTGGGGTTCTGTGATCAGCTTTTGTGACCTTTTGACAAGCAAAGTCAATGAGGAAGCCAGATTCACTTAACAACCAGGTTACTAACTTAGCAACTGCAATGTTTCACTTAACAACTGTGGCAAGAAAGGTTGTAAAGTGGGGCAAAACTCACTTAACAAATATCTCACTTAGCAACATAGATTTTGGGCTCAATTGTAGTTATAAGTCAAGAACTACCTATATTTCAGCAAGGTAGGCTGGCATGAGTGGCCTGCCTGCCTTCTAAGTTAAAATGAGCTGCAGAGGAGAGGCACATTTAAGTTCCATAGTTAAAAAAACCTGAAAAATGTGTTTACCCAGAAAACTTTTACTTTGAAAATGAAAGAGTCAAAGAGAACTAACTCTTGGAAACAACAGTTTTAGTCTGTTTTACTAAAAATCAGACTAAATCTAACTATTTTGTTTTTCTGAGGATGTTAACAATTGTTGAATAACTGTCATTAATACAACAAGGATTCTGCCAGAACTGAAGTAACTGAGATAAAAGATTCTGAGTAATTATGTATTCTCTGCATCAAGTTAGAATCAGCAATATCTGGTTAAGACTAAGTTTTGATCTTCCAAGTTGCTTCTTACATTAACATTCATATATGATTATAAGACAAATTTAAGCATAAACCAAAAAACCATGTGAAGCATAAATATTTTTATAAATAATTTTTGGATTGCTGTTTTCTATTATTACCATATTTAATGAGGCCAGAAGATAGTTCCTCTTCATTGCTACTATCACTGTCCAGTGTTTTTTTCAAGTACTTTACCCTCCATTTCCTTTCTTCTTTCCAGGTTGTAAATGGAGGCGCTGTTAGTGAAAAGAGAAAGAACATTTTTAAAAGAAACTCCTTAAAACACTTAACCATTGATATTGTTAAAAGTTACTTACTATGGCCCTTGCTTTCATTGATATTGCTAACTAGAAGAACAGCAATCTGATCCATTGCCATGCGATCTTTATTTACCCCGAACAGCTTTTCTATGTATTTTTCTGAAACGAGATGACAATATTGAAGATTTACACTACAATCAAATTTTTACAAGAGTACATTCACACACCTAGGAAGAAATCCACAAAAAAATAAATAAATTGCTGAGACTTATTACAATGAAAATAAATGCAAACGTAACTTTTATAAACTTAATCAGTGAGTCACATTACTAAATAACAGCTTACATAAAACTAATACTGTATAACAGAAGGTTGGTTTATATTTTCTTATTATCTTATTACAAAGTAAACTGGAAGCATTAGAAAGCAACTTGTTTTTTACACGTAAAGCAAAAAATGTCGTGATCAGATTTAACAAGTAACATTACAGAACTGAAAATCTTTATTGATATACTAATATGCACATACCTGTTGCGGTACTTATCTCCTCATCAGTACTTTTATCTGAACAGCCTATCAAACCTAAATTGTATGAAATAACATCCTCAAATAGTTGTCTCCTGCTAAGAGTGCAGTCTTTCATGTGTTGCCTAAAAGTAAATAATATACTTTTTACAAAATGTAAGAAGAAAAAATTGTGAACACAGGATCACAATATGTGAAAATTTTCATTAACAGGTGAAACTATTTTAGCTATCAGAAGTTGAGAACAATTTGCTATCTAACGGTGCCCTTTTCTCATAAAGGACATTTTTAACCCTCCTTTGTAATACTTAGCTATATTAATCTATTGTGAGGCACTGAACATTAAAAATGACATTCTGATAGGATTTTTTACAGCCAGATGGATTTTTTTGGGACAATCCAGCTGTATGGACTACCTTAATAAGCCAAAAATAAATCCAGTGAACAAAATGGATTTCAACACATAAAACACGAATTCTGCAATAAAATGAGCACTAATGATTCCCAACGTGCTGCATCACAAGCCAAATGTAACTTTTAGTATCCTTTAGTAAAAATATAGAATAGGTAATCCTAGACTTACAATCATTCATTTAGTGACCATTCTAAGTTATAACAGCACTGAAAAAAGTGACTTACAACCATTCCTTGCACTTACAACCATTACATCCCCATGGCCATGTGATCAAAGTTCAGGTGCTTGGCAACTGGCATATATTTATGGTTGCAGTGCCCTGGGATCATATGATTGCTATTAGAGACCTTCCTAGCCAGCTTCCAACAAGCAAAATCAATGAGCAGGAGCCAGATCACTTAAATGACCTCATGGTTCACTTAATAACTGCAATGATTTTCTTAACAACCATGGCAAAAAAGCTGTAAAACTAGACATGACTCACTTAACAACCAGGTTGATCAGCAACAGAAACTCTGGTATCTGTTGTGGTGGTAAGTTAAGGACTACCTGTATAATCTTTTTGTCTGTAAGAGTTCTTATGCCTCAATCAATTTTCTATAAAAGGTGTTTCAAATACACACATATTCATATATGAACATGAGAGTCATTTCTACAGAACTTGTTAGTGTTTAAAGCCTGGAGAGTTGTATTGTGGATGAATTTGAAATATTGGCTGCTTCTCTTATTCTCTTTATATAAATCATATTTTTTTATTGATTGATTACATTTATATGCTCTCCATATCACCCATCAAGCAACTCTAGGCGGCTTACATTAATAACTTAAAAGCTGCAATATAAAACATTGAAATAAAAATATTACTATTACATTTAGCTAAGGAAAGCACAATATACAGCAGGATGGAGGGAGAATCTTCTCTTAATCCACTTAATACCTCCAATATGGAATGCCCTGATTGGGGACCCCAGTTCATGTGTATATATTATATGTACCTCATCTATGCATATGTGTGATGTAGATAGATAAGATATATATATATATATATATATATATATATATAGAGAGAGAGAGAGAGAGAGAGAGAGAGAGAGAGAGAGGGAGGGAGGGAGGGAGGAAGGGAGGGAGGGAGGGAGGGAGGGAGGGAGGGAGAGAGAGAGAGAGAGAGAGAGAGAGAGAGAGAGAGAGAGAGAGAGAGAGAGAGAGAGAGATATCTTTTAAGTGTGAATGTACATTCCAAGTTAATTTTACAGGCACAAAAGGAAAACAAGCATGATTTTTTTAAAGAATATGTCACCATATTTAATGATTCTTAAAACTGCTTATGTTGTTTTGCTCAGACAGTCTGACGATGACAAATTCATTTCAACTCTACAGGCAATACAAATAACTTAATTTAAGATACAAAATAACTCACCATTGGCACTCGTCGTCATTGCATGTGCCTGTTAAATCGAAACGGCAAAAACACTGTTTGGGTTCAATCTTATTGCTGTAGGATACTGAGCTGAGGTAAAGTTTTTCTTTTGTTCTAAAATAAGGACTAAACCTAAAAAACATAAGTAAAATCAAATCATCAAGCAAATAATTTTTTAAAGCAAAAATGGGAAAGGTACTAAATTGCAGTCAAATCAAAGATAACTGTAATCATAGTCAGATACCCAAAATATTGTTTGTTATTCAGTCCAAAACGAAGATCAATTGTTCTTATGCACAGAACCCATTAACAATAGATTAGCTGGGATTACAACCATTATCAAAATTGATACTCAGTAATATTTTTATTTAAACAGTATAATTCAATGTTGTCACTGGAGATGGTTTTTTAAAGTCTAAGTTCCCCAAAAAAGCAAGGATGCAGAAAAATTTTAATATATTTATATGAAAAGAGAGACTACTATATTTATAATTATATGAAAAATGAATAGAAAAAACAATGTCAAATTAGTGACTGTGTGAATGGGTGAGAATAGAGACAGAACAAGGTCAGAGTAAGTGTATGGGATATTTAGGTAAGTGTATCACACTACTTACTTTTGGCTAACTCAAGACAGCCACCTTTTTAAAAAAAAATACAGAGCAAATATATCCCCTCTGTTTAAAATATGTCCACCTCTCACTGATTTTAGAACAGAGACCATTTACAAGGAGCTCAGCATCTCCGTATGTCTCAACTTTTGAAGGTGCATTTGGGTACCAATCCTTATAAACCTTATTTCCACCATCAGAATAGTAGGTATTTTAAATAAATACAGGTAGTCCTTCATTGACCATCAATTGCTTAGCTACCATTTGAAGTTACATCAGAGCTCCCCAATACGGTACCAGATTCCAACAGCTGCCCTTCCCCACAATCAGATAACTATATTTTGTGCATTTGGAAACTGGCCCACACTTACAGTTGTTTGCAGCATCCTGCAATCAAATGATCATGATTTACTCCCCCCCCCCCCCCCCCCGGAAAAACAGTATTTAGTTCCATTCTGGGTTTCAGTAAAACCTCCCAATAGCAATGAGTTTGCTTTCCGACCATGGCATTCATTTTACAATCATGGTGTTTGCTTTATGATTGCTGCATTTGCTTTCCAACCGCTGCAAAAAAGTGTCATAAAATAGCAATAGCAATAGCACTTAGACTTATATACCGCTTTACAATGCTTTACAGCCCTCTCTAAGCGGTTTAACAGAGTCAGCATATTGCCCCCAACAATTTGGGTCCTCATTTTACCCACCTTGGAAGGATGGAAGTTGAGTCAACCTTGAGCCTGGTGAGATTTGAACTGCCAAATTGCAGGCAGCCAGCAGAAGTAGCCTGCAGTACTGAATTCTAACCACTGCGCCACTGTGGCTCATAGGGTTGTTCACATGAGCCACTTTTATGACTGTAATTGACAGGCTCCATCATGGCTGTAAGTTAAGGACTACCTGTACTTTTCTCTCTAGTCCTTCCCCAATCCCTGTACTAACAATGCAGTTGAGTTACATTTTTCCAGTATAACCCAGTTGCTTCTAAGACAACACATATTTACACATACTTTGACAATAGGCCATTTTCTGATTACATTAGACATTCCCATGTATGTTCTAAAACAACCCTATTACAGTATCCCATTGGTGGCAAACAACTTTAACAACTCCATGTTCATACCTGTAAGATTTAAAAACAAGAAGAGGACTATGATATGGTCCAAATGGGTATGGCTTTCCTTCTGTTTGTTTATTAGGAGCTGTGAATTGGTCTATATCCACTGTTATTTCCTAGGAAAGAGTACATGTGTGTATAAGTTGAAACACTATATGAAGATTCACACCATAGTAATTAAAAATATAATGCACTGGAACTAAGACTAGAATCTTCCTACTTTTTCTAGAACGGTAGTAATCAAGTAAGACAAGCTAATGAATACTAGCCTAACTCCTATTCTAAGCATTAACTATAAGTTGAAGCCATCAATTTTCTATTATTTTATAACTTACTTGACCACAAGTATTTTCTTCAATAGAAATAATAAATGGTGCATTTTTTTCCAAGACTTCTTTCAAACAATCAGCTTTCGCATAAAGATTTTTTAGTTCATCAATATTCAGTCCCAAAAAAAGCTCTGGTTGTTCTAATGTCTTTTTAGAAAGTTTATTTGCAGCTTCTTGCTTGGGAGTGTCCACATGTTTAAAATTAGGTTTAGTAAAAGAATTTGATTCTCTGAAAGACCTTCTTCGTTCTCTACTACAATTGGATGAAATTTCATCATCAAAACAATTCTCTTCAATATCCAAACTCAATTTGTCTTGTGTAAGATCATGAAGGGAAGGCTGAGGTAGTGCAAATTCAGATTCTTCTTCTACAGAAGGGACAATAGTTAGCCGATCCTTACTCTGGTATGCATGGGCCTCTTTTAGTTGCTGAATTTTCAGGGCATACTCATGTTGCAATTGTTGCAGCCTTTTTTTCTCCTGTGCAATCAACTCTGCAGAATGCTTCTTTGGACTCGATGAAGGTGATTTCTCGAGTTTCAATGTTTTGTTTGGCTGCAAAGAAGCAGAGATCTATCTTTCTCACGAACTCAATTATAGGCAAGATAAATTAGAAACACAACATTTGACTAACTTCATCATTATTATTTGTTAGGGAGAATTTATATGTTCAGCAGAAAAGTGCAACATTTTGGCATATTTACAAAAGTTCAACTCAACCATTCTACAGTAAGTATATTTACAATGATCCACAGTTTTACTGATTACAAGTGCTCATTTGGCCTCTCACAGACTGCCTCTTCACCCCAGTCATATGAGAAAGATTTTGCAGCTTGAGCCTGTGAGGTTTTCAGAACATGTACCAAATGGCTAGCAAGCATAGACCCAAGTCTCAGTTTCTTTCATTATGCTCTGAAGATGTTGGAGGGAAGATAAAAAGGAAAGGGGGGAAAGTAGCATTTTGCTTACTACAAACCTCCAACATTCATTGACTTACTACAGCTTCCTTTCTTTTTCTTTCGATCTATCCAGGCAGGAACGGCAGACAAATACTTTTTGGCTTCCACTACCTGATGTATTCTGAGCACCAAATAGCTCTGTTCCTGCTAATTATTGAGCTGTATTGGGTCTGGAACATGTTTTGATACTAGATGCATCCCCTCAGTTCTTGTCTCAGTCCTAAGGATAGTAGTAGCCATGTGTATTTTTAAGGCATATTATAGAGCTAGACAACAAGCTTATTTTGCAACAAACTGCAAAATAAGCTCAAATCCTCCTTAAAAATTAAAGAAAAGTTGAGGGGTTCATGGGATCATACTAGCCTATATTGAAATTGCAACATTCCTTTCAGTTTTTCACTTACATCTAAAATTTATGTTTTCTAATTATATTTGTAAATTAATTTTCATTCATGTTTCATCTTGTTTTCTGACTTCCAGCCTAGAACAGTAATGACTATTTCAGAACAATAGTTCTTAAATTTGAAGAACAAACTTACTCCAAAATGGCTCTGTTCAAGTTTTCGTTTTCCGATTTCTTTGCTAGCCAGGGCTTTGGCTCGAGCAAGTTCTTCTCCATATTTTAATGCCAATGCTTTCTTAACTGTTACTCGTTGCTGTACTCTGTGAATCTGAAGCATTTAAACATTCTTCAATAAATTCTATATTCCAACCAAAAATTTTAAATTAAAATTTAAAGATTCTTAAACATATCTAATAAGATGAGCAACATGGCCCTTTTTACATACTTACTTGTTCTTGAAGTTTTTTTAAAAATATCTTATTAGCATTTAGTACTTTTTCCGTTGCTTGCAGCTGCTCATTAAGTTTAGCAATTTTGCTTTCAGCAAGACGAACAGATTCTTTCTTCTTTGCCTCTTGCTGTAGAAGATGTTTTAACACAGATTCATCCTTCATCAAGAGAAGTCTAAAGAGAACAGTTACATTCTATATAAAAGCTCTATATTATCAGAACCACCATCAAAAGCAGCTGGTCTACCACATATTTTCATGAATTTTTATACATTTTCTTTCAATTAGCAGACTATGTTTAACAACAGAATAATATTATAAAACAATAAATTAAGGAGGGAAATCTTTGAAAATTATAAAGAAATGGCACACTGATATATTGCAATCCAAATAGTGGTTTTATTTATTTAAATGTATTGGCCATCCAACTTCAGAATCAACATTGCAGTCTAAAATTTGTATCCAAGTTAGCAAAAGTTGATTGTGAAAAGATATACAAATCTACAGCACTGAACTTTACATAGAGTTATTATATATGTATCACAATTCCCACCAAATGAGTAGTGTTTTTTTAGGGGGGGAAGGGAGCATTACTACAAATATTTTTTTTAATAATGCAAGCATGTGTCTATAAATAAACTCCAACACAAAATGTATAATACAAAAAATATATGTGGAGCATAATGAAACTAACTCTTTATCATATCCTATTTAGCAGGAAATTGTGTTATAGAAAAGAACTCTCAAATGTGTTTACATAATTCCTCAGCTTTTCAACACTTGTTATATCAATAAATTAATAATACAGATCATAAAGTGTAAAACATATTTAGTGTCAAACAGTACTTAAAGTGAAACATTTTAGTGAAATGTTTAGTGAACAGTACATTTGTGTGTGGAACTGATGCATGAAAACGTATTGCCATTTTTAAAATTAAAATTATTATAACAATACAAATTGACCTCCAAGGTCCCTTCCAACAGTTGTTCTGTTATAAAGCAGCTGTTGGAAGTTGGAATATTCAGTTCCTCATAAATTGTTAAGAGTCACATATTTTCTAATTTAAAAATAACAAAACACACAAACAGTCAGTGCATTGATAGCAACTATATAAACAAACTTATTTCCAAAAGTTGCAATAAACTTAACTCCTTTCTCATTAGAGAGATATACTAGGTTGGCAGTAACACATGTAGATGGCATTTTACAGAGTATTACTCTTGGATAGATTTCCATCTGAGTAGACCATCAGACCATTTACTCCAGCTGCACTGCTCTTCCTCTTTTCCATTAGGAATCTCACCAGCTATGGCTACACCACCAATTTCTGTTAATAAAATCTCATTTTTCTTTTCCAATTTCTTTCCTTGCTCTTAAGTAAGTCTTGTATAAAGACCAGCCAAGGCCAGCTGTCCAATGAATTAAGGAAGAAAGAACCTTCCAACTTCCTAATAACTGCCCATTGGACCAGCCTCCAAAGAAGACATTCCAGAGTCCTCTTTTTAATTTAGAGGAATAAAAAGGCCCAGGAAGATTTTTCATCCACTTTTTTGCTGGAATACACAGTCAAAACTTAGGGGTTGTCCGTGAGTCCTACCAGTCCTTACCTCCACAACTCCAATTAGGATGAAAAATATATAAGAGTCTCAAATTGCAAGGTTAAGTCACTCTCTCTTAGCCCAACTCACCTCACAGGGTTGTTGTTGTGGTGGGGAAAGTAGGGGGAGGAAGGTATGTTAGATAGGTTCAATGCCGTGAGTTATTTATAAAAATAATAAAGACAGGATACAAACAAACAGTGTAATAACCAGCAAAATATAAAAGATTAAGCCTTTTCTCCCATAAAACCACAATCCATAGAGATGACATCACAGGGAAATGACTTACTTGTGCTTTTTGAGTTTTGCCTCTGCATCTGTAACTTGCTTCGTTACCATGGCTATCCTACCAACTTCATCAATTTCAACATCAGAGTTTACTGGAGATGAACTTGTCTTCAAAGGTTCAGCTATTATCAAGCGTTGCTTCTCCCGACTAAAAAGATTTGAAAACCATTTTTTAAAGGTTTCAAATTACAAAAATCCAGAAATCAGAAAAAAAAATCAGAGAAAATAGAACAATCTCTGAAAAATAAGCTAAACCCAATTAGTAGAACTTAAACTAAGCTAAAATGACCAAATGAATCTGCTCAAACAAGAAGGGCAATAACTCGGAGATTACTTTAAGCAATAATTTGTTTTCTTATTTGTTACAGCATTTATTTATTTATTGTTGTTGTTGTTGTTGTTATTATTATTATTATTATTTAATTAAACATGTATGCTACCCATCTCACCAGAGGCAACTCTATGTAGCTTACACACATACATTATCATACAGTATATTAAATATACCTGGCAATCTCTTCTTTTAGAAGTCTATACTCTATTTTTTTATCTTCTGGTAAAGCCTCAGGAGTTCTCACAGGATTATTTTCTTTTTCTGACTTTAAAGGTGCTTTGGGTTTCGATGCCTGCAACAAAAAGACGCAAGAAAGGAACCTAAATACAGTATTAGAAGTTCAGAAGCAAATTTGAATTTGAATTCATTTTTATATGGTATAGTTTTTTCAGGTCTATATACAGTATTTCCCTTCAGACGTACTTCCTGGGACTTCTAGTAGTTATACTTCCAACATATATGCTTGTGAATATGGATTTAGAAGACAACACTGAGGAAGGGTCAATAATATTTCAGGGCTCCTTTCCAAAAGTATGTTCTGAAAAACTTTATAAATGCTTCATTCTCTCCTACCATGCCAAATATTTTTCCAGCATGTGCCATTCTAAGGAATGGTCCAATTCCAAAACTCTGTTTCAAACAGATAATTGCCAGAACATCTGAGAGATCTTTAAGTTTGTAAGATACAATTCTGAAAATTACTCCAAATATGGCATGAACCAGAAGGAAACTGAAAATTCTATTTCCTCATCAAGGAATTTTCACATTCCCAGTAAAGAATCATAAAAACCAGCCAACTACCACTACAACACAGAACCATGAAAGCAAACAGTAAAATAGAAAAAAATGTAAGTACATGAAACGGGCCAATTCTGGCTTTTAAAATAGTTTTTAAAACTTAATGCTTTTCAAAAAGCAGAACCAGAACTTCACAGTGACTTTTCCCCAGAAGAAGATTCTGAAATTGCTTGCTCTATTTTCAGGTTCAGAGGAAGAGCTATTTTACAATATTTCTTTTAATAAAAACTATCCTATAATGAAAGACAGGCGCACAGAGTAAGAAATGTGTTTTCTTCAAAGAAGCGTATGGCATACATGGCAGCACTCATCCATTTACCTCCACAGTTCTTCTAGCTTCTTTGATCATAGATTCCAGACCTCCAAATTCATTACTAGTAGAGTTAGGTTGTTCTGCATCTGATTCACTGTCATCTGAATCATTCAATGTAACAACAACTGACTTATGCTTTGGAAGCTGCAGAAATAAAATTACCAGTCAAATAATATAACAATTTTGACTGAAGATACCAACAAAATCTAGTATTATTTGATTTTTAAATGTACACTGAACTTCAATTTGTTAGAGGAGAAGAGCATGTTAACCACTAGCTTTTTAAAGTTGACTTTATGTGGACTTTAATTCTTACTGTACACAAATCTGAAATCAGCATTTCCTCAGCCTCCTTATATTATCAATTGAAGACAGAAAAAACAAAATATTCAATTTTAGCCACTTTCCTCATATGACAATTTATAAGACACTTTAAAATATGAAGAAATTTTTTAAAAAATTATTACCGCAATGACTGTTCGGGGGGGCCTTGGTACTCTAATAATTTTTGTGTTCTTTATACGAGGTTGACACACAGTATTAATACTGACTGCTGAAAGATTGCTTCTTGGCACAGAATGAGAATTGTTGGGAAAAGGTGGTGAAGGTGGACTGTTATTATTCAAGGTTTCCTAAAAAAAAAATCACAACACTTAAATATTGTATTAAAACTATATATTTAAACCAATAAACTATTCAAACACATTATAGGTTTCTCTATGTATCAATATGTGTAAAGTATTGTGTAATTATTCAAAAGTAGGAAACTTATCTTTCATTGCCCATTAACTTTGATAATGTCTGCCATATGACTAAAATCAGATATTCACCAAAATCCCCCACATTATTCAATCCTGCTAGATTCAATATAGTGTCTTTTCAAACAATTAGGCATCTGATTCAACAAATATCCAACTTTTTTTTTTTAAAAAAAAAGCACTTTATGGGATTCAGGGATGTACAAAAATTGCATTTATCTTACAGGTTTTAAGGGATGAGCAAAAAAATTTCTACTGTTTTAAACAAATAAATTTTGGTGCCTATTTACAGCAGCCCTGAACTCTTTGAAGAAATAAGGCTTCTTTCTCATATCACCCAAAATAGCATGTGATCACACAACATATTCACTGTAATCAATGTAGGAACAGTAGCAACATGTCGAATACCAGAGTAGTCCCTTCTGTTTTTAAAGAAATGCACTAGATTTTTCAACAGTTTAAAAAAAGTTATAAGTACATTGTAAAATCTGCAAACTACAACCATTATCCCACTTCAAAGATTGCTTTCCAGGATGGACAATACTAGCTGAATTTCATTCTTGTTAGTCCTTAAGGGGGCCTTGGTGCTCTCTGAACTTGGTTGTTTTCTTGCAGGTTATTTCATTACCCAAACTAGGTAACGTCATCAATGCTAGACTAACCTTTTTTCTTCCTAGCTAGTCTAGCATTGATGACATTACTTCGTTTGGGTAATGAAATGT
This sequence comes from Diadophis punctatus similis, assembly GCA_023053685.1. Classification (NCBI taxonomy): domain Eukaryota; kingdom Metazoa; phylum Chordata; class Lepidosauria; order Squamata; family Dipsadidae; genus Diadophis; species Diadophis punctatus. The sequence goes on along the minus strand of JALIGW010000004.1, from coordinate 44,485,855 downwards.
CTACAAGAAAACAACCAAGCTCAGAGAGCACCAAGGACCCCTCATTTCAACTGAGGTACAAATATTCTCCTTTACTGGTAATCTTTATCCATAGATCCATTCTTACACCCAATTTGAATCTAAAGCTCCCACTTTGATTACACTAGGGTTTATAACAGAGTTATTTTAAATCTTTAGTAAATAGCAGAAATGCAGAAGAATCTTTAAAATTCTAAATAACTCATCATCTTATGTGATTTCTACCATACATCCTACTTTCCCCCAAACAAAACAAAATAGCAAAACACATTCTACATAAAATGTACTAGGGCTGCCATCTAGTGGCAGTATTAAAAACCTATTAAATACCTCTGGTTTGAAAGCTCGTTTGTTAGCTAAAGATTTAAGTAGCTCTTCGCGCAGTAACATTTCTTCTTCCTCCTCCTCATCTGCAAATGGAGGTTTTGGGGGTTGTTCGGGTTCTTCAGGTGGAAGAGGAGGAAGAGGTGGTGGAGGTTCCAGAGAGACAGTTGAAATATCCTCCATGTACAATTGGCTAATTGGCGGTAGAGTCTAAAACAAATTAAAAGAAAAAAATACATGTTATTGCTACTCAAAATTCTCCAGTACTATGTTCTTGTCACCTCACAGATGGAATTGCTTTAAGACATCTACATGGAGTTGTCTTTGAAGATTCAGTAGTTGCCCTATACACTAACTAGGGATAGTAGAGCTAGAATCTTTATACTGATATTGGGGTGAGTGTGGGGGCTGCAATGATTATCGATTTGCTTCTGGTTCCATATTAAAATGGTATCCCCTTTTAAGGGTTACACAGTTTGGTGCCCAGATATTCTCAAGAGTGCACTGTGTGGTTTCCAAGGTAGACCCACCTTGCATTAAGGGAAAGAACCCTTCAATCGGAGCTGCCTTTACACTTTGAAATATATTACTCCCAAAGTAAGGAATGCAGCTAATCTTCAGCATAAAACCATTTTAGAGTAGCTATGTTTTTCAATTTGTTTTGTTTCAACTATTAGACAATTTGAGTCCTTGAAGTAGTTGGTCTAAAAATATCTTCTGTATAAAGAAAGGGAAGGGGGAATTATATTGCAAAAAGTCTGGCATTTTCTTATAGAATTATAGCAATGTGATTTTGAAGTGATGCTGATCACTTAGCGTATGCGGATACAAAACCAATGTCAAACAATTATTAGTTACAGTACATAGTTTTATCAAGCTTTTCTAGCACAACTTTTATTATACAATACCAATGATTAATAGTGCTTTCAAACAAGGAGAGAACAGAAAAGATGTTTCAGAACTCCTATTATAATAGGTACTTTAAAAGAGAATTCTCAAGATGGCCAAAATGAACATACCAATGCAAAAAAATGATACATAAAGAACTTCCATAATTGCATGTAGGAGGCATAAAAAATGTATTCTCAGATTTTTCTACTTCAAAAGTTTCATCTTGTATTATCACTTACTGAAATCTGTGGTGTAAGGGTCACTGAGATTTGTTGAATAGCAGAAGGAAAATATCCAGCAGGACATTCAAAATAAGGAGGTTGTACTGGAGAAGATGCTAGAAAATATTTATCAGAAAAAACTATTGTTACTACAAACTACCATTTATTTAAGGGAATACCTTTACAGCAGGGATCCCCAATCCCGGTCTGTGGCCCAGTGCCAGGCCACGCAAGCGGAGGGCGAGTGTGCAAAGCTCCAATTGCATACTTAGTGGGCATGTGTGAAACCATCCCTTCTCCTGCCACCGGTCCACGGAGCCGGAAAGGTTGGGGATCGCTGCTTAGTAGTACTTACTCTGGTCACATACTAGTTTAAATCATGCCATGATGGAAGAAAAAAAATTAAAACTATCCAAAATAAATGTCACAATTTAAATTCCAAGCTTATCTCATTCATTAATTGAATAAAAAGAAGATACCAGGATTCAATTAAGAATTATTTTTACACGTGCATTATTCAGCTTTATGCTGTAATTCTTCAGTTACATTTCCAAGTGCGTGAGGGGGTGGGGGGAAGAGAGAGACTGTCTGTCTTTCTGTCTGTCTGTCTATCTGCACAAACCAAGCAAAAAGAAATTTTAAATGTCAATCTTAAATCTGTTCCATAGTAACACTACAATATAGTGGAGATCCTCCAAAAATGGGGGGCTGGGACTACTTTTCTCCTACTGATGAAGAGTTGATTTCGCTGCCAAAGCTGGCTCTTTCACAGCATTTGCTCCCTAGATTGAAATGGTAGCACAGAAAGGCCGAGCACAGTCTTCCCAGGCTCCGTTTTTGGCTGTGACAGCCTCCTGCAGCCCTCTGCCAGTGAAGTTGAAGGTTGGGGGGGGGGAGTCACACGCAGCCCCCTCACGAGCTCCGTTTTCACTGGCAGAGGGCTGCAGGAGGCCATTGCGGCTGAAAACGGAGTCTAGGAGCCCATTTTCGCTGGCAGATTACTTGGGCCACCACTGGTGCCCCAACACAAGTGATGCCATGCTGGCCACGCCCACCCCGGCCCCTTGAGGTCAAACACAACCCTGATGCGGCCCTCAATGAAATCAAGTTTGACACCCATATCAAACTTGTCTACTTGGTGCAGGTGCAAAATTGTTGAGGTGTTCCATTTGAATTTAAATCAACAAAACATTTCAGTAGTATTGCATGCAGGACCTAATAATAATCAATTACATATAGAATGCAAATATAAAAAATGGCACTATTAGGAATAAAGCATAATCTGCAAAAATTAGCACTTACCAGGTGAGTTGGTTTCACTTTCTGTGTCCATAGCAACTTCATCATAATTATCATATTGATAAATTCCTCCTGCACTCTCAGTAGATTGCTTATCTAGGGACCTTCTCAAATCTTTATCTGAAGACTAGACAAAGTATATTTATTAACCATATATGTACTTCAAACAATCAAATGGTTTTGCCTTCTCGACTGCTAATAAAACTAACAAAAAACTGCCTGCTTTCAGGAAAAAGGCTATAATGGTGCTATGCAAATTGATTTTCTTCTCATACTTTTGCTTACAACTCCCACAAGACTTATTGACAGGTAATCAGAGATTATAGATACCATAGACCAGAGATCTTCAAACTTGGCAACTTTTAAGACTTGTGGACTTCAACTCCCAGAATTCTGGGAGTTAAAGTCCACAAGTCTTAAAGTTGCCAAGTTTGGGGACCCCTGCCATAGACCAAAACTTCTGAATTAGATTGCCAAATAACTTATATAGATGGTCCTCACTTAACAATCATAATAGTCATTAAATGAGATGCTCACATCACCACTTTGCTCAACGACTGCAATCCCAGCTCTCCCAGTTGCGGTTAAGCAGACAGAATGAAAGAGCTGCTTGCCCTCCTTTGTCAGGCAGCTCTTTTGCTCCGTGCATGGAAAGAAACTGTTTCCCTGAGCAGGCTGAATGAGATTTGGACAGATTCAAGTCCCATTCACCTGCCCTGGTAAGGAGTTCCCTTCCACTCATAATGTAAAAGTGCTGCCTGCCGAAGGAAGGTGGAAGAAAACTCTTTCCCAGGGCGACATGCACTTGGATCTTTGGTTTCGCCTGTCAACACAGGAGTCATTCCCTTCCCCTCATGTGCAGGACTCAGCTAGATTTTAAGAGTGAAAGAGCTCCTGTGAGATTGATTCAGCACCATGCAGGGCAGAGCTCTTTGCCAAAGAGCTCATAACTATGATTTGCAATATTTTTTGTAACATCCATTGGATATGCTGTATTCCCTTAATAACCACATGGTTTGCGTAAGAACTGTAGTGACTTGCTTTATGACCATTGTAAAAGTGGTTATAAAATTGAGCCAGGTCAAATGGTCACCCCAGTGTATGACCAAACTTCTGAGCATAGTTTTGTTCCAAATTGAGGACTACTTGTAATTCATGTCCTAGAAATAAGCATCTTTCTGCATAACCTCATCCACTCCCTTGTTCTCTGCCAATCACTGCTTCACCAGGCAAAAGTACTTCTAGTAGACTGGTAGGGCAAGTAGGTGTCCCTTCTGTCCAAACAAGTACCACTGCAGAAGTACACATTGCTTCTATTTTTTTAACAGGATTATGGCCCCACTAATGCCTTGAAAAACTGGTAGATAATACAGAAGGCCTTTTGTATCTTGAAGACAAAGTCATAATTGTTAAAAATCAGCATAGCTTTGCCAAATTATCATGTGAGATACATACTGTCTCCTTCTTTAACAAAGTAACTACCTTGGTGAACAAAGAGAACACTTTGAAATAATCTATCTCATTTTCAGTAACAATTTACCTCAGTTTCTGACAGGTTTCTGCATGACGTTCTGATGACAAGCTGTTAAAAGTGAAATCTGGTAGATTCAAAACTGGGTGGCTAACCATACCGACAGCATTAATGACTTTATATTAAGTTGGAGAGCAACTGATCTGGATAATGGGATTGATAGATTGCTTATGAAATGTGCAGAATGTTTCATAAGCTTGGGGTGAACTCCTGCACTGGTTCTGCTAAACAAAGTTTGGATCACAAAGATCCAAAACACTACATATACATATTACATACATATTGAATAGAAGCAGACTTAGAATAAATCTAGGAAGAGGTGATCCTAGCTTTCAATTCCCCCCAGTCAATGCTTCTATTCTTTGCAGTACTGAAAAATATGAAATATCCCTATGTATTATATACTTAGGATGTATTTCTTCAAAAGAAAATGCTGTTACTTATAAAAGTATTAACACTATTTTTGGTAATAAATTTAATGCTTTGATAATGTTATTTACTGCAAAGCAATGTATCAACTTAAAATTTTGGTGCATAAAACGTTTCTTATTTACAATGTTATCAATCTGAATCAGCATTCCCCCATGATTCATGAACCTCACACTGACCTTATTCAAAAAAACAACAATCTTGAAACATGGACTTTTTCATACACCATTTGGAAGTCTTCTGTATTAATCTTTTAATTGCTGGGGTTTTTTCATTGTTGTTAACTTTGCATGCCTTCCAGAATCATTTTGAATTGGGCACTGCTACAAATCTAATAAATTAATTTTATCACCTATATCTCAAAATGTAAGACATAAATTTCTATCTATCATGGCTATTATATGATATTCCCTATTTCTAATTTTCTTTTACAATTTTGGCAGCTATCAGACTACATATTTCTAGAAAACGGATCAACAAAAGAAGTACTTTAGCATTAATGGGATAGAAAATTAATGATACATGGCCTACAAAAAAAACTTACAAAAGTTTCCAAATGTATATATTTTAAAAAGATACACAATACACAAGTTGTAATATTTTACATGGTATCACCAACAACCATTTGTGTGTTGTATTCCTTAGAAAAGATAGCATGTATGGGGAAACCGGAAGCGTCGCGGCAAGACTGGCTGGAAAAATAGTGGTCTCCAACGAGTTCCATGAAAATCCAGCCAGACAAACCGTTGTTTGGGGGGGGGGGTCCTTCGGACTGGAACCATCCTGTAGAGATGGGGAAGGAGGAGAGGTGTCTCGGACGATCAAGAGGAACAGGCAAGTTCCTCGAAAGTCAGAGACAGTTCTTCAGACCAGCGGCGGGGGTGGCAGCCATTTCAAAATGACCGCTCTGAAGCTGGGGCAACCAGACTAAGTTTTTGGTGCAGGAGCAGTTTTTGAACGGAGTGCTGGAACCGGGTGAGTGATTGGCCAACTCACAGGTAAAAGGATTTTAAATTTGGACATTAAAAGGTAATTAGCAGCTAATCGCATTTGGGAAATTCAATGGAAGAAGGACAAAGCGGAGGCTAAAACATCAAAGCCCAAGAAGATTCCTGTTTTTATAATTGGATTTGGAGAAATTAAACAATAAAATAAAAGAAGATAACTTGGGGAAAAGCATTTTCTATGTGGATTTAAAGTATTTTAGACAGTTTTGTCAAGCAGCTGATTTGAAAGTATTGTGGATTTGAGAGAGCCATCTGCTGGTGGAAAGAGAGCATTGCAATACTTGGTGCAAGACCAGAAGAGAAAGTGCAGCTGTGAAACTTGACCTTTACTACCAGAAAAGATAATTTGGAAACTGTGAGAACTTCTAAAGAGTGTTTGTTTCTCTACATTGCTTGATTTTGATCTTCTATGACTGTGGAAGATAATAAACCTTCAACTTAGAGTGGATTGGACTAATATTGGAATTGGACATTAGAAATTGAAAATAAAAAGACTATATGGACTTTCAGTTTTTAATTAAATGTGATATAAAAATCTCAAAAATTTGTTAAATTGGCAATATGGAGCTTTGGATGTATGAGGAGTTAGTCGAGATGTTAAAAAATATGTGTGAAACCCTAAAAGATAATAAAAAGTCAGAAATTTTGTTGGAATACACAGAGCAGGAAATAGGAGAAGGTGGAAAAAGAGTATAAATGAGGAGCAAGAAACTAACTTTGAAGAAAAAAGAACTGAAAGTAAAAAACAGATGATTTCACTGGGATTTACAGTAGCACAAAAAGAGCAGCTGAGGGGGAACGTCTCCCAAAAAAGAATCAATCAAAGGGTAAAAAGGGAAATAGTGGGAATTGATTAGGAGAAAGCTTGGGGAGAATTACTTGAATAATACATTTAAAAGTGAGAAAAAAGATTCAGAAGAAAAGATACATTTAAAAAATTTAAAAAGCAGTAGTAAAGGGAATGGGATAAGAGAAAAATCAAGAAATTGAATTTTTGAGAGACCAAGAGAAAATGGTTAAAGAGGGGAAGGTTAGTGGAAAGGAGGAAGGAAAATAAGGTTCATAGTAGTAGATTTAAGGGGATTGTATTAATATTATTGATTGTGGATAGTCAACCAAGTTAAAGGGTTTTTATGCAAGATTTGAATATGATTGTGTATATTGCTCATAGTAAAACAGAACAGCAGATGGAATGTGAAATGGCAATTTGGTGTAATTTTGAAGATCATTTAAATTAAGAGATGAAGTTGAAATGTTAAAAAGTGGGATGGGAAATTTGAGAAATATATTTAGTAATGGAGAAATAAGACAATTAATTGATGTTATTATAAGAGATTAGGAATTTAGGGCGATTAGTAATTTTGTTTATGTATTAAGAAGAAAATAAGTTAAGATAAAGAAATAGGGAAAGAGAATGTTATGGCTGAAATTAGAAACAGAGATATGATGTAAAATGGATTATGTATATGAAAGGATGCACAAGAATGATCTGGACAATACTTTGTTCATAAAATATATAGTTTGTGCGGGGGGGACAGACAAAAAAATTGTAATAAAAATTGATTTGGGGGGGGGGGAGGTAGCATGTATGTTAGTAAATACCTTGCTTCTTGACCTCATCTTTCCACCAACCAGCTTCATGAACCTATTATACTGTTCTTCTTGATTTGAAAGATCGCGGATTTTTCTAATTTCCTCTTCCCTTTTCCTTCTTTCCTCCTCTTCATCCTGTTTCCATTGTTCTTCCTCCTTCTGATGTCTTTCTTGTTCCTTTTGCTGCTGTAATTTTTTCCATACCTTTGTCTGCTGTTTTCTTAGAGCCTGCTTAGCTTTAAAAGAAAATTACTTAACTATACTTTCTCCCCCCAAAAAACAAAACCCCATAGAAAATCTATCAAGAATGTATCTGGTGAAAACCACCATTTACTAGGTTAATTATTTACCTGCATTACTTGGCTTTTTGGCAGAATGAGATTTTGCACTGATTTTGCCTCTTTGCTGTACGGTTTTTGCTTTTGTTAGTTTTTCTTTGCTTTCTTTCATTACTTGCTGCTCTTTCTGCTGCCACTTTTTACTAGCAGACTGAAGAGCCAGTAGTCTTAGCTGTAACTCTGATACTTCTTGTTCCTCATCCAACAGTTTCTATTATAGAAATAAAATAATAAATAAGCACTTTAATTCTTCATCCAATTGTAATATCTAACTGGGCAGAAATCCTGCCTTTCACTGAAGTGGCTTATGTGAAAACCGCGGGGATTAGGGAGTTGGTTTAATGTCCAGGTTCCGACTGACAAACCCAACCAAGCAAGCACTGTTGAGACATTCCGATCTCTGAATGCAAAACTTTATTGAGTACATCGTATCGGCAGATTGAAAGCAAAACTAACTCTAATTCCTGCGGTTTTCACATAATTAAAGTATAGAATCTCCCTTCCCCTATTAGTGCAGGTCACATTGTCCAATTAGATGGCCAGGTATTGTTATGGAATCTGTCCAAGTCTTTGTTGAATATCTGGTTAGGTGACCTTGGTTCCCATGGGACGATTCCTTGCGCCGCCTGGAACTGGCATTCCAAGGGTGGCTTCTCCCCCCCCCCCCATTGTTGTGGCAAGCTGAAAAGCGGCAATGACTGCGACAGCAAAATCACGCTTTGAAGTTGACAAGAACATTTTCATTGACAAGATAGACTCATTAAGACAGGTTATATAGTGCCAGATATTTTTTTTCTAACTTGGAACTTTGAAAAATTTGTTAGGAATTACCCCCATTAAACTCAGTTGCACTTAGTTTCAAATTAGGACATATTGCAAATCTATGCTTTGCTAAAGCTCCTGATTTTAGTGGTGAAAGCAATGTTTTACCTTCTCTACTGCAGCATCAGAAGTGTCAAGCTTTTGTTCTTTTTCATCTGTTGGGAAAAAAGGAGAGAACCCTATTTTTCTAATTATGCGCAAACCCAGACAATTGGCTTAATTCAATAAATCAAAGTTAAAATAACCTATACTTAGTTTGTTATGTGAAAGCAGCCTGTATCAAAGGAACTTTTAATTTGTAAATTCTATGACTCATATTTAATATATTTTACTTCAACTATTGGCTTTTTAAAAATTGATAGCTTCCTTAATTCCAATAACCAGAAAATGCAAATAATCTTAATAAATCAAAAAGTTCAGCTTCTAAGCATTATTTTTTTTTCATTGAAAAACATTTTTAAAAACTGAAGGAATCAAACTTCATTTCAAAAAGGTTACATATAATCAACTTTAAAAAATTTTTTTACCTTCATTGATATCCAGGTCGTTTTTCTGTGAATATTCTTTTATTCCATCTTTTGCTTTTTTCAACTTGCTCCTCTCAGCTAGCGTGGGCAGTTTTTGCCTAAGAGGTTTCAGTTCAAATGCCTGAAAAGTTAATACTTTATTCTCCTCAGGAGACACTTCATTTACAGCATCTTTTGTAATACTGATATTTTCAATTGTTATTTGGTCCTGTGGACTGGCCACTTCACTGTTGCTTTGTTGGGCACTGTCTTCTTTATTATTTAGAGCGTGTTTCTCATCTTTATTAATACATTCAAGTTCTAGTTGAATCTGTTTGTATTTCAACAAAAGATCCTCAAAACTCTCTTCAACTGAGTTGTCATTTTTAGAAGAATAGTTCTGCTTGCGAGATGGGGACTTTCCAAATGTTTTGGCTGATGCATTAATTAAAGAATTTATTTAGAATACATTTATTGATACCATTAAAATGAAGATATGCAAATATTGAAATGGAATGTTTGGCGTTAAGAAATTTTACTCCATGCTCACACACCATTATATTCAAAAATATTTTCAGAATGTAATAAAGAAAACATATATTGTACTTCTGAATTTATTCACCATCAATAAAATTTTCAGTGGCTTGTCATTGCACCTGATTCTTCTCTGGCACTTTAGATATATCCCCTGAAGATACAGTCACAATCAAGCTTGGTCATTTATCTGAAATATGTCTAGCCTCAGTACACATCCCAAGTGATATTTTCTTGAAGTCTGCTAGTTATTTGGTCAAGTAATCGGATTTAAAAGTACGACTGGACATAGTGTCAAGATATGAGGCTATAAAATAATTCTACAACACAATAATCCAAATTTTTCTCTCGCACATAAACAGCTTATTCTATTGTATGTAAATTTTCTATATATGCAATCTTTCATTTTATTTTCCATTATTTATTTATCATGTTATTTCCACTTTAATTATTGCAAATTTTGCTAAGGCAAACTTAGGCTTTTGATATTGGTAGATATTGTCTATTCACTTTCATTTCTGTTGCTATACTTCTTAATGGCTCAAATTTACACTTTTCAGTGATTTTCCTTATATTTAATTACAAAGCATTTTAAGCTGTGTTAGAAGACTGAAGAACTATAACCGGATGATTTTATACAGGAATAATTGAACTGATAAGTTTCAAACTTACAAGAATCTGACTTAGCTATTTGATAAGATTAAAAGTGCATAAGTTCTTCAATATTTAATATTAAAGTACTATTTATTGCTAAAGTTTTAATCTATTTGTATCCCACTTTTATTATTTTTACAAATAACTCGTGTCGAACATATCCAACAAACCTTCCTCCTCCTCCTTTCCTCACAACAACCCTGTGAGGAGAGTCAGGCTGAGAATGTGACTCGTCGAAATACACCCAGCTAGCTTTCATGGCTAAGATGAGACTTATGGTCTCGTGCTTTTTAACTTGGACCCTTAACCACAAACTGGCTCTAGACCACTAGACAAATTGAACTCTCTTGGTTATAGCAAGACAGTGCGGGTCAGATGTTTTGAATATTTGAAAGGGCAATGTGCAATGCCAATACATAAATTATTCCATTTTTTGAATTATCAACCCAATGGCCTAGTGGCAGGGCAAAGTTTCAAACACAGGTATCAACAATTTATCTAAAATTTAATTGGCCATTCTATTTGTAATGTTGAAATAATTCTCATAAGACATGATAATGTAAAACTGCTTAAAGCAATTTTACACTTTTAAAATATAATTGAATAAAACTAAATTCATTGATGCACCCACTAAACTATGAAAATGAATAAAAACCTTATGCAGCAATAGATGGGGACTGTTTGAGAAGTACTTTCATTCAAAATAAGAATACTAAGATACACTGAAATGCCCGTGCAAGAACAGCTCTCAAATATATGAAGATGCATGAAGATGCATTCAGGGAGATTTAGTATGCAACTTTGTATACTACATTGATATTAGTAATGCTTTCTAAACAGTCAAAGGATTATATTACAAATTACAAGGTTCGACACCTTGAGTTATTTGTAAAAATAATAAAAGTGGGATACAAATAGATTAAAAACTTTTAGCAATAAATAATACTTTAATATTAAATATTGAAGAACTTATACACTTTTAATCTTATCAAATAGCTAAGTCAGACTCTTGTAAGTTTGAAACTTCCAATTTTTATGAGTTATTACACAGCTAAGCCTGTGTTACTAAGAATATATTGTGGGGCATGTGACCTGCATTGACCAAAACTACATCCTACTCCATAGTTGCATGAATAAAACTACATAATTAAAACAAATCCAAACAAAAATATTACTTAAGTGGTATATATTGAAGATATAAGTGGTTGTAGCAATGTTTGGCAATGATATTCAACATCAGCTCAAACTCATTAAATACACCTTCAATGAAAAGGAAGATATAAAGTCTCTAGTCAAAAGCAGCAAAAATCTATCAGAATTTTGTTTTGACCCTAATTGTATCAATGCAGGTCACATGCCCCACAATATAGTCTTAGTAACACAGGCTTAGCTATGTAATTTGCAATATAATCCTTTGACTGTTTAGAAAGCATTACTAATATCAATGTAGTATACAAAGTTGCATACTAAATCTCCCTGAATTATGCCCCCAAAACACTTGAAAGTTTATAAATAACACATTAAATACTATCCTAATCATATTAGAAATAAAACACAGCCAATGGACATTTTTTAAAAAGGTTAATATACAATATCTGACAAGGCTCCCTAGCACTAATGCAATGAAGATCACCCACTGAACTCTTCCAAAACTGAATAGCTAATAATCTGCATAAATGTGAAATTAAGTTCTAAATATTTCAAAGCTCAATAACCAAACAGAGCCAAATTGACAGCAGTGAATCTTTCCAATCTCTATTAATGTTCAATTCTTCAGCAGCTTTCCAAGCAGGTCAACATCTGCATGTCCCCCTTCTGCAAATATTCTTTTTAAACATTCATGTTTGCAACATTTCCTCTGTTTCTAAAACAGCTTTCCCAACCTGGTGACCTCTAGATCTATTGAGAGCACAATTCCCATTATTCTCGGCAAACCTCAACAACTCTGCATTCAGATCTTCCATCACCCTCCGACTAGAAACAGCTCTTGACCCTTTATGATGTCGTCACTGTAGTCTCCACCCAACCTTGAGCAAGCCGAGACAGAAGGATTTCTTCCGAATTATCGCTTTGTATAATCGACACCTATAATCAGACTTAAACGAACCAAGATAGCAAATTTAAGTCGCCTCATGCACAGCACCCTTTCCCTCGAGATAAAACAGCAGCAGCAGAATGAGGAAACTGTTATGACAAGGATACATTTCCGAGGCGAAGGCTCCCTCCAGCCTTGGCTGCCGCTGTATCCGCCACCTCCTCCCGAGGGCTTTCCAGGGGAATTGCCACCTCGGCTCCTGCCCCAGCGGCCTCCGCCCCGGTAGGCCCTGCCTCGAAAACGAAACCGGTCCAGCGCGTTGTGACTGCGTTCCCAGAACGAGAGTCTTGGGCCGGCGTCGGGGTGAGGGCCGGGTGGCAGCCGCGAGCACGACGAGGAAGGAGGCGGCTGGGGACGGAAAGGCTCCTTGAGCCGGTACCCGCCACCTCCGCCGTGCCCATGGACGTGTCCGAGTTCCGGGGGAGGCTGGTGGCGCAAGTGAGGGAAGCGGCGAGAGGACGGGAGGCTGTTCCGCAGGTCGGGAGGCGGCCTGCGTCGGGCGTAAGGGCCCCGGCCGCCACTCCGGTCTCTGCCGCTGGGTTCAGGGGGTGCATCGTTATTGTCGTCGTCGCTGATTTCTCCGTCCTCTAGTTCCCCTTCCTCTTTCGGGGAGAGGTTGCTCGGGGTCGCCGCCTTCTCCTCAGCCGCAGAAGCCGCCATAGGAGTTACTCAGCGCTAACTGGGCCGCAGACGCAGAAGAAAACGCCCCAGGCTGGCCCGCCCACAAGCGTACTGCTCACTTTCCGTGCCTTTTCCAAGTGGCGCGATGGCCCAGTCAGACCCCAAACTTGTACGCGCAACACCACCCTTCCCCTTTGCTCTCAAGACTCTCGCGAGACGTAGTTTTTTCTGCTCTTCCCCTTCCTCAAAGGATAGCGGCGGGGGGGGGGGGAGAGGAGCATCACAAAGGGGCAGCGAAATGCACGTTGGGAATTGTAGTCCCCCGCCGTCAGGAAATTGAGGAGGTCGCACTTCAACGAAGAACTGGGAAATAATAACGGTTCTTTAACGGCAATTGTTCTTGCTATAAAAATTATGAGGAAAAGAATGTTTGAAGATCCAATAAAGCCTGCATAGAGCTTAATTTAGGCGTAGATGCAGAACAAGATAGAATTCAGCTTTACCGGTGGGTTTTGTATCGTTCATAATTAACTTGTGGAATCCTCCGCTGTAAAATGTGGAGATGATAGCTATTATCTTATAAGCTTTAAATGAGGAGTGGCTTTGTTCCGATGAAGATGAAATCCAATAAGAACCGCTTAAAAAGTGGGCATGTTTAGTCTAGAGAGAAAACCAGGGGGAGAAGTTCCTCAAATATTTAAAGGATTGGGGGGGGGGGTGTAGCTTTATTCTAAGGAGGTAGAACGAGAACCAGCAGGTGCAGCAGAAGCTTTACCGACGGCGATCCAAACTTGAAATGTGGAATACTCTGACAGTTGTTAAACAGTTTCCTAGAGTTTGAGCATGATCCATCTCTAGAAAGAAATATTACAAGACTATGATTTGAGGATCCCAGCTCAAATTCAGAAAGTTGGAGAAGACCATTGAGTTCCTTTCCAACCCTGTGAGTCTAAATCATGAAGCCAATACTATAGTATTGAGTTTTATAAATGACAATTGCTAAAAATAGCTGGATGCCAATACCTTGTCTGTGGGCTTTCCATATGTAGTTGGCTAGTCACTGTAGAAAACGTGGATGCAAAGGAGGACTTTAGAAGGTTTAAAGTATTTTAAGTGCTTCCCTTCAGTTCATGATGCAGCAGAAAAGTGGAATACTTTTAATTGCAATGAGGCTAATAATGCAATGTCATAATAGTGACTTTCCTATGTTCCCTAGGACAGGTTTAGGAAAGGGTTGATTCTTATGGTTTGTTTCCACTCCTATTCAACATCATCTATTGTTGGAAAAATAATCACTTTCTTTAACATGTGGACAAGTAAGAATAGGTGAATATAATCAAGTGTAGATCTTAAGTTTAGCCATCAAGTTGCTGAACTAACAGGTTGTAAGTACAGAGAGATATGAAATGATAAAGGATAGAGCTGCCTTTCTGTTTGACACAACCACTCCTATGTGTCTGAACCTCCTGTGATTATTTTTAAACAGGAGCCTAGAGCAATTTTGAAATTTTGCTGAATCCTTGACCAGGTTTGGGGGAAGGATATAAGGTGACACAGAATGAGCAAATGGTAATAGCAAACTTCTTGATTAGCATTGCCAGGGAATAGCAACACCTGGAAATACCCTGTGGAGTATCCTGTGGAGTACAGATAGTCCTTAAGTTACAACCATATTGGAGCTTGTCCATTAGGATCAGACGTCAGGACAAATATTAAAAGAACTGCCGCAAGTAATGACCAATCATCCCTGCTCCTCCCAGTGCATTAGTTGAACACACAGGTCAATAAATGGAGCATGAGGTGCCTCAGGGGTGGGAGAGAACCTGGGAGGCCTAATGCAGGCACAAGGCCACCTGCCTTGGGTCTCCACAGCCTCCCTCACCATGAGATACCCCATGCTCCATTTCCCATCCATTGGGTAACTTGCATACATGCCCACCACACAACTGACTGACTTGCTGGCAACAAACAATATGGAAGGAAAAGATGGGGTGTGCCTGCCTTTCCTGGTTGCGGCTGCCCTTCTGAGGCAAAAAAAAAAGAAAGGATGGGTTTCCTAGCCTTTCAGAGCTATAATTTCAATATTTGCATATCTTCAGAAAGTTTTAACCACCACCACCCCCGAAATCCACATTTTTTCAATAAAACAAAAAAAGCTGTGATTGACAGATTTGTCTAACTTTCTCCTCCCTCCCAATTAGGTTTTGAAATTAAACTCCCCACCTCTGTCCTCCAATCTCTATCCCTTTTAACAGCTTAATTTGCTAAATATACTGCATGCCTGGAAAGAGGATGGCAAAATTTATAAGTTACTAACCTTGACCCAGGCTGAAGAGCATGGGAAAGGGATGATGCAAGGAAAGAAAATATTTCTGCAGCAAGCTGGGTCATAAAAGTGAGTTTGATCCTAGGTAGAGGCAGATGTAGGGTCTCCTGCTTGGGCAGGGGGTTGGACTAGATGACCTGCAAGGTCCCTTCCAACTCTGTTAATATGTTAAAAGGAATCACATAGCAATTATTTTTTTTTGCAAGGGCTCAGCTTCTGTCTTGTTTGCTGCACGTGTTGTGCTCTAGCTGGCTAAACTTTTTGAGCTGAATTTTTTCTTCAACTTCTCAAGGCAAAAAGCTGCACTAGGGGCATAGGAGGATGCTTTAGGATTACTTCCCATAAAATAGAAATATACAGTTTCTATCAGTTTGAAGGCATGGTGAAGACAAGGCTTGGCACTGCTCCATTGCATCCTTTAAAACCTTAAAAACAATATCAAATGTTTGGCTTCACTTAATTTTGGGTGGGCTCGAAAAGTAATAAAAAGTTTTCAGACAGATATGTAAAATAATATCTGATAGTAACAAATACTTAAATCTATCTAATTCAGCATCATTTCAGAAATTATATAGATAATTTTAATTAGTATCTGGGATATTGCAGGAGAGCATAGAGAGGTTTCAAAGAGACAGCAAGACAAATTTAGACATTGGGAATATGGTTTTGAAGAAAAAAGTTAGACCAATAAAAAAATACCAGGTAAAAGGATTCAAGAACTCAGATAAATAACAATACTGTTTAATGTTCAATGTACAAGACAAATATCTAGGCCGTGGTCAGCAACTGGGGAAGCAAACAGGAGGAAATGGGAGAATGTGTCACTAGAAAATTTTCTCAAAATGTTTTTTTTAATTTATGTTTAGTACTTTCTCTTTGAATTATTCTGCTGTCGTTATCAAGTGTAGTCTTTTTTATTTTATATTTCACTATTTAAATAATAAAAACACCCAGAACTGCTTTTTGTGAGGAGGGTGGCCATATACGGTAAATGTGATAGACAGAAAAACAGACATCCTTAAAATAAAAAACTGGAGAGACACATCAAAGTCCCACATTCCCTTGTCCTGAGTTACATGTGGGCTAAAGATATACACTTTTAGTACCATTCCAATGCATTTTGTGCACTTTTATATGAATACCGTATTTTTCGGAGTATAAGACGCACCTTTTTACCCCCCAAAAGAGGGTGAAAACTTGGGTGCGTCTTATACACCGAATTTAGCCCCAGCCACCCCCACCCTTTGGCCTCTGTCTTCTAGCAATTTACCTGCTTGCAGGAAAGAGGGAAGAACCTGTAAAGCCAGGCAAGTCAGTAGCAGTTTCCCGACGAACAGCTGATTAGCTTTGCCACGTGGAAAAATTAAAGTGAAACTAACTGCAAAGAGGCAAATAGTTGGGAGAGATTAGACACGCAGGTTTTTATTTTTGCTGAACTGGCTGCAAAGGGGTAAGTGAATAACTATAAATGTCTGTAGAATGTTCAAATTATTAGACTTATTTTTTAAAGACTGCTTTATTATTGTTCTAGAGCCAGGGGTCTCCAACCTTGGCAACTTTAAGACTTGTGGACTTCAACTCCCAGAATTCAATAGCCAGCTTTATTAGCTTTGCTGGCTGTGGAATTCTGGGAGTTGAAGTCCACAAGTCTTAAAGTTGCCAAGGTTGGAGATCCCTGTAAATGTAGACAACTTAACAAAATAAAGAAGCTTTTTAAAATAAATGCTTGGTCTGAAGAGGCCCAATGCTATTGTATCTTCTTTTAAATAATAGAGAATAATGTATACTTTCAGAAGTTTTAATTAATTTTAACAGCTCTGTACAAGTATAGTATGAAATGTAACAGTGTCCTGTTTAGTATTAGAGTTTAGTTACCTTGGAGTAGATCTATTTAAATAATTGGGAGGAGTTAGTGTGACTACGTTTAAGGAAACTTTCTGGCATAATGTACATTTCTCCAATTTTTTGCTATTTCTATGGGTCAGGCACACGTGCACAGAAATACACAGCAAACAGTGTATATCATCTGTGCTGTTTGCTGTTTGGCAAATTGCCTGGAGGCAGAGGCCTTTTTTCCTTGTTTTCCTCCCCCAAAACTAAGGTGCGTCTTATACTTCGGTGCATTTTATACTCCGAAAAATACGGTAATTTAAAATTAAGTTGGACTAGGATTGGGGTAATAATTAACAAAACAGGTGCAGAATGCAGATCATGCTGGCTCTCCAGCTTTAATTGAACCATGATTCTCTACAACTCCAACCTGTATGATAAAGAATGTAATGTGTTCTAATTCATCCATAACTAGAGCCACACAGGTTTCAAGCTATGAAAGATTTAGGATGCATAACTAACTCATTAAAAAAATTTTCCACGATATTGGAATGAGACCTCATTCCAGAGGACAGGCACTGTGACAGAGACTGTGAACTTCCATGGTTCTGATAGAGGGTATTATTTAAGGGGAGATAGTGGTTTCTCAAGTAACCAGGACCTATGCCATGAAGGGCTTTCTAGATAACAGCCAACACTTTGAATGGCACCCACATGCAAACCTACAACGAGGGCAAATTACAAACTAAAGATGCTACATGGATAACCTATGGCCTGCCTACTCTGCTACATTCCGAACCAACTGAAGTTTCCAAGTGGTCTTCAAGGCAGCCCATATAAAAGTAATCAAGCCATGAGGTGACCAGGACATGAGTCATGTGTCTCCTGATCTACAAAAGGGTGCAACTGACACACCAGATGAATCTGTACAAACAGCTGTCGCCTTCTTGACCACAGCTGTTACTTGCTCATCAAATGGGAGATGTGAATCCAGGAAGGCCTGTAGGTTGTGCACCACTCTTAAGTGGAGAAGTGCAACCATATCCAAAGACAGGTGGAATATCCCTAGGTCTAGGTGGCCCAAACACCCAAAATGTCTCAGTTTTTGTAGAACTGAGTTGGAGACAGTTCCTACCCATGCAAATCCATACAGACTATAGACACTGGGACAGAATTTTGGTAATCTCACATGGCCAGGCTGGGATTGAGAGATATAATTGAGTATCATTAATATATTGATGATGCTGAGCCCCAAACTGTGGATGATTTCATGTATATTTTGAAATGGAGGGTAGAGAGTAGAATCCTATGACACCCCCCAAAGAAGAGGCCAGGAGAGTAATCTGTCCCCAACCCCCAACCAATACCAGCTGGAACCAGCCCTGGAAAAAGATTGCTACTTTTACCCTAGCTCCACCACAGGTAATCTACAAGTGTGACCAAAGTTGTTCTCAGTACTAAATCTGGGCCTGAAACCTGACTGAAAGAAGACCAGATACTCTGTTTCCTATAAGGTTTTCATCAACTACATATCAATCACTTTCTCAAAAACCATCTCCCAAAAAGGAAGGAGACTGGATGATAATTATCGAAAGCAGATGGGTTCAAGGATGGACTTATGAGAATGAGAGGACCACCACCTCTTTCATGACAGGTGGTACTATCTTCTCTGTTAAGCTGAGAACACAGCATGAACATAAATGCAAGTTGCTTCCCTGGCTGCTTTTACAGCTCAAGAAGGGCCTGGATCCAGAAACAGGTGGCCAGGTTAACATCCGAGAGGCCCTCCAGGGAGGGATGACAGCAGTGATTTGAAAGGCAATCAAAGAGTGATATGTCCATAGCAATGGATGAGGTCAATGTCCGCTACTTCCAGATTCTGTATTAATCCCACCATGACAAAAAACAAGTATGCAGGCAATTAGTAATTTAGCTCAAACCACAAATTCCTAGGTGCTCAAGTAACTTAAAGCACCTGGATGGCAAAATAAAATTCCAAGGACAACCTGGCAACAAATCCAGCAGCTCAGGCAGGGATGCTACTGGGCAGCAGCTACAGTGGTACTCTATCAGCAATCCCAGATGTTCCTCTAAGCCCAACTTCAACACCTCACATCTCGTTTTCTGTGAAGCGAAGTCCTTGAAAGTTTGCAACAACTCACAAATGGCAATAGTCACCCTCCTTCCCTGGGCTGTCAGCAGGTACAGAACCTGAAACCTGGGTAGGCCCATTTCTGCACTGATATATTGAGAGATAACAAAACTAGCAACAACACATATATGGCAGAACCTGGCTCTCTTTCCCAGTTTTAATTTACTTTAATAAAACAAGGAACTACCATTTTTAATATATAGTATCTTTTTTTTAATTCAAAATCAAACATTAAAATACAAACTAACATAAAGGAAAAGGGAAACTAAGTAATTAAAAGTGACAAAAATGATATCTGACTTTTTAATACTAAAAATTAACAATACAGAGATATTAATAATATAGCCACCTCTAAGTTTAAACAAATAACACCAATCTATCATATATCTTCAACTATTAATAGTCAACATACTAAGAAAACAGTATTCTTAAAATATCCTCTTAATTTCATCCAAAAGATAGTGAATTATCAAATATAAAAAACTTATAATGCTACAATATTTCTCTAGTCAAATGCAATCTAATCTTTAAATCCCAAAGTCAAAAGTTGATTCTTTATCTTGTAAGAAATCTCCAGTTACATGAAATTTAGTCAAATTATTGTCTCTAAGCAAGCAGTCAATCTCAGGCTAGCTCCATTAATTTTAATCCATTCTTGCATTGTGGGTATATATTCTTTTTTCCATCTTTGGCATATAACAATCTTGTTGCCAATGTCACATATAAAAACAAAGTCCCATGTTTTTTCTCCACATGTTTATCTGTCAGGACTAGCACTCTTTCAAGTGTGCTAGTCCTATTTTTTTTAAAATATAGCTTTAGCAATCCTTCAAAATAGTATTAATACTTCCTTTGAAAGGAAAGTCTAATGCTCTTCAAAGATCATTAAATCTGTGCTGGTCAGGAGACTGTCAAAGTCTTGAAAACACTATGGAATGGACCAGTCAGATATTATTTCCACAGTAGTGTATATTGGAGGTGGTGACCCTTTGAGAGCTGTATGCAATGAAATTTCATTGTAATGTATGCCGATTAGTGTACATTTAAAGTGAAAATAAAGTTATTCTAAGTCTAAGTCTAAGCTAGTTCTGCAAAAGCCAGGTGTCTTGCATCTCCTGCAGCAGAAGCGACATGAGTATGGAGGCCAATTCATATAAACCACAAGGGCAATGACCTGCAGAAGGCCAAAGTGTCCATAGGTACTGTGCAGATTCCAATTTCAGCAGTATTGGTGAAGCACACAAAATTATGTGTGTAGCACAAACTGTGTAGTAGAAGAGGGAAAACACTACTTTAAACCTAGATCAGCTAGGATGACTTTAAAGTGTCTCAGGAGGTTGATATAAAGACAATGACACAAGGACATAGTAAAAAAAAAAGCACTTATTAACCATGTTCATGTAATGAATAAGGGGATGTGAAGAGCAACCTTGATTTTTTCCTGTTTGATTGGCCAACTTAAAACCATTGCATCTGAAGACTGGATATATACATGCTTACTTGATAGTACATTGAAGTTCATGCAAATTATTTTTTAATAAATACTGTACAATGTAAATTTCCCTTGTCTCTATTCCCTTGTCTACTATAGAAATAAACCCTAACAATTCTTAGAACTGAACTTCTCATAAATCTTTTGGATTTTCATCTATGTTAGATTACAAATTATCTAGATTAATGGATTCTAATTTTGTGTTCTAATTTTGGGCTGAATTTCATGAATAATTTTATTTCAGTTTTTCTAAAATTGAAGAACTATTCCCATATTTTAAAAAATGATAACAAAAAGAGTAGTGTAATAAATAGTGTAGTTTTATATTTCAAATTATACATAACATCCTAGTTACTGTTTGCAATGGAAGTGCCTTAAATCAGGGAAAACAAGCCCTTTCAATGTCATTGGATGTCCAGTTAGCTGACCATATAGAAATTAAGATCAAACAGCATCTGGAGTGCCATAGGTTCCTAGTCCTTGTTTTGAATGATTTTGTAAATAAAAACTGTATTTTTTGAATTGGGTTTTTGTATTTTAAATAATAATTATAAATTTACATTTTAGTGCATCAACTAAGATATATCACATTTGCTCGGCCATGTGGCTGAATGAAAAACAGCAATTATGTATTGCTCAATGATTTGTATCTCTAATTCTATGTATTTAGATGCAGTAATAAAACTTACGTGATATGTCAAATTACTACTGCACCTGAATTTAGTGTGGCTTACTTTTGAAAAAACATTCAGATTATAGAATATGTCTCGTATGGTAGATCCTCCAGAAAATGTATAGAATTGGGTTATTACAGACATGAAACAATGACAACAGTGGATAGTCCAGAATTCCGTTTCCAATAAAATGTGCCAATAAAATATGCTGGGTGGATCTCCAATTTCACAAGAGGAGAATGATGGAATAAATTATAGACATTACTTTGATGTGAAGCCTACATGTTAGGGCACACCCTCGTTCTTCTTCCAGTGCTGTTTTGTCTTTTAAGGAAGTGAGTCATGAGAGAGAGCCTAAATTCTTCCACATAAATGAAAGAATGTGAAACAAATTTAGAGTGGGCGAAAAGGAAATCCAGATCATTTTTTTTATTCTATTAGAAATTATTGTTATTGACAACTTACTATGACACGTTTAACATTTTCCCAGGATTCCCGGTGGTGATTTTGAGATACATATTTCGCTTGCATTCCATAGTTCTTGGATTTCAAAGCTGTGCAGGATTCTCAGTAGCAGGTAAGTGATATCAATTTTGCTATTCTACATATTTATTTCTTCTATTTCAGTCTATGTTTTACATTTTTCTTTCTACCTGTACCACTATGAGAAAATTCTGCAAAGTCTTCTAGCACAAATGAAGAATGTTTTCTTAATATAACTAGTGCAGGCATGTATATGCTGACATGTATAGGTGACAGTGATGAATGTATAGGTATTTGCACAACAGTCTTACTGCATTTAAGAGAATTTTATCCAAAGAATTCTAATTCAAATATTGGATTTCTATACATACCTCTTCAGAAGCCCTATTGAAATCAGCAAGGCTTACTGCCAAGTAATTGCATAGAGATTTTTATTTATTTTTACTTTAATTATTAGCAATATTATTTAACACAATATTTCATATGTTCCTTTCTTACATTTGATGTGTGCTATATTTCTCATGTGTGTATAGTCAATATGCTTACCAATTAACAAACACGATTATGAAAAAATGAGAAATAGAATGGAAAAGAAATAATAAAAGAAAATAAAACTGGAGGTCAAATGTGATGCTGCTGAAGCTAGTGATAGAAATAGTAGTTTGCAACATGAATATATGCAATTGTAGAAAGGTGGTCTAAGATACTGCCCAAAACTGTTATTAAATGTTCAGTGGTAGTGATGCAAGAGAATATAATCCACTAGCTTCCTAGGGAAAAAACTAAGAGGAACAACTCCCTATGTTCTTTTCTGGTTCACATTGCATCTGGTACTTGCTTATCAACAGCAGCTTGATTATTGCTGAGATTCTTTAGAAGGTAAGCTTTGCATCAGACATTCAGATAGTTTGGTTAGGAACAGGCTTTAAACTGTAATTGTTTATCAACTTCGCATTTTTCTCAACCAGCTTTTTAGATTAATTATTCAATATTTTAGGTTATGTGTTCTTTTGAGTCTTAATCCTGTTTCTCCTGTGTAATCTCAAAATATTTTATTGTTGGAAATGGAATCTTAAATGTTCTCTTCCCATCTTCAAGAAGAGCCAAGGTATTGCAGTCTTGATGTAGTATTTGGATATCAGTTACTGTATTTATAAGATATTTTCTTTACCTTGGTCTCTCAGTTTTAAATTAGGCTATTGTATTATTTAAAAAGTGTTAGGTTTAGGGGAATGTTATGTTGACTTTTAAAACATATAATTCTTGGGCCAGCATTTATTACAAATTTAGTTTTTCTTATTGACAGGTTTCAACAAAGCCTGTAACAGTAATGTACATGTAATGTGTCTGGCCAGAGGAGGCAAAAAGTTCAGGAACAGTTTTGAAGTTCTGTGATAATGCTGATATATGTAAGCTTAATATAGGCAACCCAACATGTGATCAGAAAAAGGAGTCAAGTCCGTAAGAAGAAGAAAAATGCGTACATAAAAAAAAGTCAATAGTAAATGGGATAATTGCCAAACAACAGTGATTACCTGCTATCAGAAATTTAACACTTTCAAGAAAAAAATATGACTACTTTTGATATTCAAGAACTGGGTTTTTCAGGTCAAACCTGGGATTAATCTGACAGCATCCCAATAAATAGGCAGAAGTATTAGGAATGTTTGCTGCCTTGAGTTGACCAAAAATATTTTTTTTAAAGGCAGATGAAAATTATAATAATAAAGGGCTAAGTGGATAAAAATGTCAAATCCAGTCTAAAGATCTCACTGTGAGATGAACCATAATGTTTCTTTACATTACATTACGTGCGTGCGTGCGTGCGTGCGTGCATGCGTGTATGTGTGTGTGTGTGTGTGTGATGTCCCTTAGTGAGGCACTGCCTTGATGTCATTATGGGGCTCGTATGCTCTGAGAAAGATGAGAGCTATGCCAAAGATTCAACCAGTGGTGAAATCCAATTTTTTTTACTACCGGTTCTGTGAGTGTGGCTTGGTGGGCGTGGTGTGGCTTGATGGGCATGGCAGGGGAAGGATACTGCAAAATCTCCATTCCCACCCCACTCTGGGGCCAGCCAGAGGTGGTATTTGCCGGTTCTCCGAACTACTCAAAATTTCCGCTACCGGTTCTCCAGAACCTGTCAGAACCTGCTGGATTTCACCCCTGGGTTCAACCATATTGGACAGGTCTCATCTGAGCTACATGAAGAGTCTCTCCCATAAATAACATGGTAAAATTTAATTTACAGAAACCCATTCTGGATCAGTCATTAACTGAGTCAACAAAGACGATGCTACCATGTTTCCCTGAAAATATGACCTACCCCAAAAACAAGCCCTAGCCTGATTTTCCACGCCTGCGCCTAATATAAGCCCTACCCCCAAAATAATCCCTAGTTAAGCCCTGTCCACTGTCTGGTTGTACAAGGTGGGGTGAGGCGCAAGTGTAAAAATCAAGCTAGGGTGGGGGGGTGGAGCTACCCCACGTGCCCCATACCTGCTTACCTTAGGACTGCTGCAGCCAGGCCTCCCATGCCCCGACATGTGTCGCGCCACTGCCCAACTTCTTCTATAGCCACTTGCGGCCACTTGTGGTTGAATGCCGTGAGGTGCATTGCACTGGTGCTGCTGCAAGTGGCAGGACGCAGCGACGCTCGTTGCGCTGATGAGTGGCATGATGCCGTGAGACTCGTGCTGGTGCTTCAGCGAGCAGGGGATGCCTCGAGGCTTGCCATGCTGGTGCCGCCGTGAATGGCACCAGAGCAACAAGCCTGGTTGCGTTCTGCTGATCACAGTGGCATCAGCGCAACGAGCCTGGCAGATTTCTGCCACTCACATGGCACCAGTATGACGAGCCTCGCGGCATCCTGCCACTCGCAGTGGCACCAATACGACAAGCCTCATGGCATCCTGCCACTCATCATGCCGTAAGCGGCTGTGAGCATCTGCAGAAGAAGTCGGGCAGCAGCGCAACAGGTGTCACGGCGTGGGAGGCGTGGCTGTGGTGGTCCTAAGGTAAGCAGGCAAGACATCCCCCGAAAATAAGACCTGGTGTTTATTTTGGAGCCGAAAAGAAAATAAGACGGGGTCTTGTTTTCGGGGAAATGCGGTATGTGTTGGAGTTCCCGAACATATGGTGAAAAATGGTCACAGGACTTAGGACTGTTAGCTGAGCAACTGGGACCAGCAGCTGCAAGACTATTGGAAGACACACCAAATGAAACAGCTTTTTTTTCTTTTAATGATCCTGAAATCTCTTGCATCAGTGTGGAGTTGGGGCGACTGAATGGACCTGAGTATTTACTGGCCGGATGCCCTTCCTGACACCTACATGAAGCTCACAGCAGATATTTTCTCTTTACGCCCAGAGAGACAAATATCTGCCACTACCTAGAATTGAACTCACAGCCTCCAGATTGTCAGGTGAGAACTCCACCTCTAGACACCACACTGTTCCAAAGAAACAGCTCCAAAGATACAACTATTAAAATATGCCAATATTGTAATATCAAATATAAATACAGGCTTACTGCAAGAAACAAATCAACTAATGAACAGAATGGCTGCAGTTATAATTGAAAACCTTGAACACAAAATCAGAAAAGAAAAGAAAAGCCTGGAAAATAAGATAAGTATGCTAAGAGCAGATGCAAGCAAGTTAAGACAAATGAAAGAAAATAAGCTGAAGAACAAGAACAAAGAATACCCAATCAACAGCAGAAATAGTGGGGGAACGGGCAAGAAAGATCAAGAATTGGCTAGCACCAGGTGAAGATAAACTGCTTTATCTTCAGTTTTTCACCTCATGGTTTTGAGGTGAAACATCTGACTTGGTCTACAGCCAAATAGTTTAACATACTGAGAGGATGTAAAATTGAAGATTGACATCTGGTGAAACCTACCTGATAATGAATAATCCAACAAAAGGGGCAGTACCAGGAAACTGAAGGTCAATTACCTGCTCACCAACAACTAAGTGGTATTGATAGTTGATGCAGTCCAACAGCATCTAGTTGAAAACAAGCTCTTTCCACCTGAGCAAAAAAGAAATCACCCCAATAGCAGAGGAACAAAAGATCAACTCCTAATTGACAAGATGATTTTGGAAAACTGCAAGAGAAAGAAAACCAATTTGAATGTAGCTTGGATTGATTACAAGAAGGCATTCAACTCCCTGCCACATAATTGTATAACCAAATGCCTTCAAAAAACAGGACTCAATAGAAACATCAGAAGCATTGTGCAAAGATCAATGGCACAATGGAAGACAGATGTTGGTCAGTGGTGAAAGAATGAGACAGATTAAAAGGGACTCACTGTCTGCATTCCTGTTTGTCATTGCACTGGTTCAGTAGTGGGTTCTAAATGCCGTTGCTACTGGTTCGCATGTGCAGAAGCGTCCCGGGCGGGTGGGCGGAGCCTACCCCGCCGCCGCTACCGGTTCACAGAACCGGGAGCAACCCACCGCTGCACTGGTTCCTCTGTCAACAATACTGAACAAGTCAGGCTATGGCTATCAAACATCAAAAACATTTGCCAGGCTATCCCACCTCCTTTACATGGACGATCTGAAGCTATATAGAAGTATTCTATTTTGAAATAGAATCACTACTCCACACTGCCCATATATAAAGTCAACATATTGCAATAGAGTTTGGACTGGACAAATATGCCACCCTTACTATTAGGAAAAAATAGTAAAAACTGAAGGAATCAAGATGCTCTATGGAAATAACATCAAGAGCCTGGATGAAGATGATCATTAAAAATATCCGGGCATCCTTCAAGCTGACAATATCAAGCACACCATAGTCAAGAAGGTTAGAAACGAATACATCATTAGAGTGAAAAAGATCTTTAAAGTCCAAGTTCAGTGGTGAAAATATCAAGGCAATTAATACCTGAGCAATTCCAGTCATTAGATACACAGCTGGAATAGCGGACTGGAGTCAAGTAGAAGCAAAAGCCCTGGACAGGAAGATCAGAAAAATGACAATGATACATGCCCTTCATCCACACAGTGAGGTTAACAAATTCTACTTTCCAAAGAGAATAGGTGAGCATGGAATATTGCACGTACACCAGACAGTTGAAGAAGCAAAAAAGGGCATTGGAAGAGTATCTGAAGGACAGTAAAGAAAATGCACTGAAGCTAGTACACCATTAAGGTTTCCTGAATACCCAAGAGGCTAAACTGGCCTACAAGAAAAATCAAAGGAAGCATAGAGAAGAGACATAGCAAGGCAAAGTATTACATGGCCACTATATTTCAACAACAACAACAACAACAACAATAACTAGCAGGCAAAGCAGATACCAACAAGACCTGGCAATGGTAATAGTAGGAAAACTGAAAAAAGGGACCAGGGGGGTGGGTAATTCTGGCTGCACATAGCCAACCCTTAAGAGCCAATGCATATAAAACCAGAATTGGGAAGACAACAACAGATGTGATTTCAGCAAGGAAGCTAAAGAACAATGGATCATCTGGTTAGCTGCTGCAAAAACATTGCATAGTCTCACTACAAGCAACAGCATGACAAAATAGCAATAATGTTGCCTTGGAAGATCCGTAAGAAATACCATTTGCCTGCAAGCAAGAACTGTTGAAAATACAAAGTAGACAAAGTATTAGAAAATGAAGAAGTTCTGGGATTTTAGAACTCAAACGGAGAAGCATCTGCCACATAACACCCCAGACTTAACAACTGTCAATAAGAAAGTCAAGGATGTCTGGATAGTGGATGTTAAAGTACCTGGAGACAGTAGAATAGAGGAGAAAGAACTAGATAACAAATAAAAAGACTTGAAAATATACTGTAGGTAGAATGGCTGTGGCAAAAGAAAGCAAAAATAGTACCAATAATAATAGAGGCCTTGGGTGCAATCCCAAAACCTCTGGAGTACCACTTGAACACCATCGGCATTGACATCAGTCAGTTGCAAAAACAGCTTTACTTCGAACAGCTTCCAACATGCAATGATACCTTTAATACCATCAAACATCAACATCTTCCTATCCCAGGAGTGATTTGATAGGCGGATAAAAATGCCAAATCCAGTTTAAATATCTGGCTGACTGTGCAACCAACTTATAATAACCATAATGTCAGTAGTACAACATAAAGAATTCATAATAGAACACTGTATGAATGCTAAACACTGACTTCACTCAATGTAACCTTGTCTTTGTTTAGAATTAAGTCCCTAGAGCCTCTTGGGTAATGTATCATTCTGCATTCAGTTTATGCTTTTATATTAATATTAAAAAATCACTAGAATTTTCATCATAATGTATCTCCTGCACATTATTTTTGCCATAATGTATATCTACAGCATATTTATTTACAACCAGATCTTAATCATTCAGGCTCCTGTTTTCTGTGTAGATCTTCATTCATATCTGGAAAAGGTTCCACTATTAGCACAGAATTAACCATTTCAAAGGTTCACAGCAGTGGTGGGTTCCTACCAGTGCGGTCCACTCTATAGCACCGGTAGCGGCCCACTGATGATGTCACAGTACCGGTGCGGTCAGCTGCCGGTGCCTGGGCACCACCATTTTTTTTAAAAAAAATAATTTTTTTAAATTTTTCTTCTGTGCGTGTCCAGAAGCCGAGTTTCCGGCATTGCTCATGCGCTGCCTTCCTACCCCACAGTGAGTCCAAGCAGGGGAGGATGGCTGAGGGAGCGCGTGAGACGCTGAAAGAATGGGTGGCAGGACCTATCTCAGTTCCCCTCCCTTCAGCAGTCTGAGAAGCCATGAATGCACGGTGATGATCCTAGGCATGTTTGCATGTTCGAGGCTTCTCGAGCTGCTGAGGGGATGGGGAATGGGCAACAGGACCTCTCTCAGTTCCCCTCCCTTCAGCAGTCTGAGAAGCCACGCCCACCCAGTCACATGGCTGGCAAGCCACACCCACAAAATAAGCCACGCCCACAGAGTGGTAGTAAAAAAAATAGGACCCCGCCCCTGGTTCACAGCTTTTATCATTATCACTGTCTTGTTATTTAGATTTAGAAGGCTGCTCAGCTTCAAAATTACCATAAATGGAAGTGCTCACCCTCCATAGCACTCACATGTAGCACCCACCCAACTGGTCTCCATAGCGCCAACCTGCTTTCCTAGGATACAATTTTAGCACCTCTTCCTGTGTCATGGTCATGTGAGATTCTCACATAACAATAGCAACAGGAATCGCCAGGCTGCTGTCATTAAGTGATACAATTGCATTGTGCTTTATGATCATATTGCTTATCCAATCCCAATTATCACCCTAATTCAAGGGGAATCTATAGTTACATCCAAATCAACAGGAAACACAGAACCCATGGAATTTTAATGGTATGTTTCAAAAACTAAAACATGTTTGTAAACTAATGATATGACGGTAAGAGAGACAAATCTAATCAGATGTTTATGTATAGAATAAATAATTCACTGAACTGAAACATTAGCCACACTGTTCTGAATTAACAGGACAGGCTAGGCTAAAATGGTGTTGGTACTTTGGGATGGAATGTGCTATGGAAACCACTTCCAGGGTGTTTTGCATTGGCGTAATTGAGGTGTATTCAGATATAAGTGATATGGTTTACCAGGAGACATTGGAGCAATATATTAATCTGAGTGATGAGTGGAACTTTAATGGTTTCTAAATAATTGTTTACTTAGCTACACCACCCACTTTAGTTGACAAAGTAGCCAAATTCTTAAGCACTAGTGTTTGCAAAAACCCTCTTAACATTAAAAACGAAGTACAATGTCTTTCAATGTATAAAAATTTATAATACAATCCTATAGTTATCCATTTAGAAAAAGGGGTATGAAGAGGGTAGAGGGAAATCTGTCTTCCTGTCTGCAGCAGCGCCATCTTTGAAATGAAAGCCCATTTTGGCTTTGCCTGTAGGAGAGAGCAGGCCACAAAAGCATCTACCAGACTAATTTCAAGTGGTCATTTACTAGTTCTGGTGAAGACCGGTTGATTGATTATGTCTAATCAAGTCATTTTTGATTCCTAGGAACCACATAGATTTTCTTCATGATGATCTAACCCTAAACTGTTTTTTCAAGCCTCCCAACGGTGCATTCATCATCACTGTAACTGAATAAAAACCAATAAGCATAGTTATGGGTTTCTTCAGAAAAAATGCTAGTCTTTAAACATGGGTTATAATAATAATAATAATAATTTTTATTTTACAGTCACAGACCAAAATACAAATGCAACAAAAAAAAGAGAAAAATACAATCACAGTTAACACCAGAAGCTTTGGCTAAAGGGAATTGCAACATTCTCCTCTAATCGTTACAGCTCTTAAAACTTTTTTTGAAACCTGAGAAGTAATATAGGAGGAATCATCCCCTAGACCAGGGGTGGGCAAACTATGGCTCTTTGAGGACCTGTGGACTTCAACTCCCAGAATTCCTGAGCTAGCCATGCATGCATGGCTGGCTCAGGAATTCTGGGAGTTGAAGTCCACAGGTCCTCAAAGAGCCATAGTTTGCCTACCCCTGCCCTAGACAATATAAGGCCAAATTACAAGCATTAGAACCAGAGGGATCAATTCCAAGAAGAGACAATAATTTAATTCTGGCTGTGTTATACATAGGGCAGTATGACAAGACATGCTCCACAGTTTCGACCTCAGCCCTATCACAGGGGCATAGTCACTCGCTAATCAGGATCCTCTTGAATCGCCCGTCGAGTAGTGCTGAGGCAAAACATTAAAACGGGCTAGGGAAAAGACTCTTCTATACTTGGGGATGGTTAAAGTATAGAAATATGAAGCCATCCTCAATCCATAATTATTAGAATGGCTGAAAATCAAAGGGGAGCAGGTTTTGTTGGCTCTGGATCTTAAATATTGCAAATCTGTGTCCACAAGCCGTTGGACTACCCTAAACTGGGCGTCCTTGAGAACATAATCTCCCAGAGCATCCCCCGTAAAACCTAGCAAGTGGAATTTCTTCATCAGCTCCCTCTCCCAACGAGAAATATGAGAGTCAGCAAACACCAGGGAAAGGTAGCTACCGGGGACTGCCAAAAAGAGCACCCGAAACCACCATTTAAAGGTGTTAATCCATGCCATGCATTCGACTGAACGAATGCCCAGTTCCAGGTACATTGAAGCAAATCCAACACAAGGAGGAAGACCCAGAAGTTTCCTAAAAAAACCAGGCTGGGTTCTTTCAATACAATCCTTGAAGCCTCATATCCATATGGGAATTCCATAAAGAGTTTGGGCCAAGGTTTTAGCTTTAAATATACGCAGAGCAGAAGGAATAAACTGGCCCCCTTGGGTAAAAAAGAATCTTATAATCTGCTGGTGGCTACAGGAGGCCGAATTCAACACCTGGGTTCGATGTTTAGTCCAAGCACCAGTATTCTGAAATTGAATACCTAAATACTTAAAATGGAAAACCTGCTTAACAACATTACCATTGATAGCCCAATTGTATAATTTCCGGGTTTTAGAGAACACCAATACCTTGGATTTGTCATAATTAATAGACAAATGGTTCTCAGCACAGTAGGAACCAAATGCAGAAAGTAATCTTTTTAAACCAAGCCTTGATTGTGATAGAAGGACCGCATCGTCAGCATAAAGAAGAAGCGGAATCTTCGTATTTGACAACTTTGGGGTGTGGGACTCTATGCGTGCAATGTAAGGGGCCAGGTCGGATAAGAATAAATTAAACCAAAGAGGGGCCAGGACACAGCCCTGCCTAACTCCGCTCATAATCGGGATAGGATTTGAAAGTTCTCCCTGCAAGCCACACCTAACCTGGCTAGAGGTCTGATTATTCAAAGATCTAATTAGGAACAAAAGACGTCTGTCAATAGAACTTTTGTGCAATTTTGACCACATCAGTTCTCTAGGGATTGAATCAAACACTGCCTTTAAATCGATAAAAGCAGTGAAGAGTTTACCACCTGGTGTAATAGCGTATTTGTCAACCAGGTGTGCTAAGACAAAACAGTGGTCCAAAGTGGCACAGCCCGCTTTAAACCCAATCTGCTCTGCACCAATAATGTTAGACTCCTCAATCCAAATGAGGAGTCTACATTGAAGATATTTAGCATACAATTTCCCAATGATGGAAAGCAGGCTTATAGGGCGATAATCGGCAGGGTTGTTCCTGTTTCCTTTCATATTCTGAAAAAGTGCTGGTTCTATCATCTGTCATATATAACCAAGAACAGAACGAAACACTAATTGTCTAGAGACCTGTACTTTACTGAGCACAGATGTGCAGCCTCACAATTGCTGTTCAGAAATAGCCTGACCAACAGGTTACAGGTGCAAAGGAGGGAATGCAAAGATCACTGGGAGAGTTCCTAATTGCTTTATCCCACACCCTTTTATGCCTGAGCGTATTACCTGAACCACCAGACAAGTTAGTTAAACCTGTATTCTAATCATCCATCTAAATTCACCCCATCCTGCAATCTCCCACATTATAAAAAGAGATTGGTGATTGCTTTCCCCCAGAAGGATGACACGTGATAGAAAGAAAACTAAGATAGTCACAAATCCTAACTTGCCTGCATTGTTACTGTGGCAGAACAGATCTCAGCAATGAAAGGACACAGTATATTATGCCAACATGAATTTTTGCCAGCTCAAAGACTAATAGACTTCATGGTGAGGAACAGCTCTTAGCAGTATCCCTATGGATATTTTTACATAATAAAAATAAGGATTGTGGTAAGTGAAATATCAGTATTTACCGGTATATATTTTTTAAAAATATAACCAAGCCAATATAATCTTCATTAAGAGAGACAGAGAACAGCCAACATACACTTTATTTTTACTGAAGTAATATTTCACTTTATCTAACAGGGAAGATCATGACTTTGTCAGAATAAATAGGAATGAAGAAGTAGAAAGATGATGCATTAATCATATTATCCAGTTTATTCTGTGCCCTTTGGGTTTTAAATTGAGGTTCTATTTCAAGCCTTCTGGACAGATTCATATTTGATTGTTAGCACTGACACAAATATTTTTAGCCATATTGATGAGATTTTAATCACAGATTTCAGCTCCTTGAGTAAATTGACCAGAATTATAGTCTTACATTCTTTATGAATAGTTGTTATAAATGTACTTAATTTTGAACAATAGCAATAGCACTTAGATTTATATACCACTTCACAGTGCTCAATAGCCCTGTCTAAGTGGTTTAAAGAGTCAGCATATTGCCCCCAATAATCTGGGTCCTCATTTTACTGACCTCAGAAGGATGGAAGGCTGAGTCAACCTTGAGCTTGGTGAGATTTGAACTGCCAAATTCCAGGCAGCAGTCAGTCAGAGAAGTAGCCTGCAGTACTGCACTCTAACTATTGCGCCACCTCAATAAAAAGGTTTAGTGCAAACTTATGTTAAAACAATATAGTTTCAGTATATCTAGTATTAAATACCAACAATACATTATTTCATAAAAAATTCTTTTAAGCTATAATTTAAAGTAAATGTTAGACCCTTTCCCCCCCATTGTTTAAGCATTATATCCCAAATTCTTTGCCCATTGGATCATGCAGTGCTTTCCATATTCAGTCTCCAAATTCAATTTCAACAACAGTTTATAAACCTTGGCAATAATGTGTTCATCAATACCACACAGTACAATTTCCAATTCATTTTTTACAAAGTGAAAACCATAAGTTTTCTAATTTAAACCTTCCTTTCAATTGTAAATATGTAAACCAGTGACAGACACATTCTTCTGATTCCAGTTCTTCTTTGGATTTGAGGGTAGGTTCACCTTGATTAAAAAGGTCCACCAGTCTGGCCTCACCATCATTTCTTTTCTAAAAAAGGCTTCCTGAGATGACACCTGAAGAGGTATTTTTGCAGAGATTATTTTATATTATTTTGTTCCAAACCCTTACAATGGCACATCTAACAATGATTGTTAAATCAACATTTAACTTCGTCATACCATTAGGCGTGCCATCCAAATCTTAGTTCACGGCCTTCTAATTCAAGTAGTCTCTTGCTTTAGAGTCTCCCACTCTTTGATTCCAGACCAAACAGGCATCACAGTACAATTTCAAATCTGGTAAACCCAAATTTTCTTTTTCTTTAGGATGAAGTTTATATCTTTATCTTGGTTTTTTTCTTGCCATATGAATTTTGAAATATCAATTTGCATTGTTTAAAAATGGAGTGTCAGTTATAAGTATCAGTAAATTCTGAAATAAAAATAACATATTTGATAAAACATTTATCTTAATTACAGAGATTCTACCCATTAAAGATAATTGCAAATTATTCCATCTTCATAAGCTTTTTATATCATTCCACACAGGTACAAAGTTGTTTTGAAACAACTTTGGTATTTGTCAAAAGATATTTTACCCTTTTCTCCACTTTGAAACATGACTTTTTGGTCAATATTTCATAATCCTGAAAAGCCATTTTCTTAACATTTAGTTTCTTATCAAGTATTATATTCCAGTTTTTGGGTCTTGCAGAAATATAACTAAGTCATCATCAAATAGGCTCAATTTATAAACTTTCTTTTTAATATCTATGCCTGTTATTTTCTCATGTAATATCCCTATTCAAAACTTCCAGCACCAATATAAACAAAGGAGATAAAGGACATTCTTGTCTCATACCCTTTTGAATTTCACACATTTCAGTTAAGTCTTCATTAATAATGATTTTACTTGCTGCAAACTACAAATCACTTTGTCCAGTGGTGGGTTGCTCCTGGTTTGGCCTGATTCGGCGAACTGGTAGCAGCGGCAGGGGGAGGCTCTGCCCACCTGCCCGGGACGCTTCTACGCATGTGCAGAAGCATTGCACGTGCGAGCACGTGCACAAACCGGTAGCGTCGGGATTTAGAACCCACTACTGACTTTGTCCCAAAGGTGCTTTTTCAAGAGGCAACTGGATTTCCTTGTTTTTCTTTGAAAACATTTCGCTTCTCATCTAAGAAGCTTCTTCAGCTCTGACTGGATGGTGCGGAATGGAAGGATTTATATTTGATAGCTGGTCATTTGCATTCTTTTAGAGAATTGTTGAGGCCACTTGGAGATTTATCTGTCTCCTTGGGGTCACCTGAGTAGTGCAAATGGGTGTGGAGCCTTCTTGGAGCTGCTGAAATGACAGTATTGTACTCTGGAGATAGATGATGTCCCTCCCACTCTGTTCAGAGAGGGTTATTCAGTTTTGATATAAATGGCCTCTTTCAAACCAGCAGTCCTCTCACGCCTTTGTCTTTTAAATGCAGATGATGTGATGATCTTCTATGTCAGTGGTGGCCAATCTTAAGCATAGCATGCGCCAATTTTTTCACAGACGAGTTCAGATGCGCCATACAACTCAAGCATGTTTTTTACCTTCTTACTTTCACGTTTGGGGTTGTAAAAATAGGGATAGGGGTAGGATCTGCTTTGCTTAAGGGAGGAAAAGGAATAACTCAATCACGCAATTCAATTTTCTTTTGCACTGTAATGGATAACAGGAATTTAAGCATAGAAAAGTATAAAACTAAAAAAAGTGAAAAAGAACAAATAGATCACAAGTACGTACGTTGTATCACACAGAATATCAATTAAGTGGAATTTGAATTCTATGTTCGCATGAAGAAAAAGTAGTGGCGCTCTTCTTTGACAAACATAATGTACAGTATATTTAATCTTGAATCTGTCTTTCAATCACTCTCAATACAAAAACCACGCTAGTACACTCAAAACACTGCTTCAAACTCCACGCCACGATGGCTCACTCAGAACTGACTGACCATATCGAATGCTCGCCGCTCATTCGCATGTCACTTCAAACACATGATGTGTTGCTAGTGTGCGGTGTTTGCGATCGTTTGTGCAGGAACGCGCATTGGCAACACCAATAAAAATATTCGTACATTTGTAAACCCGCCTAAAGTAACATCTCACAAGTTCCATTTTAAGTTTCAGACACCGAGAAGTTGAACATTATCAAAGGCTGTACGAATTGAACTGAGATCACTTTGGTGTTGAAAATATTAAGATGGATTCAGTTATGACACCTATTTAAAAAAATAAGTAGGCACAAGGATGCAAAGCGCCACTTGTAATCATCCAATGCGCCACATTTGGCGCATGTGCCACAGTTTGGCCACCCCTGTTCTTTGTTGTGCCATGCGTTTATGAAGTGGTTATTTTGTTTCCCCAATGTACAGATCTGCACATGTCTCACTGCATTGTACTGCATTTACCACATTGCTCAGTTTGTGTCTGGGCGTTTTATCCCTGGGATGGACAAGCCTTAGACTTGGAGTATTCTTGGATTAAAAGTGTGCATGTATGTTGTGTTGGCTGAAGATCCTTTTGAGTTTTTCAGATACTCCTACAATGTATGGAATGATGACATTGCTTCGTTTATTGTTCTCTTCTTTGTCTGTTATGGAGGAGCTCCAGCTGGGTCTCTTTTGGGATTTGATGAAGGCCCACTTGGGATCGCCACATGTTCTGAGAGTTTCCTTGATGTGTTTAGTTCTTTTTCTTTCCCATCTTTTCTGGTAGGCAGACCTTCAGCTCGGTGGTGTAGGGTTCTGTTAACTCCCATTTTTTGCTGCAGTGGATGTTGAGAATCAAAATGTAAATATTGATCTGTGTGTGGGGGTTTTCTGTAAACTTCAGTGTTAAGGCTTCTGTCTTCCTTAATGTGTAGTGCACAGTCCAGGAAGCTAGATTATTTTCCTTAACATCTTCCCATGTGAATTTAATGTATCTGTCCACAGAATTGATATTTTGGTGAATACTTCCAATTCCTGTGTTTTGATCTTGACCCACATATCATCCACATATGTATACCAGTGAGTGGGTGGAATTATTGTGAAGGAGTTTAGGCAGTGGTGAAATCCAATTTTTTTTACTACTGGTTCTGTGGGCGTGGCTTGTTGGCATGGTGTGGCTTGGTGGGCGTGGCTTGGTGGGCA
Organism: Diadophis punctatus similis; assembly: GCA_023053685.1. Lineage (NCBI taxonomy): Eukaryota > Metazoa > Chordata > Lepidosauria > Squamata > Dipsadidae > Diadophis > Diadophis punctatus. Next base: position 44,449,069 of record JALIGW010000004.1, on the reverse strand, counting down.
TGGCAGGGGAAGGATACTGCAAAATCTCCATTCCCACCCCACTCCAGGGGAAGGATACTGCAAAATCCCCATTCCCTCCCCACTCCTGGGGGAAGGATATTGCAAAATCTCCATTCCCACCCCACTCTGGGGCCAGCCAGAGGTGGTATTTGCCAGTTCTCTGAACTACTCAAAATTTCCACTACCGGTTCTCCGAACTACTCAAAATTTCCGCTACCGGTTCTCCAGAACCTGCTGGATTTCACCCCTGAGTTTAGGGTGATCCTGAGGACACAGATAAATCTCCATGTGGCCTCAAAAACTCTCTAAAATAATGCAAATGACCAGCTGTCTGCAAGGAATATAAATCCTTCCATTTCCTACCATCCAGTCAGAACTGAATAAGCTTCTTGGATGAGAGGCGAACTGTCTTCAAAGAAAAACAAGAAAATCCAGTTGCCTATTGAAAAAGCACCTTTGGGACAACCATGACCTAGATCACTGAGAATCTCCATAGACATACAAATCACTTTAACTCCTTGAATAAATTTCTCCCTGAGGTTCATATCTTCCAGGCTTTAAACATGCAGGCCCCTTTAAATTGTCAAATGCTTTCTCTGCATCCAAAAATATTATGCTTCTCATTATAGTATTGTAAGTATTCAATAATGTTCAAAACAGTTGTCACATTATCTCTAAGTTGTCTTTTTGGCAAAAAGCCAGATTGGTCTTCATGAATATAAGACTGTAAGACATTTTTCATTTCCATCATTACTACACAGTACAATTTTCAATTCATTTTTTTACAGTCAAATCTATAACTTCTTTGGTCTAATTTAAACCCTTTTTTCAATTGTAAATATGGAAACCACTGACAGAATATTTCTTGATCATTCTGGAAAGGTAAATTGTATGATAAGAGATTTTCCAAATTCAACTTAGTACAAAAAGTAAATTGCCTAAAATAAACAGGGCATATAATTACAGGGTCAACATTGCTTCCCAGCAGTACTGTTTAAAATTACCCAAATCATTTTAAGGCAGGGTTCCCCAACATGATCAATATCCACCCCCAAGGATCAATTGGACTATCCATTATTTGTTATTATTAATCATAGAATTATTAGTTAAATAATATTAAATTATTTTCATATAACAGATTTTTGGAGTTGATGAACAATCTAAAGAATCATGAAGAAATTAATGAGCTGAAGAATTTGTGGACCACTGTTTTAAAGACTGATAGGCCAAAAAAATATTTGGCTGAGTCACTATAATGAATGTGCAAACATAGAATAGAATAGAATAAGAGTTGGAAGGGACCTTGGAAGTCTTCTAGTCCAACCCCCTGCTTAGGCAGGAAACCCTACACCACTTCAGAAAAATGGTTATCCAACATCTTCTTAAAAACTTCCAGTGTTGGAGCATTCACAACTTCTGGAGGTAAGCTGTTCCACTGATTAATTGTTCTAACTGTCAGGAAATTTCTCCTTAGTTCTAAGTTGCTTCTCTCCTTGATTAGTTTCCACCCATTGCTTCTTGTTCTACCCTCAGGTGCTTTGGAGAATAGTTTGACTCCCTCTTCTTTGTGGCAACCCCTGAGATATTGAAACACTGCTATCATGTCTCCCCTAGTCCTTCTTTTCATTAAACTAGACATACCCAGTTCCTGCAACCGTTCTTCATATGTTTTAGCCTCCAGTCCCCTAATCATCTTTGTTGCTCTTCTCTGCACTCTTTCTAGAGTCTCAACATCCTTTTTGCATCGTGGCGACCAAAATTGAATGCAGTATTCCAAGTGTGACCTTACCAGGGCATTATAAAGTGGTATTAACACTTCGCGTGATCTTGATTCTGTCCCTCTGTTAATGCAGCCTAGAACTGTGTTGGCTTTTTTAGCAGCTGCTGCACACTTCTGGCTCATATTTAAATGGTTGTCCATTAGGACTCCAAGGTCCCTCTCACAGTTACTACTGTTGAGCAAGGTACCACATATACTGTACCTGTGCATTTTGTTTTTCTTGCCTAAATGTAGAACCTTACTTTTTTCACAATTGAATTTCATTTTGTTAGAAAGCGCCCAATGTTCAAGTCTGTCAAGATCCTTCTGTATCTTAAGCCTATCTTCTGGAGTGTTGGCTATTCCTGCCAGTTTGGTGTCATCTGCAAATTTGATGAGTTCCCCATCTATCCCCTCGTCCAAGTCATTGATGAACATGTTGAAGAGTACTGGTCCTTGAAAAATAAATTTGTTTATATTCATTCAGAGCTGGATGCTGGAGATACCTTTGGGAAAGGAATGGTGACCTATTAAGAAAGGTGAAATGGCAACTTGCTTCTGATAAAGTGGAAAACATAAGAAAGAAACACAAAATAGCCCTGCCTTTATTATATTTGGTATAAGATGGAGTATAACAAAACATTGATATCAGTCTTTAGAGCAGTGATGGTGAACCTATGGCACGCGTGCCACAGGTGGCACTTGGAGCCATATCTGCCGGCACGTGAGCCGTTGCCCTAGCTCAGCTCCAGCGTGCATGTGCACGCCGGCCAGCTGATTTTCGGCTCGCATGGAGGCTCTGGGAGGGTGTTTTCGGCTTCTGGAGGGCCTCCAGGGGGCGGGGGAGGCTGTTTTTGCCCTCCCCAGGCTCCAGGAAAGCCTCTGGAGCCTGGTGAGGGCAAAAAATGGGCCTACCAGGCCCACCAGCAGTTGGGAAATGGGCCATTTCCATCCTCGAGAGGGCCTCCGGTGGGGCAGGGGAGCCCGTTTTCGCCCTCCCCAGGGATTGAATTATGGTGTGGGCACTCACGCATGCTCGATAGCACGCGCGGACGCGCTTTCGGCACCCGAGGAAAAAAAGGTTCACCATCACTGCTTTAGAGCCTCTCAAAATCTTTCCCTAAGATCTAATTACAGCAAGAGACATCGCAGCTGAAACAGCCAGGGATGCTGAGCTCCACACAATTATGAGTTGGGTAAAGAGGGGGTGACCAAAAGGGCCATTTAGACCCAGCCTTCAACACTATGCCAAACGGCAACATGAAATAGCGGTTCAAGAAGGGTGTCTGCTATGGGGTGAGAGGGTCCTCACTCCTCTGTCGCTTTGAGAGGATATTCTAAGGGTTCTACATGAGGGGCACCCAGGGATCGTTAGAATGAAGGAACTGGCACGGAGCTACATATGGTGGACAAAGAAATAGAGGGTTGGGTCACAGGGTGCACTCCATGCCAGGAATCTAGGCCATCACCCCCAAAATCCGCAGCCCTGGTATGGGAACAACCCAGGGCCCCATGGTCAAGAATACATGTGGATTTCACGGGTCCTTTTCATGGGCAAACGTTTTTAATAGTAGTCGATGCGTATTCCAAATGGTTGGAAGTAGAAATAATGCAATCCACAACTTCAGAGGCAGTGATTAAAGTACTGAGGAAACTTTTTGCAACACACGGGCTACCAGACATATTAGTCTCAGACAACGGGCCTCAGCTAACATCAATGCCATTCGAGAGTTTCCTAGCCAACCTAGGTATTAAACACACCTTAATTTCGCCTTACCAAGCGAGTAGTAATGGGGCAGTTGAGAGAGCTGTATGGGCTACAAAAGAGGCCTTGGGCAGAGTTAAGCAAGGTGATTGGCAAGCCCACATCGATAGGTTATTAACAGCACAACACATAACACCAAGGATGGTGACAGGGAAGAGCCCTGCTGAGCTCCTTGTGGGCCGAAAGCTTTGGTCCACGCTCGACAGATTACACCTGAGCTATTCCAACAGCAAAGAAACACCAAACACGCCACAAATCATCAAAACATTTAAAGTAGGCAATGCAGTCTACGCGAGGAATCATGCTACAGGTTCCCCATGGCTACCAGGGGAAGTTGTGGAAAGAATAGGTCCAAAATCATATCTAATAGATGTGGGGGGAGGCAGAAAATGGCGGCATCATTTGGATCAATTAAGAGACCACCGGCCTTTAAATGCTGACTGGGAAGAGGCCCCCTCTCCTAACCATGCTTTTCCCACAGCTACAACTTTTTCTCCGGAGCCGGGTCACTTAGCTTTTGATCCAGAGGCGCCACCCAACGACGATGAGGAAATCAGTCCGACTGAATCCAACACCACCATTGCGTCCTTCCAGAATAATCCACAGAGGGAGCCAGAGGGAGAAAACACGTCCTCTCCGGCTCTGATCGACACTACAACTGAACTGCACAGGTCAACTAGACCTGTTAAGAGTCCTACTTATCTAGACGATTACGTATGCTAATGTATGTACAGGACTAAAGGGGAAGGGATGTTATGTTCTGAGGAACTGGGGTGAGTCTTCACTCCAGTCCGACCAGGAACTTGAGCAGGTAAAATCTGATTGGCACTCTGCCAGTCCGGCGCTCTATTTAAACCCCTGCCATGGTCCCAGCTTTTGCTGAAGTTGTCACTGTAACCAAATAAAGAGCTGAAGTTACTAGCCTCGCCTCTAGTCTCATTCCTACTGAGATGTAACACAACCTATCAAAAACAGCACCACAAAAAACAGATTAGGAACACAAGTTAAAATAGGGAAGAAAATAGTAAGTGGACACCTGTCTATCGTAGACGAGTTCAAATCACCAGGAACGGATGAATTACACCCTAAGGTTCTGAAGGAACTGGCAGATGAGATATCAGAACCACTGAACTGTATCTTTCAAAGATCTTGGAGCACCGGGCAACTGCCAGAGGACTGGAAAAGAGCTTATGTAGCTCCCATCTTCAAAAAAGGGAAAAAAATAAATCCAGGAAACTACAGATCTATCAGCCTGACCTCAATACCAATGAAGATTCTTGAAAAGATAATCAAGCAACAAATCAGCCAACACCTAGAAACAAACAAAGTAATAACCAAAAGCCAACATGGGTTTGTCAAAAACAGATCATGCCAGACTAATCTTATTGCATTCTTTGACAGTGACAAAATTAGTGGACCAGAGGAATACTGTTGATATAATTTACTTGGACTTCAGTAAGGCATTTGATAAAGTAGACCATAACCTACTAGTAGATAAAGTAGAAGATAGCTAACAAGTAACAGGTTAATATACAGCATACAGATCGATCATATCAAGCAAGCAGATGAGAGCACCTTTTGCTCTTAGCTAGAACAATAGAAGAGCTGAATAAGTAAGCAATCTTTACCCTAGGTACACAGAGAGTAGAGCAAGTAACCTTTAAACTTAAATAGAACAGAGGAATAGGATGTTTGGTCAATATAATGACATTATAGGCTTTCCGTATCATTGGCAATAATTGACAATAACCTACATTTAGGCAAGAAAAACAAAATGCACAGGTACAGTATATGTGGTACCTCGTTCAATAGTAGTAACTGTGAGAGGGATCTTGGAGTCTTAGTGGACAAGCATTTAAATATGAGCCAGCAGTGTGCAGCAGCTGCCAAAAAAGCCAACACAGTTTTAGGCTGCATAAACAGAGGGATGGAATCAAGATCACGTGAAGTGTTAATACACTTTATAATGCCTTGGTAAGGCCACACTTGGAATACTGCATTCAGTTTTGGTCACCATGATGTAAAAAAGATGTTGAGATTCTAGAAAGAGTGCAGAGAAGAGCAACAAAGATGATTAGGGGACTGGAGGCTAAAGCATATAAAGAACGGTTGCTGGAACTGGTTATGTCTAGTCCAGTGATGGCTAACCTTTTTGTCATCGTGTGCCAAAAGCGTGTGCATACGCGCGCAACAGCGCTCCGGCTTGCCCGCACCCATAATGCAATGCCCACGCGACATCCCCATCCCGTGCATGTGCGTGCGACCCCACGCATGTGCCCTGTGCATGCGCGTGACCCTCTCACATGTGCCCTGTCCCCCCCTTGCCCATTTTTTGCTTTCAGGTTGGTGCAGGAGGCTTTCCAGGCCCAAAATGGGGCATTGGGGGGGGCTCACGTGCCCCCCGTGCCCCGTTTTGGGCCTGGAAAGCCTCCTGCACCAACCTGGAAGCCAAAATGCAAAGCCCCAAAATGCAATGTGAGCGCACACACCCCCACACACATGCGTCCCCCTGCACATGCACAGCAGAGACCTGAAGACCAGCTGGCTGGCAGGAGGCACGCACGCATGCACGGTGAAGCTGGGCTGGGGCGACGGCTGGCGTGCCCCCAGAGAGGGCTCTCCATGCCATCTGTGGCATGCGTGCCATAGATTCGCCATCATGGGTCTAGTCTGATGAAAAGGACTAGTGGTGACATGATAGCAGTGTTCCAATATCTCAGGGGCTGCTACAAAGAAGAGGGAGTCAAGCTATTCTCCAAAGTACCTGAGGGCAGGACAATAAGCAATGGGTGGAAACTAAACAAGGAGAGAAGCAACTTAGAACTAAGGAGAAATTTCCTGACAGTTAAAACAATCAGTGGAACAGCTTGCCTCCAGAAGTTGTGAATGCTCCAAGATTGGAAGTTTTTAAGAAAAGATTGGATAACCATTTTTCTGAAGTGGTGTAGGGTATCCTGCCTAAGCAGGGGGTTGGATTAGAAGACCTCCAAGGTCCCTTCCAACTGTCTATTCTATTCTATTCTATTCTATTCTATTCTATTCTATTCTATTCTATTCTATTCTATTCTATTCTATTCTAATTCTATTCTATTCATGAAAGGGGAATTCAGATAAAATGTTAACTTTGCTTAGAAAAAAGTCTCATTAAATTTATTACTGTTTATGCATTTAAAAGTGAAACTTGTAAAACTAAATTCTTTTCTACTAAATTTGATTTGGTTACGGAAGAAAAGAAAAGAAATTAAGTACTGAAAATTGCTGGTGGGGCGACTGAGCTTCATTTGTGTACAGCAGTTGTAGGAAAAGGCAACCATTTAGGCGGACGCGATGGAGCGCATAAAAAGCAAAATTGCGCGCGGGGGGGGGGTGTTTAATGAGGACGAAAGCAGCCTAAAAAGCGCCCGCAGCGATCTTAATTTTTCCTGATGAAAAATAAAGTTCTAAAGCTCAACTTTAACCTACTCACGAAGACGCATGCGCGTAAGAAGTAGACAACTAGAGATAGGAATAATTAGAATGATAATAAATGGCCTACGCTGAGTTCACGCTTGATTTGATACTGTGTTTATTCCATTATCCATTATCACAAATTGGAAACGATGGCTGTGATACATTCTTGAACTGCCGGTAATATAGATTAAGAAACAATGATAATTCTGGTGATTCATGGGGAAACCGCCCAAGCCAAATGAGATATCTGAGTCGTCCTAATAAAAGCACCAATGAAGGATTCTCGTTGCATGCTTTTGGTGGAGATGCTACGTACTTTTTTTTTTTTTACAATGCAGCCCTATCCATGTTACTCAAGTTATTAAATTGTAACTGGTTTTGATTTAAAATATTCTCAGATATATTCTATAAAAATATTCTCTCTCTCGTCCTCTGCTGCTGCGCTTTGCGCTTTGCGTTTTGCATCAGCAGAGAGGAGGGCAAGCAGCTGCAGTCCAAAGAACTGACTTTGTCCCTCATTATTCCCCGGAAGGACGAAACCGAAGCCACTCAATATTTAATTCGGAAGAGTCAACCTTCGTATGAGTCTTTAGACTATGAATCTATGGCCTCGGGTTAGGGCTGCTTAGGGTTGCAGCGGGGTTCGGCGCTGATGGGACTCCCTTGCCGTCTTGCTGGTTTGATCCGCGGCTCGCTGGGAAGAGGATGGAAGAGTATCCGCCTCCCCAAGAAGGTCGGCTGAAGCCAGGCGAGGCCCCAGTAGCCCTGAGGTGTGTCAGGAAGCTGAGATGCAAGGCTCTGCAGGCTCTCGGCGCCTTTTAGGCGAGCCGCTCATGCTTCCCCAGTACCGTCAGAGGCGGGGCTGCCTTACTCGTAGGAGCTCCGTTTGCTCTTTACTGTGTACTAAGCATCTTGGCCAGCGAGCCAAAACAGAGCATTTTGGCTATATAAATGATTGAAATTAAATAAGCCAGAAGTGGAGGGCAGTGTGGGCAGAGGTATCTAAATACACGCGTGTTGTATACACAGAGCGAATTCATCGCAGTAATATAACACTTCGCCGCTTCGCAGAATGCCTAGAAGAAGATGGTGGCAATTTAACTGCTTCCTCGTACTTTACATTGTTGAGGGAAAGCCCCTAGGCTTTTTTGATTTGTGTGCTGCCAAAGAGTACTCTATCCTGTACTGTACATACATGGCAGTTTTTCCAAGGGATATGACATATCCATATTTCCAATATTAAAATATATTGAAAGTAGCCAATGAATTGTATGCATTCTGGATATCTATTTCGATTAGGATTATACTTTTGAATTTTGCATTGAATTGGTAGTGGATTATTAAAACTTGCAAGTTAACGGCAGAAAGGATAGTTGTATAGAAGATGCTAACTTTTGACTAGTATCTTGTTTGCACAAGTTCTTGGTTTTTTTTTTTTAAACAATACAGTGACAACAGTATTGCTCTCATCTCCCAGTGTAGCTTTAGTAAGGACAAGTGGGGGAAAAAAAGAAGAGAGAATGTTTACCTTTCTTGACATCTGTGAAAATATTTACAGCAAAAAAATGTGCTTAGGCCTTCATGTATACAAAATCACTTTTTCCAGCACCAAAAGACTAGTTCTTCCATTTGTAATATTTTTTCCAACAAATCTTTATTTTTAGGAACATATGTAGCTATAATGCAGAATTTGCAACAATGTGTTTTGTGAATATTACCATGGAAAGGTATGACAGATCATGTGGTCTCACAGACTACAGTGATCATGGATTTGATGGGGCTGAGTTGAAGCTGATTGCTGGAATCAGGAAATAAATAAAGAAAATCTAGCCTATTGATAGACAAAGAAAAGAAAGGAGAATTTACAGGGCCACAGTATAGGAAAGTTTGACCACTGTTGTGAAAACAGTTTAATTTTTTTAAAAAAACCCAGATACTAAAAAGAAAACCCTCTATGTTACACTTTAAGACTATGCCTGACACATGTCCTCTTTTTGCTGAATGATAACCCTATACTAGTTTGACTCTGACAAATATTTGCAGTAGTAGTAGTGCAAGGTGAGGAAGGAGTCTACTTTACTCACCTATGCATCCTTTTTCTGCTATGCTGCATTCAAAATGTACTTCCTGAGATGAATTGCCAGCATTTATATTACAGGTAAGTACCAATGCCAACTTGTACACATAATAACAAAAAACATAAAATCTGAATAAGGTTGCCCTATTAAAAACTTAAGGCATTGTATTATATTTTAACTGGGCAGATTTGCACACAGATATTTTCTTTATATCCACAAAGGTAACAAAATTTCCCCCCATTGAAATGTGTTTCTCATCATGGAAATTTAGTTCATTCTTTCTGACTTTCTATGATTTTTGATATATTTTATTAATCTAAAAATATATTTTATTTATCTAAACAATCTAGACATTTTCTGCTTTCTTCTATACACAGGTGATCAGTTCTGGATTTTCCATGCTGTTTTATTCCTGGAATGATTTTAATAAAGATTACTTCAAAATGATAACAAACATCATCATTTTGAGTATACTTATATGTATTTCTTTATCTTTCTGGATTGTGTCCATGACCGCAAGCACATATTATGGTAAATTTTTAAAGTCAATAGATATTTATGAAATGTTTGTTTATTTCATTCACATTTTAATTACTCTAATAGCAAATGTTGATATGTAAGCACACTTTTGCCATATATTTCTATAACTGAAATATTTTAAGTTATTATTACTACTACTACTACTACTACTACTACTATTATTATTATTATTATTATTATTATTATTATTATTATTATTATTATTATTATTAAAAATAATAAAAGAGGTGTGTGTGTGTGTGTGTGTGTGTGTGTACATAGCTGGTATTTTGAGAAAATAATAATACCTGTTTTTAATTAAAATATTGTTGTGTATGCCACAGTGATATCTATCAATTAAAATAACTTTTGCCAACAGATTTTGGCAATGTAATTTCAGATGGTATGTGACCTCAAAACCAGTGTTTCCATCTTTAGCAGCTTTAAGATGTGTGGACACCAATTCCCTAAATTCCCTAGCCAGCTTAAAGTTGCAAAAGTGAGAAACACTTATATACAATGGTAACATATATTAGCCAATAGTCTAAACTGGTTTGTTGCATAAATAAAATGAAAGCGATTAGACCATATGGTTTCCTAACTTTCTTCAAAGAAAAGGGATAGTGTTACATCTGGTACGTTTGGAATCTAGGATGCGCATGTTTATGGTCTAGTATGCATTTACTTTCTGTTGTCTTCCCTCTCACAGTGCCTGGAGGCTGTTAGGGGCTGGATGGGGAACAATGGGTTGAAACTAAAACCTGGCAAGATCGAGTGGCTCTGGGTTTGGGGTTCATTGGCTCAGGGAGAATTGCCACCTTTGGTCTTGGATGGGGTGGCACTACCCTAAACAGATCCTGTGTGTAATTGGGGGGTTCTCCTGGACTCACAACTCCTGCTCAAAGAGCAGATTGCAGTCATGGCCAGGAGGGCCTTTGCCCAGCTGTGGGTTGTGCACCAGTTACGCCCTTTTCTGGACCATCAATCCTTACTCATAGTCACTCATGCCCTAGTCACTTCCCGTCTTGACTATTGCAACGCGCTCTATATGGGGCTGCCCTTGAGCATCCGGAAGCTCCAGTTGGTGCAAAATGCAGCGGCCCGCATGGTTTTGTGCAGACCCCAGTGTGCACATGTATCACCTTTCCTGCGGGAGCTGCATTGGCTGCCGATTTGTTTCCAGGTGCAATTAAAAGTACTGGTTGTTACCTTTAAAGTCCTTCATGGCTTGGGACCAGGTTATCTGAAGGACCATCTCTTGCCGGTCACATCTACCTGACCCATCAGAGCGGGGAGGCTGGGAATGTTGCGTGTCCCATCCCCTAGGGAGATACACCTGGTGGGACCCAGAAGAAGGGCCTTCTCTATTGTGGCTCTCTCTGGAACATCATTACCCCAGAGATTAGAACGGCCCCCACTTTAATACTCTTTCGGAAGGCGCTGAAGACCTGGTTTTGCCAGCGAGCCTGGGGAACCCAGAGTGGGATGGAGCCCATTAAATGGCTCGTGTGATCTGCTGTTGCCGGGGTGGGGGGTGGGGAGTGATTTTATTATATTAATTTATTTGATTTTTTAATTAGTTTTATTGTTTTAAATGTGGTTTTTATATTCTGTAAGCCACCTTGAGTCGCCATGGGCGAATAGGCGAAAATATAATTAATAAATAATAATAATAATAATAATAATAATAATAATAATAATAATAATAATAATAATAATAATAATAATAATAATAATAATAATAATAATAATAATAATAATAATAATAGCAGCTGAAAATGAAGAGTTGCTGTTTTAGAGGGCTGTTATAATTTTATGTATTTTGCTTGATTATAAACTGCCAGGAATCTGTATGAAGTTGTTAGTATAAATACAGTATACCGTATTTTTTGGAGTATAAGACGCACCTTTTTACCCTCAAAAAGAGGGTGAAAATTTGGGTGCGTCTTATACACTGAATGTAGCCCCACCCAGCCACCCCCACCCTTTGGCCTTTGCTGCCAGCAATTTACCTCTTTGCAGCAAACAGGGCAAAGCCTTATTAGCACACTAAGAGATTACTTGCCTCCCGACCTACAGCTGACAGGCTTGCAAGCCACGTGGTAAAATGAAACTAACTACGGTGGCTGTAATGAAACAAAATGCTGGGAGATAAACTGCTGGCAATGTTACACTGCTGAAATTGCAAGAAGGTAAGCTACAGCTACTGTAGCCTAGAGGTAGAGCTCTTGCCTCACAGTCAGGAGGTTGTGAGTTCTATCCTAGGTAGAGGCAGATTCTGTTAATATGTTATTTTGTTAAATGTTTGTAGAGTGTTCAAATTATAAGACTTATTTTTTAAAGATTGCTTTATTATTGTTCTAGACAACTTAACAAAATGAAGAAGCTTTTTAAAATAAATTCTTGCTCTGAAGAGGCCCAGTGCTATTGTATCTTCTTTTAAATAGCAGAAAGCCTTCCAGAAAGCCACATCAATTTTAAAGATCTGTAAAAGTATAATCTGAAATGTCCTGTTTTAGTATTAAGTATTAGTATTAAAATAAGGCAGCTGAATTAAACCCTGACTTAGTCATGTTTGGAGTAGATCTATTTAAATAATTGGGAGTAGTTAGTGTGATTACATTTAATAAAACTTTCTGGGATTAATATACTGCCATAATGTACATTTCTCCAATTCTTTGCTATTTTTATGGGTCAAGCACACATGCACAGAAATACACAGCAAACAGTGTATATCGTCTGTGCTGTTTGCTGTTTGGCAAATTGCTTGGAGGCAGAGGCCTTTTTTCTTTGTTTTCCTCCCCCAAAACTAAGGTGCATTTTATACTTCGGTGCGTCTTATATTCCGAAAAATATGGTAGTTAATAGGTAAGAAAATAAATAATAACATTTTGGTTGTTAAGTGATGTGGATGAAAAATATGTGTGAATTCAAAGTGTTTCTAGATTCCACGAAGGGTAAAATTACTTCCACTTTATGTCCTACAGCAGTAGCCTCCAACCTTTTGGGCACCAGGGACCGGTTCCATGGAGAAAGGGTTTTTCCACGGACTAGAGGGGGTGTGGTTTTGTGTGCTGCCTGCATCCCGTGGATGGGGTTTCACTTGTTTGCATGAACCGGTTGCTGGTATGCTGCAGACCGGTGTCCGTCCATGGATCGGGGGTTGGAACCCCTGCCCTACAGGGTATTTCTTCAATTGGCCCATTTCCATTAGTTTTTTTTAAAGAACCTAACTGCTCCCCTATCCCAATAGAATATTTTACTGTACTTATATATAAAGGGATACAATTTCAAGTGTATGTTACTTAAAAAGGAATAAAAACTGCTTTTACTCTTCAACAGTTTTAAAAAACATTATGGTTTGTACAATAAAATATTGGTCTTGACATTGTGTACTGTTTTCAACATACTTTTTAGGTAGCTTGCGGCCAATTTCTCCATGGCGCTGGCTTTTTTCAATTTTGATCCCGCTAATAATCGCGTCACGAGGATTTAGGAAAAAGAGTCTTGATCATGGTGGAGCAATAGGAGGTATGGCTTTATCTCTTAATTTTGGTTGTCTGTATAGATTTTTGAGATGTAAGTATTTTCTTTCAACTTTCAACTTAGCAATAAGATGTGTTTGTTTTTATTTATTGTCACTATGGTTTTTTTTTTAAGTTACCTACATGTGCAAGCTTTCAGTTAAAATAATATTCTATTCTTACCCGTGTTTCCCTGAAAATAAGACCGGATCTTATTTTCTTTTGACCCCTGAAATAAGCACTTGGCCTTATTTTCAGGGAGGTCTTATTTTTTTTGAGGTGCAGGAGGCGGCAAGCGCGATCACCTCATGGCTGCTTGGCCCCTTAACTGATCCAGCGAGGGCCAGAAGTTCGGTCTCTCCGGGTGCCTGGAGATGTTTCTGGCACACTCTTGCCAGCCCTAGCCTGTCGACCTGGGACTGGAGGGAGGGGGACCGGTGCAGGAGCTCCGAGCAATGGCCGGTGCGGGCTCTGTCTGCGCAACCATGAAGCGGGATTGGCGTGGCCGGTTCTTGCCCGCCGCATTGCCTGCTAGGATCGGGTCAGAGCTGCTGCCAGCCAAGATTAGCAGGCCAGATTCGGTGAGCCGGATGCACTGCCGCCGCCCAGGAGGAAAAGGAGAGGAGGCGCTGCGAGAGAGCCCATTTCTCACGTTCTTCTCCTCCCGGGCAGTGGCGGTGAGTTCAGCTCACCGAATCTGGCCTGCTCATCTCAGCTGGCGAGGGGGAGAGGGGGGGGGAGATGAATGAGCGACTCAGTGTGAGCCCGTAAGTTGGCTTCCAGCACCAGAGAGGGCGGAGAAGGGCAGTAGTCAGGCTGCTGTGGCCTTTTATTGGGGCGCGTGGAGCAAGACGGGGCTCCTCTTGACGTCTCTTCTTCCCCCCTCGCCAGGCATGGCAGGGCTTCCTGCCCCTCGCTTAGCCACTTGCCCCCTTTATCGATGGGGTGGGACGGGGGAGAAAAGGTGTTCCCAACTCCCAGACCGACTGGCTTCTTCCCAGTAGCTCTTGTCTGCCTTTCAGCATTGGCCATCAAAAACAAGGATTTTCTGGGCAGAAAAGCTTGCCCCACCCACCACCAACCAGGTGCCCTCGCTTCCTCCAAGCCTTTCTTTGCCTACCGGTTCTTGATTTCCAGCTCCGTCACGTTTCTTGCCGTTGTGTGCAGGGAGACAAGTTTGTGGGACTACCATAAAAAAAGTTCAATTAATTAATTCCAACTTCTCGCGAGAAGTTTTTTTAACGTTTTTTATGAAAGAAAGACTTCTGCTGCTTCTGCTTTTGACTGCACGCAACGAAAGCAGCAGAAGCAGAAGTCTTTCTTTCTCTCCCCCCAAACTCCGCCAGAAATGAGTCTTTGTGAGCTTCCTCATACCGGCGCAGCTGACGTCCTGCCACTCACAGCTGCGCCGGTATGTTGAACCTCACGGTGGTGCCACCGCTCTTGCACATGACACAACAAGCCTCACAGAGCAAGGTTCAGTGTGATGAAGCTCGCAGCGGTGCTGTCGTTCATGCGCGCAATGGCACAACAAGCCTTGCAGGGTCCTCCTCCAAGAGGCGGCGGTGGCGATGGCGGCGCGACAAGTCTCACAAAGACTCATTTCTAGCGGAGTTTGGGGGAAAGAAAAAAAGACTTCTACGGTACTGCTTCTGCTGCTTTCAAAAGTTCGCAAAAGGCAGGAAGGTGAAATGCCAAACTCATCCCATACTCACATCTCGTATATGGGCCGCCCCCAAGCACGGTGGGGAGGCCATCAGAGGAGCCCCAAGCAGCCCCCACCTGCTTCAGCTTTGCCTTTGGCAGGGCGACGGGCGCTAGAAGGGCACTGTCCCAAAGCCTCCCTGCGGCTTGGTTTGAGGAAGATGGTGTCCGGCAGGCCCAGGTGCGGTTGGTGGGCAGGCAGGTGGAGCGGAGAAGAGAAATGGTGCAGAGGAAACCCTTTCAAACCGTAGTCGCCGCCTACTCCATAGCCACAAGGTGAGCTGCGGAACAGAGGGGCCCTCAGCTGCAAGGTTGCCTGGCGCCATGGGCAGGGCTGGGGCTAGCAAAAGTGCGCTGGAGAGACAATTCCTGGCGCTCGCTGGATCAGCTGGTCTGCGGGCCACGGTTAAGGGGCCGAGCAGCCATGAGATGACTGGGGAAGGGAAGGGCTACCTCCTGTGCTGGCCACACCCACCACTTGGGCTTATTTTTGGGGTAGGGCATATATCACTCCCCCCAAAAATTGGGCTATGCCTTTTTAAATAGGTCGTATTTTCGGGGAAACACGGTATTGTAATAATCTGTTCCCATCATTTTGCAGGGATCAATATATGTAAATTATTTATTATTTGATGTATCATTTGGCAAATTCTCTTTTGCATTCTGGATGGAAAATAAAATAGAATTTAGGAGGTGGCTTGACTCTAAATCTATGGTAACTATCTTTTACACCTCATATGATGCTATCTAATCTAGGGTTATGCTGGGCTCCATAGAATTGGATTTGTTATTAGTTACTCATTACTTGAGTAGATATTTATGTTCAAATTATGTAATTAATGTAAACATAAATGTTACTCAAATGAGTAACTCATAACAAATATGTTACATTTATGTGTGTATATCTGTAGCAATAGCAATAGCACTTAGACTTATATACCGCTTCATAGTGCTTTTTACAGCCCTCTCTAAGCAGTTTTACAGAGTCAGCATATTGCCCCCAACATGTACACACACATATACACAGATCAAATTTCATCTGATATCAGATGAAATTTGATCTGTGTAATTATGTGTGTGTACATGTAGGTATATGTACTTATGTGTGTGTGTACTAATACATATTCAGTCAAGTTGTCCTATACACCTAAATATCGAAAATAGTCTGAGGAATCTTAGGATCCTATGTCTGATCAACCCCAAATAAGACACTGGGGTGCTTTTAGAAGAAATTTCATATTTCTTCTGATACCAGAACAGGTCAATAAAAGTTATTGGCAGTAAATTACTACAACAGCTATGTAAGAATTTTTCCTCGTATGTTTTAGCATATTCAAAATAGTTTATTAATGTAGTCATACTAATTATTAGTACAGTCGAGAAAATTGCCTATAGTAGAAATACAGTGCTATAAAGCTGGGACTTAAAGGAGGAAAGAAGTTTCAAAAGTATCTGGAGCATCCAACCTCACATAATTAGGGTGAGGATGCTTGGTCTATATTGAATAGCAGAACATAATTGATGGCTTTTTACCCCTGAAAAATTTGCTATCTCTATGCCTGATCATTATTGTGCAACCATTTCTTTATGGAATTCATAATCTAATTAAGATTCTTAGCAAGTTTAATCTAACTCGTTTAACAGAAACCAATCCTGATTATTCCATGCTGCCTCTTCAAGATGGCCTACAGTTTTAAGTTACATGGGAAGAGTGGGGAATATGGGTGATTTCATTTAGTTATGGTATTTATGACTGTATGAATCTAGCTTCTATAATAAAATTTGGAATACTGAGAAAAAAGGAATTTAGGAGACATACCAGATTATATCAGAAACATCAAATGTAGTATGGTATGTAAGAGAGACTGATATGAACGTATCTTCAGATACCTGGATTAGGAATGGATGATATTCTTCCAGTCATATTATCAGAATGTTCTAAGCCGTATAAAGGTAGAAACAACAAGTAGAAGAGAAATGTGAACAGAACTAAAGGTGTAGTGCTTCTTTCCTCCAATCAAGATAAGGTAGAATAATTAATGGGCATATTAATTGGAATGATGGCGTTAGACCATTACAAACGGAATGCAGAAACATGGGGCAGCTAGCTTAGTTCACTCCCATATTATGTAAAAATACTGCATAAATACTGAATTTGGAGATCTTATTTCCCAATACTTTCAAAGAGTATGTTCAATACCATAGAAGAATGAAGTGGAATATCATAAAACAAGATATGGCTGGCTAGAAAACTGAATAGGAGTATTCCATACTGCAACTGTTTTGTGATTCTGTTTGATATTGTTATTAACTACGTAGTGTTTTCTTCCTGCAAGATTGCTTTATTGTACAAAACAATAAAATTATTGGACTATTATTTCAACATAGGTTGATGCCAAATACTTTTAAAAAGTCAAATAATTAAATTTCTGGAAGAAAAAGATTGCAAAATGTAAATTGTAATTCTTTCTCCAACTTTCCCTTTTCCTTCAGGTTTAATTGTTGGATTTATCCTCACTGTTGCAAATTACAGCTTTTTTACCTCCATGCTCATGTTTTTCATTACTTCTTCCAAACTCACCAAGTGGAAAGGAAAAGTAAAAAAACAAATAGATGCAGAATACAAAGAAGGTAAGCTTTTACTTTTAAGAAATTTAATAATGATGATTTCCCCTGATTTTAGGGAAGAAATGATATAATGCTTAGATTGGATCCTGGTAGGAAGAAGCTGGCCTTCCCCACTTCACTTTTGCCCTTTCCTTATCAGTCCACAAGATCCTGGAAATATTTCCTTGGGGAACAGGATTCTATTGAGAGAAAGGAATTGATATGTTTGGAATAAGAAAGCATTTGTGAAAAATGATGGAAACTTTTTTATAAGCCAGCACTGTTAGAGGCCATTTTTTGTGGTCTTTGGAAAGTTGCAAGTGGAATGGGTAGAAAAATATATTTAATCACCAATATTTACTGGATTGCATCTGTAGGCTAAATCCCAAATAAATATTTCTTGACATCATCTTTCTAATGAATCATCTGAATTATGCATGTAAACAACATAATAATTTTAATTTTTGCTTTGAGTTAAAACTGAAAACTCTAATGATTTGAGATAAGCATAGTATCATTGAATTTTTCTCTAAGTGCGTACTCTCCAGGCTACTAAATGTTTGTTTCCTCTTAACAGCTAATAGCTTCTCTATTTGTATACAGGTGGACAAAGAAATTGGGTGCAAGTATTTTGCAATGGTGGTGTACCTGCAGAATTGGCTCTGCTATATATGATTGAAAATGGACCAGGTGAAATTCCAGTAGATTTCTCTAAACAATATACAGCATCCTGGATGTGTCTATCATTACTGGGTGCTTTGTCCTGCTGTGCTGGGGACACCTGGGCTTCAGAAATTGGCACTGTCATAGGTCATGAACCTCGGCTAATAACAACCTGGAAAAAAGTTCCTGTAGGTGAGCTTGAATTTCAAAATTATCTCAGCTGAATGAATTGTAGTAGATAGTCTCTCAACATTCTTTCTGTGGTCTTGGTTTAATTAATGTTAAACATTGTTTTAGCAACCATAGTTTATTATATAAAACATAATTGTCTAAATTCCTACATATTGAACTATAAACCATGTTTTATAGATCATGGTGAGTAGAGTCTCATTGTGCAGAAAGCCAGAATCAAATAAACCCTCATGATTTAGCATGATGTGTAAACTTAGTCACTGGGTGCAGCCTTGAATTTGGCCTGAAAGACGTGTATCAGTTGGATCTTTGCCTTCTTTTCCCCAGTTACCATGTATTTGAATCATTGATGCAATAATACAATTGTCCAAAATATCTCCAAAAATGACATGTTGTGAGACCTTCCAGGTAAACCAGATAGGAAACAGAATTAGATGAGCTAATTCTACTTTGTTGTAAGGCTACATTAACAGACTCTTGCAAGTCTGAAATTACAAACTTCCCACCAGCCACTTAACTGCCTGATCCATTAGAGCAGGCCCTTTCTCAGTTTCTTCTATGATACTTAAGTAATTGCCGGCTCCTGCCCATCTTGTCTGATTTTTCCTAGGCAGCATCTCTCTTATCCTTTCTTAAGACTACTAATGCATTCCATTACAGATGTTTGCAATTATAATAAGTCTGTGATTAATATATTAATTTGGTGAGGGGGTGTAACAGCCAAGTAGCCCTTAAATAGAAAAAATGTTTTTCTATGCCTGAAACCATTGGAGAACCTGGATTTGGACTGATGACCATGTGATTTGCTTAACAACTACAGTGACCTGCTTAACAACTGTAATAAAAACAGTCATAAGATCAAGTTTGTTCACATAGTAACTTAACTTACAATCACAACAACTTACAACTAACATTCTGGGTTCAATGTTGGTCACAAGTCGAGGATTACCGGTGTCTTTCCATTGTGAACTTTCTGTCAGGGAAGGCATTTTTACACATAGCTTTCTCATGTGCTTTCTGATTGAAATATGCCTGGCATTAATTTTACTGTATTTACAATGCCAGACAAAGACCTTTTTATTCTTGCAACTTGCAACTATAACAATATTATCACTTGCTAAAAGCATAATGCAGTTGTTTGGGTAATGAATTTGTGTCATGTATTAAAGCAGGACATTACTATTTAAAACAAGTCTCAGTTTAATACAATATGATAATCTGGTCACTGAAATGAACACTGATTGGAATGCTGTTTGAAGTTGACTTATAGGTATGGTTGGTATCAGTATTAATAGTGCACTTCTGGGAAGAGAAAAGTTGAGGTTTGTTCCAAGTTTTTTAATTACCGTAAGTGGATTCAGCTAGAATGCTGCATCAGTGGTAGCACATGGTATTTGCTGAAGTTAGTTTAAAATAGATTAAGGGTTACTGGGATTCTCCTTTTTGTCTTACTAGTTTGCTATGCTGCGAAAAGAACAAAGATGGATATTGTCAATGTTATTTTATTTAAAATAAGATGATATTGTCCAAATATATGCAATATGTCTGGTGGAAATTTATTTTATGCTGTATGTAATGCAAATTTTAAACATTTAGAATGCTAATTTTGGGATGTTTTATTCTAGGTACTAATGGAGGTGTTACTTTAGTGGGTTTAATTTCAAGTCTGCTTGGAGGCACATTCGTTGGCATGGCTTACTTCATTTCCCAGATGATTTTTGTGAATGATTTGGATATATCTGCTCCACAATGGCCAATTATTGTGTTTGGTGGTTCTGCTGGTTTACTAGGCTCTATCATTGATTCCTACTTAGGAGCAACAATGCAGTACAGTGGTAAGTTTTAAATAAATCTTTAGATTGGTAGAAAAGTAATGTAATCTTACCATTTAACAAATGTAGGATTGATAACCATAGAGTAAGTTTACCTTAAATATTTTTGTTTTATATTAAATAAATTAGAAATACTAGTTGATATTGCTATTTCATCATATACAGTATATTCCAATTAGCATCAGATAATAAAGACTAATGCTGAAAAATTCTTAAGACATAACAATCATTATACTGAAGGTAAGCAACTTAGCTGGAAGTTATTAGAGTTACATTCTATCAGCATTTGGGGGAGTGGAAGTTGATATTCTACCTAAATCTAAATTATTAAAAATATTCTAGTGAGAATGGAAACAAAGCATTTGTCTGCAACTCTTTCATGAATCAATGACTTTTCTTGGACTTGCATAGATGCTGCCTTAAGACTTGCAGACTGGCTGTCCATGAGCACTTTCATGCACTCCAAAGTGTCTAACTGCAATCAGATCCAAAGCTCTGCACAGCCCTGCTACCTATAACATTCAGATAACAGGAAACTGAAGTTTATAAATCCATTGGCTAACCAACAGAAATATAAACAATTACACAACAAGAACAGATTTATTCCCTTCATGTTTAGATATTGTTTAATCTAAAAAAAGAACATTTTCCCTGTCTAGAATGGAATAGATTGAAATCAAAAGTTGATGGGGTGTTACAGAGCTGCTTTTGAAAAAAGTACATATAGGATTACAGCCTACACTTGACTTTTTTATGGTGTCTGCAACCTTATCCTCCGATACAATTTTTACAATCATTTGTTGCTCTGATGGCTAGTGTTCCATCTTCCACTAGCAATAAATCTCACAATTTGTCAATAGCAGTCACAAAGTGAAGTAAACTCTTACCTGGGAAACTCTTACCTTGAGAATGACAAAATTCACAATTAATAGACGAGTGATTTAATGGCATGTTTCTTCAATAACGTATCTGTCTCTTAGGAAAGTTAAATTAGTTGCCCTTAATCTTCCACTATTGTCCTTTCTATTCAGTCAGGCACAGATCTTAGTTTTGATCTTAATAATTGATGTAAGTATTTAGAAGACCTTATTTTTTTACCAGGCAAGTCACATATGAACTCTAGAAAAGTGTCTGAATTTTGTTCACTTGCTGTTGTGGGTTACAGTGCTACTGTAGAATATTAATCTCACGGCTTAAGTTTTAGGACATTGTGGTTGACCATAAATAAATATTCTAGCCTTAAATTCTTTGTAATGATTGATTCCTGATGAAAAATAAGGAACAACATTTTATATAAAACAGCTTTTTAAACAAGAATTTTGAGTGTTTAAATATTGTTTTCAATAAAAAGTAAAATTAAGACCTTTACAATGGTTTTAATTTGTGGTCATTGGAACATATAGTTGATTCCATATTATGTTATTGAAAACTGTTTTCTCCATTTGGTTAACATGCTGTTCTTACTGCTGCTTCAGGTTTTGATAAACGTACTGGAATGGTTGTCAACCATCAGACAGAAAATGCAACACACATTTCTGGTAAACCAATCCTGGATAACAATGCAGTGAATCTCTTCTCCTCTGTAGTCATTGCTTTGTTATTGCCAGGGATAGCATGGGGATTTTGGCCAAGAGGATGAAGACAGGTATCGACTTGCATTTTTTTTTCTTCAAACAAGCTGTGACCTAAAAGATTTTCCACCAAAAGTCTTTATAATTCTGGACTGGAATACATTCCTGCAACTGTTCTGAAAGCATGAGGAATCACTAGGTTATTAAAGTGATACTTCCTGCAGCAGTTTTAGGTAGCTAAGACAGACAGGAAGAGGAGGAGTCCTGATTTAATATTGCTTATGTAATAGACTAGAGTTATCACTTGAGTTATTACTTGATAGAATATTTGATTACACTTCATTCTCCATAATCTATTAGGCAAATGGGAACTGGGAAGACTAAAATAACCTGTGGATAGAACACCACTACAGCTTCCTGAACAAGTAAAGGATCTTGGTCTGGTGACTAAACTAAATGCTAAACTTTCTATATTATTTTGAAATCTTTTTTTTTGTGGGGACCTATTGTACTATAGCTAGTGAACTGACCACTCTAGGTACAACGTTCAATACAATCACAACTTTGCTTTTTGCCGTTAAAATATTTTTTAAAATGTGTATGGTATGAAACCTAATGCTAACCTGTTGGTGCTTAAAGTTTAAAATTTAATTTATTGGGTTTAAAATATTATGTTTAAAAAACAAGAATGTATGCTTTGGCCATTGTCTGTAATTATTAGCTATAGTTTTATCCTGGCATATGGAACAAATACTTATATTTGTTCAAAATTTGTTTGATCTTTGAGATGGATGTTGCATTTTAAATTGTAATAACTTGCCACTGATATCTGAATAGATAGGTTTATTTCTTCATAAAGATTGGGCCAAAAGTGAAATTCAATTAAACTGAAAGCAACTCTTAACTGATAAATTATTTTTTATTTTTCTTGTATATATATATTAAAATATACTGGCAAGTTATATTACAAATGCAATGAAAAATTTGTCAGGTTTGTTTGCAAGTAGATTCATTTTCCATAGACTTATATTTGTCATTTTATATAAATCAGATACTAGAATTTTTAATTTTACACTAATCTTAAAGGAAAAAAGGTAAGAAGTTGGTGGATGCTTCAGAGGCTATGCCTACAGACAATTTTTAATATTGTTTGTAGAAATTGATTGTTTTCAGTTGTTTTTCTTATCAGTTACAACTGTAGATAAGAATTCATATTAACAAGGAATGTGCATAAAGCAAATTTGAAGAACCATTTGTCCAAATTGATTAAAACAACACAATATGCACATATGTAATATAGGACATTGGGAATTTCTGCAAAAATTAATATACAGATTTCTGTAATATAGACACTGGAATACATGGCATAATAAAGTGAATACAGCACTAACTACTGTTGATACTAATGTTGTTCTCTTAAGCATCTGAAAATTTGGGTATTTGTTGATAGTGGCAAAATAGATAATAAAATCTTAATGCAACCCAAGAAATTGATTGGATTTATGAAGATCTGGTTAAAATATTATAGATATCAGTGAAGCATTGTGAACTTATAAGCATTCTTATAAATAAGAAAAATTGAAAATACAATATTTAATGGAATGTATGAGTTGGGGAGAAGAATGTAAATTGAAATATTTTCTGTGCCTCGATGTATTTATACATCGTGATAAATAGAGCAGTAGGCATCTTTTTTGAAAATACATGTAGAAAATGTGTCCCAAATGAGGCTCTTACAAATATGTTCAAATAAAAATGACTTTAAAATGGCATTCGGTCTGTTTTGTTTAATCATTACAGAAACAACACTGATATGTTACATTGAGAAAAATCATACAACTTTGATATCATTTTGGTTTATAAAATTAACTTAACACCTTAGCTAGGATCAATTCTAAAAAGTGGCAACTCTTGCTATCAAGAATCATTACAGAAAAGCAAATTATTGAAAAGTCAATAATTATTTTCTATTTCACTTTGCATCAATTAACAGTCAAATAGTGAAGAACATCCTCAACAAGTTCAACATTGACATACTGTATATCTTCAATGTTTCCTGGAGTTTGCCCAAATTCATGTTCGTTGCATTAATGACATTATCTAACTATCTCATCTTCTATCATTCCCTTCTCCTTTTGCCTTCAATCTTTTCCAACTTCAGAGTTTTTTCCAATGAGTCCTTTCTTCTTATCTGGTGGCCATAGTACTTGAGCTTCAGCTTCAGGATCTGTCCTTCCAAGGAACACTCAAGGTTCATTTCCTTTAGGATTAACTGATTTGATGTCCTTGCAGTCCAGGGGACTCTCGTAAATCTTCTCGAATACCACAATTTGAAAATATCAATTCTTTGGTGCTCAGCCTTCTTTATAGTCGAACTTTCACAACCATACATTGCTACTGGGAACCACAATGGCTGGTTCATGTAGCATGTTGAACCCCAAAATAAGTACTTTTGGAACAGTGGCACAATGGTTAGAGTGCAGTACTGCAGGCTACTTCTGCTGCCTGCTGCCTGCCTGCAATTTGGCAGTTTGAATCTCACCAGGCTCAAGGTTGACTCAGCCTTCCATCCTTTCGAGGTTGGTAAAATGAGGACCCAGATTGTTGGGGGCAATATGCTGACTCTGTCCTTAGAGAGGACTGCAAAAGCATGGTGAAGCGGTATATAAGTCTAAGTGCTATTGCTATTATCTAGCTACATTTGCAGAATTGTACCTGTATTAGCATTAAGGAAGGAGGAGAGAAATCCATCTGTTCCATGTACATATAGTCCTAGAAATAAGGATCCTAGCTTAGTATCTCCTTGATATTCTAATGAAGAGTAGCGGTACTACTTTAATTCAGCTTCTATTCAAACATGCAATCTATTTTGTCTTTAGCCACTCTTTGAAATGGATTCTGAAAATATAGGTATTTTAGGCTGATCCAGATCTTATGTTTTTTACCTTTAAAACAACAACAAAACTACTCATGATATTGATTCTTCCCTTTTCCTAAAGCATTTGTGAATGCACTGTCCTGTTAAATCTAACAAATACATTTCAACGTTAGTGAAATAGAGTTGTGTGTTAAACTCATTCTGTTAGATCCATTGATGTAATGTCAGTATTAATTTCCTCTGGTCCAAGAGTAAAGATACTATGTCTTAAAAAGGAAGCCAGTACTACTGTTTCTATTATGTCAAAATTGAGATCTTTCACCAAGAAAATGTGGGTGATATTCCTTCATATGTATCATCATTGAATAAACAAATTAAGCGTATCTGAATATGGAGGAGTTTTATAATTAATGTAATGCTAATATACACCTAGTATAAACATAGTTACGAAGCCTTTAATTCTGCCTCAAAATTTAAAAAGTTAATGATTTTCATAAAGGTGTTATCATTGAATACCGTAACAGAAATCATGTTTTAAGTTAATGAAAATATTTCAGTATTTCCAAGTGAAAGAGACTGAATCCAAAACACGGTAGAACCCTATTTCTCATAAAAAGAGCAAATAAAAAAATAAACTGTTACACGAAGACTTTCTTTAACATTGATGAAATATGCCATAATATGCAAACTTATAAATCCCAGTTTTATAATTAATGTAACAAATGTAAGCAAAAATAGTATAATGTTACTATTGCCTACTTTTTGCTAAATAGTAACAGATATTCCTCATTCAAAAACTTCCATGGTTTTCTAAGTTTAATAGTAATTATTTTAAGCAACAAATGACAAGGAACTGCTGCCCTTGGAATAGGTGTAACCTGAGACTGTTGGAGAGCCTCAATTCTGGTAGGATTGCCTTAAGCTGTGCTCAGGAGCAGGTTTGGGCTGTTGGCAGAGCTATTGCTATGAGTATAAAGGCTGTCAAAGGAACACCCTGATCCAAGGAGTGAGTTCATACACAATGTTGCTGCCAGACTCTGCTCTTGCTCTGGCTAGACAAGCTGGCAGGACTCCTGTTAGAACATTGTCTGATAGTTTTATTTATTGCAGGCTACACTATTGTCATATTTATGCTTTGTTAAAATACACCCTAAAAATCTTGTACATGTATTTTGCACAATGAAGTTTGAGCATTCCTGTATCACATATTTCCCATAATGTGTGTCAAAATGTTGTGATGAATTTATACTATTTAGGATCTAAACCTGAGTGTTTTCTGTGAGATTAATTGCACTGACACAAACAAAAAAAATTACGTGTGACCATAGAGTTCAAAGATTTTTCTCTGCAGTAGTCTATCTGTTGTAGTGAGGAAGTAGAAACTAGCAGGTAAGAGTTTGTATTATAAAATAAAATAGAATTCAAGGGATTTCACAATGTTAGTATATACCGTATTTTTCGGAGTATAAGACACACCGGAGTATAAGACGCACCTTAGTTTTTGGGAAGGAAAATAGGGGGGGGGGGAATCTGCCTACCAGATATTCATCTGGCTAGCGTCCTTAGTCTGGTCAGCTTCAGCACATTATTTTATCCCCTGGTTAGGACTTAAAAAAACCTTCTGAGAGAGTAACAATGAAAGAGCCTGCAAGCCAGTAAGAGCTGGGAAGATCGTTAGCACCTGGTTAGGGCTGGAAAGAAACTTCTTTGGAGCAAGTAGAGCAATGAAAAAAAAACCTGCAAAGACTTAGGGCTGAAAAACATTCCTCTGAGAGAGTAACAATGAAAGAGCCTGCAAGGTAAGAGATGGGAAGATCTGTTAGCACCTAGTTAGGGCTGGAAAAAAAAGCTACATTCGAAGTATAAGACACACCCAAATTTTCAGCCACTTTTAGGGAGGAAAAAGGTGCGTCTTATACTCCAAAAATACGGTAGTTAAATGAACTGATGTCCATATTCATGCTTGGTCAAAATACACACTAAAAGTCTTGTACACATATTTTGCAATGAACCATACTTTATATACTTTATACTTTATATACTTGTTACTATTTGCATGTTGCAATGTTGCATGCATTTCCAGCTTCATTCCTAGCCATTCACACCCTCCAAGATTTTCCACAGGGGTTGTGAGTGAAGGGAATACAGCATTGGCAACAAACACTATAGAATTTTGGCAGTTAGTGAAAGCATGGTGAGAGTTTGAATTAGATTAGCTCCATCCCTTTGATATTCTGAAAGTCCCTCAAGACCTGGTTATGTAATCAGGCTTGGAGCTGCCAAGAAACCAGATAAGCTCAAATGGTCCCTTTGTTAGGTGCCTATTCTTATCCACCATTTGCTTAGGATTGGTATATTTGTTTTTATAATTCCTATTTTAGTCTGCATTTTATATTTTATATTGCTTATTTTTATATCTGTTATTTGATTGTTTATGCACTATCCAGAGTCAGTCTGTGAAAAGGGTGACTATATAAATGTCATCAATAAATACATAAACAAGCATCGCCTGCCAAAAGAATAGAGGTTCATAATGCATATCTTTGTATTGCGCGTCAATTAAATAGAAATTCTATTATACATGTGTAAAATGATTTATTTAGAATCCTTCTATACTGGCTTGTAAAATTCTGAGTGGCTTATTTGTAAACAATCTTTTCTGGCTTTGCCATTTTTAATTAGTGATAAAATACTAATTCATATAATAGTTTCTTGTTCCCCTGCAGCCCATTTTCACAGCTTAAAGCACAGGTCACCAACAAGAAAATTTTGGTGGTCCGTGGAGAAATCTTGGCCCCTGGGCCGAATATGGCCAAGAGCAATTAATCCAGCCCGCGCACGGGAACACACGGCTGCACCGCCCAACATCACCCCGCCCACACGCCAACCCCCACTCTTAAGGCCAAGCGCAAACCTCACCTTGAGTATAGCAGTGCGAGCCACACGAGCTGGAACAGGAAGGGAAGACCAAGAACTCACCGCGCTCAGCTGAATGGCTGCCTGAGGGGGGGGGGGGAGGCCTTCTGCGAGGCCTCCAGGTGGGAGGCCCAATAGAAAGCGCCTGCTAGATCGGTTTCCCATGCCACTTCAATGAGTTTCCCACACTGCTTCAGCGAGCACTCCTCGAGAGACGAATTTGCAGGGGGGCCAAGCTAGCGTCTGCAATGGACAGTGCAACTGGGTGGAGGAGCTGCAATGGGTCAGTCCTGTGAGTATGACTACTATAGCTCTGGAATATGGGACCGGCCATGGTGGGGCTGGAAATCTCTGATGCCACACTACAGCTGAGAGAAGCACTCCTTGAGAGACGAGAGTTTGCTCAGCCCCCTGCAAAAGTTCGTTTCTCGAGGAGCCCGGCCGAAGTTTCCTGCGGTGCTTCAACGAGCGCTCGAGAGACGAGAGTTTGCAGGGGGCCGAGCTAGCATCCGCAATGGACAGCAAACTCTGTCCACTGGCACCCTTCTCTGCACTGCCCTTCTCTGCGCTGCCTCCTGAGGCAGGCAGGCCGACCTCTGAGGTGGGGGGGAAGGAAGAGAAAGGCAGGAGGGGGGAGAGGAAGAAGGTCGGCCGCCAACCAGACAGGGCTCCCGGCGGGAGGAGGGAAATGTCTTGGGGGGCTGAGCTGACTCAGCCTTGAAAGGGTAGGCGAAGCAAGGTGGAAAAGCCGGCACCCTGTTCAGTGGAAGTCGGCTGAAGTGAGGCTCTTTCAGTGGTCCGGCCGGTAACGCTATCAGGGCAGCCCTGGAAAAAGGCAACATGCATAATGCGTGAGGCGGACGTGACCGTGGGCAAATAAATGGTTCCTCTTGGAAAGGGAGAGAGAGAGAAAAGAAAGAGAGACAGAGACAAGAAAAAAGAGAAAGAAAGAGGAGAGAGAGAGAGAGACATGAAAGAAAGAAGGAAAGAAGAAAGGAAAGGAAAGGAAAGGAAAGGAGGAAAGGAAAGGAAGGAAGGAAGAAAAAGAAAGGAAGAAAGAAAAGAAAGAAAGGAAAGGAAAAAAGAAAGACTTATGACCACAATTGAGCCCAAAATTTTGGTTGCTAAGCAAGAGCGTTAAGTGAATTTCATCACATTTTACAAGTTGGCCATGCCCACCCGGTCACCAAGCCACACCCACCTGAAGCCATGCCCACCTGACCTCCAAGCCACGCCCACAGAACCGGTAGGGAAATTTTTTTAGATTTCACCACTGGGTGCGGGACTTAAAATTATGAATTAGGGTCTGTGGGATTTAAAATTATGAATTTAGTGGTCCGTGGGATTTAAAATTATGATCTTGGTGGTCCCTGAGGTTCAAAGGTTTGGGGACCCCTGGCTTAAACCATGTTATGAGAAATCTTCAACCTGCAGATGGAAGAATTGAACTGTACTTCCCGCTAATCCAAATCAAACATTGCCAAGGGTAAGAGACAGTGCAAGTTATAGTTCAGCAACAACTATGGTCATAGATTATCACAGCTGTGATCTAAAAATAAATTTTATTAGAACAAGCAATACACAAGGGAGAGTTTTTATAATATATTTGAACAAAAGAGATTATGATAGTGGCACAGAACATTAACACATGGGTATAATGTGTTATACAGGGCATTACAACATTGGTGCTGACCTTTTCGTATGTATGTGATTATCTTGGCTAAGATTTTTCTCCCCTGTCCTGGCTGAAACAGTAACCATACTCCAGTGTACAGTGTCATTAAACAACTAGACAAAAATACAAATGCTTAATGCTGTCCTGCTAGATATTTCAGAAAGTTACCTGATGTAATTTTCAATCATGAGTAAAACTGGATTATATAGGCAAATACTGGTATAATATTTTTATAAGACTTTCTCATGTATATTTTAAGTTCTACCGTTTGCTTAGATGAAATCACTGCTCATTCCATCCCACATGAGTGTTGATATACTATGAGCATTAAAAATCCATCACAATAAACATAGATTACAATTATTGATTTTCTAGGTGCATTTGATTGCAATCTGAATTTTCATTAATATTGTGAGAGCTGTCATTTTAAACATGAAAAGATGTTTTGTTCAATAATGATTTACCAATGGGAACAGCACCACCTATTGGTTTCTTTATGCTCCAATTGGCAGTAAGGAAAATCCAAAATGTGAAATCTCATTATAGCCAAATAAGACACATTGGTATTTGAAAATTCATTCATTTTGCAGTATACATCCTTTTTGTCCTGAATTTAGAACATCAGCTTGAAGGCATATATGGCAATGATTGAATATTTTTAGTCAAAAATATTTATACCCCCAAACTCCTTGCTTATCTAGAAGTAAGCAGCATTGTTTTGAACATTATGCTTGCACCAACCCTCCATTATAAAAAAAACAATTGATTTCATAGCTAAAAGATGTGACAATAAGAAATTCTAACATACTATATTTCTGGTGCAACATGGGAGACCATTTCTGCCTAAGCTTAGGCAGCTCTAAATCTCCTTTTAGGGAAACAGGTATTTTTTTCACAGAAATAGGTTTACCTTATCAAAGGTAAGTGTCCCTCAAGTCAAGCTCCACTCCTAGTAACTACAAGTCCAAATCCAATCCATACTATTATCTAGCTATTAATATATTATGTTGATAGCTGTAGAGTTTTGCTGACACTCCTAATCTAGCCTACAGCTTTAGGAATTTGAATTAAATCTTTCATCCAAGCACTAACCAGTCTGACTCGATTTTCAAGATCATTCAAGGCTGGGCAGTTGCTACCCTTTGATGATGCCTTGATTTACCATGATCTGAAGATTAATATGGACGGATATTATCATGAGTTCATGAGTCATGAGTTCTTGTCATAAGTATTATTTCTATAAAAGTTCCTGTAGCAATTCATCTGAAATTAGAACTTTTCACCTTGAAAACACTTATCCCTTTTCCTTCAAAGACTTCCTTCAAAGCACATTGGAGGGAACTAAACAATTAACTACCCTAAATTTTCTAAAGTAATATTTAACAAGACTTCGTTTGAAATCTGTGACCAATTTAAAACTATGTTGTGGCCAACTCACTTTTGATAGCTGTTCTTTGGTTTGCTTTTGATCTCTTATTTGGAGTTCCTAGTTTTCCAATGCCTTTGTAAGAGCTGTATTTCCATTTGGAAAAAAAATTAAAGATGTGCAATGTACATGTACAATTTAAACTTAATTATCACATTGAAGCCATTTTTAGCACTGCATCATGTGAAAAGCCATTATGATTTATTCAACCAACACAATTAAAACAAGTAGTCACTTAGTCTGCATGAAATCACAGTCAAATGGAACACCATATCTACCACATTCATCTTATTTCACTATGTGCAGCATCAGAAATATATAAAAATGATTTCCAAAGTTACATGGGCATAATTGAAGGCAAAGATAAAGATATAAATCAACTTGACTTACAGTACCTTCACTCCTAAAGTCATTCCTAAAAATAGAGCCTTTGTCATCCTAGATGGATCATCAATTTCATTTTAAAGGTACAGATGCAAATTGATAAATGTACATATTTTTAAAATGTGCAAATTAATCTAAGTAATAGCATGAAATGTACTAGAAGGGTAAGCATCAAGGCTGAGAGTGTTTGATGTATACAAATCTTGCAACTATCCTTGAATTAAAACATTCTAATCAAAATGAAAACTTAAAAATAGCTTTCTTCATATAAAAACTTCTTAGGAATCTGTAGGGACATATCAAATGTAGGTAGCTACGATTATTCTAGGAAATGTGTGAAAAATTGATAGTTTTTAACAAACTTTTTAATATTTCAAGCTGCCTGGAAAACTTCACAGAAAAAAATATCTAGAAATGTTCAAAACAAGTTGGGGGGAAAAATCTAATTTTGAATAATTACATTGCTCAGTCCCTAAATGCACTTATACAAAGATACTGCGTTAAAGTAGTTTGCTGAATAAGCCACAAGAATTTGTATATTATTCTAAGCAGACACAACATGTACAGTATATGCAAGTTCAGGTTTTACATGCAACATTGGCAGCTGGACTTCACAGGATAACAGCATCAGGTTGATAATGACAGCTAGCAGCCTATAAAATGTTTTTCCTCATACTTTCTGGTTGATAAATTTGTTTCATATTTTTGTTGTTTGCATCAGGTTGGTAGAAGCAGTACGTTAGGAACATATATAATTTTAGACATGATCCTATGATTTTCACATTATCTAGAATTACTGTTTGAAAATCTTGAATCTAAAATGTGGTCCCCTTTCTTGTCACCAGATGGATAGCCCCTTGCATAACTAATTACAAGGCGTGGTGTATGAGTTCCTGTAACGCTAAATGAACTATCAATAAGGTGACCAGATGTCCCGCTTTTGGCGGGACAGTCCCGCTTTTTAAACATTTATCACGCGTCCCGCGACGTTTCTAAAAAGTCCCGATTTTTGGAAAGAATGCAGACAAGCTAGGGCATTCTTTCCAAAAATCGGCCTGACTCTTTCTGAGCTGCTCGCTTCACTTTTTACAGAAAGCAATAGGTGTGTACCGCAGAATCTAGCCTGCCATTCCAGGCTGCTTTGCCAATGGCTGAAGAGAGACACGTGTACAAAGGAATCAGGAAGTGACTGCTGGAATTGGAATACCCGCTGTATTTTGCAACATCTGGGTGATCTTATTGAGTGTATGTAGTAAATTATTATTATTAAATAGAACGGGTTATTAATTTTTTTTAAAAATCCAGGAGAATACATTGAAAACAAACACCCAGGCAGGCAAAATTCTTGCTGCACATAATATGGAAACTTGGAAAGACTGTAAAATTTGCTGCCTAACTGTTAGGGAGAAGCCATGCTATAAATGATTTTATTTGCTGTATTGTGTGATATATTGTGTGTATAAGAATTTTTATTTAAATTTTGTCAGACTTCTTTTGTGAACATGTACTCTTTTTCCATTGCTGCAGTTTTTTCCTCTAATATTATGTTTGAAAAATATATCTTAGTTATATCTGAAAAACAAAATTTATGCTTGTGATATTGTAAATTGTAATTAATATAGGGTGTATCTTTCCTTTTTTCTCTATAACTGATTACCAAATTATCTACACAATAGAGTGTTCATAGCTTTAATTAATACTATATAAACATAATTGTATTGAAACTATAATGCATCAAAATTAGAACAATGTAACATAAAAAGAAAAAAAGAAGTGCAAAATGCAAATAGTATAATAAACAGATTAAAATAATCGTTAATTTCAATTTTAAAAAGAGAGGAAATTAAACATAAAACAAAAAAATTATTTGAACAATTTAAAACAGCATTTTCACAAGGAAAATCTGAGAGAAGAAAGGTGCCTTTAAAGATGTAATTATAATCAGCTCAGGAATTTCAGGAAAGAGTGCACCATTGAGAAATTCTATGACAAGCCACAAGAATGTACAATGTGGTTCTTGGTCCAGGGACAAGGTTCTTTCCCAGCACTGACCCAGCCTATAACAAGAAAGGTAATACTGTACACTGGGAAGTTCAGTTTAAGCCATGTATTGCCAAGGAAACCTTGCATTTAGTTCAACAGCTAATTATCCATTGGTGCTGCTGATGCTTCAGCAATAGTATCACATGAGCACTGCCAGGTGCGCCATTCTGCACCAGCTTTGGCCTCCAGACTAAATGCAAGGGCAGCTCCATAACACAAGAACATTATAGCAATCAAAATGTGAAGTGCCATGTGGTT
The DNA here is from genome assembly GCA_023053685.1 of Diadophis punctatus similis. Taxonomy (NCBI): domain Eukaryota; kingdom Metazoa; phylum Chordata; class Lepidosauria; order Squamata; family Dipsadidae; genus Diadophis; species Diadophis punctatus. The sequence goes on along the minus strand of JALIGW010000004.1, from coordinate 44,415,825 downwards.
AGCATGTTGTGCGCCTGTGGTTTGTAAATGAAAGTTATCACAGTGTGAGAAAGCCATCCATAATGTGGTGTAACTGAAACATTGTTTAATCAATGAAAGTATTATAGTTTGATGGTTGTTTTCATAAGTGCATTTGTTCAATTTTTTAATGCAAGTTTATGTTTGCATAGAGTTCTAAAAAAGTGAACAAAAATAACACATCCAACCTGCAATTGGACAGTTACATACAAATTTGAGCATATTATTTCATACCATTGTTAATGGAAATTTTTATAATCACCTACTGTCAGGTTAACATATACAGGTAGTCCTTAACTTACAACCACAATTGAACCCAAAATTTCTTTTGCTAAGTGAGATAGTTGTTAAGTGAGTTTTGCACCATGTTACGACTTTTGATGCCACAGTTGTTAAGTGAAGCACTGCAGTTGCTAAGTTAGTCACACGTTAAGTGAATCTGGCTTCCTCATTGACTTTGCTTGTAGAAGGTCACAAAAGGTGATCACATGACCCAGGAATACTGCAACTGTTATAAATATGAGTCAGTTGCCAAGCGTCTGAATTTTAATCCTGTGATCATACTGCAACAATCATAAGTATGAAAAATGGCCACAAGTCATTTTTTTCAGTGCCATTGTAACTTTGAACGGTCACTAAATGAGCTATTGTATGTCAAGGATTAGGTGGTTTTATCTTAAAAAGCAAACAAACAAACCGGAATTAGTACTTGGCGGGGAGGGGGGGACCGATCTAAACAATTTTTACTTGTCAATTTTATATCTTGGAATTTTCTACGGATTATTTTAAAAATGGACCACAAAGTTTTTTAAAAAAAACAAAATATATTTTACGGTGTGGCAAACCGATTTACTCATTCATTTTGGTGCCTTTCACGTTTTGGGTGGGCTATCAAAGCTTTGCTTTGAATGAAAATGGCCCATATAGATGGATTAGATCCAGTGTGATTAAAATAGAGGAAATTTTAATTGTTTGCAAAGGTTAAATTGGCGACGATAAGATTATTATGAAACTTCATATAGACTGATTTAAGTTACAGTAACCTGGAGTTGTGCATTCCTGGGTTATATTAGAAAAGATCCTTCTAAAAACCTTTGAAAGTCATATTTATGATATCCAAAACCACATTTATCAACTGTAGCAATTAGATTTTATTTTAAAGGTATACATACATGACGATTGCGACTACCTTTAATCCATATCCTGACATCTGGGACTACCCTTGAAAGGTTTCAGGAATTTGCAGTTGTTGCAAAAGGCAGTTGGTTCCTAACCAATGAAAGTGGTATGCTAAAATTGAAGGAGAAATTCCTTTTTTTGTGCTTCTTCTGTTAGCTTGAATTTTGGTGGACAGAAGAATTAACCAGTATGTGTTTACAGCAGCTTTCGTGATGATGTGTGAGTGGTATTTCGCTTTTATATATATATAGATTTTTCTGAAATATATTACAATACTATTTTTGCATTCTATGAAAATTTTTGTTGCTCCATATAGTCCAAATTTTTAATCAGGAACCCACCCCCCACCCCCCGGTCAATGGTGTCCCTCTTTACCAATGTTAAAATCTGGTCACCTTAACTATCAATGGAAGATAATCTGTATCTTATCAGCAATCGTTTGTAAACGGCTACTTATAAATCAGCACTAATTTCTTCCGTTTTACTTCCTTGGGCTTCACTCTTTACTCCCCGTTCGCGAGTATATGCGCACGCATATACTTCCTCCTCCATCTGATTTAACTACATATACGTTTGACGAAATCCAGAAGCAAATCTCATGGAAACAAAGTCCTGTATACTTTCTTTCCAAGTATGAATACACAAAGATCACGGTTGTGGGAAAGCATTAGCCTTCCCTCCACCCTAACCCTAACCCCCCCCCCTTGTTTTTTTTGGGCAGCCCTGAGCAGGAAACATTGCTTCAGAAGCAGTGAATAACGGTCCATCTTCTCCTCTAGCGCCGATAGCAAACTCAGCAACTGGTACCGAAGCCTACCCCGTAGAAAAATATGAGGCACAGGCCCCACGGCCCTATCGCCTCCACTTATAAGATATCTGACGTTACTCGCGTCATCTCCGCCCGGCCTCGTTTAAGGGACTCCTGTTCCTCCTCTCCCGCTGGGGTTTTCGGGCGGAGCTTGGGAAGGCCGAAACGTCAGCTGCCAACGGCATGTCGCGTGACCGTCCGTCGAATGACGTAGGAGGAAGAAGAAGAAGACGCCATTAGAAAGGAGGCTGAGCGAGACGCCCCGGTGCGGGAGGAGGGTGGCTCGGGGTTCCTCTCTCCCCCCACCGCCGCTTTCGTCCCTCCTTCTGTGGTTTGCTTCCCCCTGGCAGTCTTCCTCCGCGCGGCCTCCTCTCCTTTTTTCCCCCGCTCCCCTTTTACGGTTCTCTTGGATTCTGCTCAGCGCCCCGTATCAGAGCGGAGCGGGGTTCGGCGGTTTGCCGATGTGAGGCCGCGGGAGCGGCGGCCACTTCGCTGCGGATGGCGACGGCAGCGGCCACTTCGGGCGCGGGAGGCGGCGGCGCTGCTACCGCTGCTGCCGGCGGGCGAAGTTTCTCCTTCAAGGTGGTCCTGCTCGGGGAAGGCTGCGTGGGAAAGACTTCTCTAGTACTCCGTTACTGTGAGAACAAGTTCAATGACAAGCATATCACCACTCTGCAGGTAGGCCCGGGAGGCTGCAGGAGGCCGCTCGCCAGCTTCGGCAGGGGTGAAATTCGGCTTCCTTCTTTGAGATGGGCTTGTTTCTCCTATCGCACTCGGTCCTTTTGAGGAGGGGACGACAGTGGGTCCCCGAGCTGCTTCCCCCTCCCTAATCCGAAGCGCTTCGAAGTTTCCAGCCCGGACCACGCACTCTTTAGAAAAGTAGCCATTAATGTTTAACAAATCCACCTTTATTGGAGATAAATAAAAATGATTGTGTCAGACAACATGGAAACACAAAACAGGTAGTAGGAAGAGCTGAAAAAAATAGGTAACATCGGTTCTAAGTTTAGAAATGCTACAGTAAACTGAGACTACTATTTCTCTGGAATTTGAACATATTGGGTATTTTAATGTATGCATGAACCAAAGCCCGCTCAATGTTCTGTTTTTCACTCCTAGTATTAAGTTTCATAAGCATGTCCCTATGAATCGTTTTACTACTGTAGAAGCCCAAACTTTAGAAGGACCGTATCATTAAAATAATTGTCCTATAGAGTTTTGCAAACTTGATATTTCTGAAACTGTAATTCTGTGATTAAGGTAGAAATGATAGGTATTGAGAATAGGAGTAAATTGAAGTGGCTGTGTGGCCTCCTTGCTGTATAGAAATACAGTATTCAATGTTAGATCAGCAGGAATTAATAAAATGTTATGGTAATTGTAGAAATTATTTTATATTTCAAAATTGCAGAAATCTCTAAGACAGCTTGGTGGTTTATTATTTTTTTCTTTCAAGAATTTCACATGATCATCAGATGTTCTGGATAAAAATTATCATACCCTGTAATTATACTTGTCTGACCTTAAGACTTAAAAAAATGTTTATCCATTTACTTTAGTTAAGGACTTCTTTTAAAATTGAGCAGTGTCAGTTCACAATTGCTAATTGTAACTTCCTCTAAAGATTAAATTTGTTGTTCTTTAATATCCTGCTCTTTCTCAAAGAAGCCCCAGGAGACTTACATAATTCTTTGTTTCCATTCCACACCAGTTTTATTGCAACACTCTTACAAGACAAGTTATGTCTTAAAGCAGTCACTTTTATTTTATTTTTTAAAAAACTACAGTAGTATAATCTAAAATGCAGTATTCTACAGTTCTGTAAATCTATAAACAGATTGTTTTATACAGCAATTAATTAACCTATGAAATTGGTTATGAAGGTAGTGCTCGACTTATAACAAGTTCATTTAGTGACTGTTCAAAGTTACAATGGTACTTTAAAAAGTAACTTGTGACTGTTTTTTCACACTTACTATTGCAGCATCCCCATGGTCACATGATTAAAATTCAGATATTTGGCAACTGGTTCATGTTTATGACAGTTGTGATCACCTTTTGTGACTTTCTGACAAGCAAAGTCAATGAGGAAGCCAGATTCACTTAACAGCACTGTTACTAATTTAACAACTCTAATGATTCACTTAATAACTCTGGCAAGAAAGGTTATAAAATGGGGCAAAATTCACTTAACTGTCTCACTTAGCAATATAAATTTGGGGGTTATTTGTGATCATAAGCCAAGGACTACCAGTAATATGTTTAATGTAAATTGAGAGTAAATAAATGAAAGCACTAGTTTGATAAGATTCAATGTACTGGTGATTGAAATAAAGTTCATTTCTTAGATTTAACATGTTATTTTACATTCTTTTGAAGTGCCAACTAGAATATATTATAATAGATTTCTCAGAGTTGCTTTATTATAAACTGAAAAAAGATAAGTCCATCTTTATTCATTTAAATGCCTCAGACCAATGCTGGGTTGCAAGCATTTGTCTTCTGGTGTTAAAGCAAGAAGAGAGAACAAGAGGTTGGTAGATCTCATAATTAAATGTTTTCCAAGCAGTCATTAACTTACAGTGTTATGTGTCCGTTATCTGCCATTCATTTTATTGTTGGTTTGACATCGGTGTTGGGAAAGGCAAGGGGTTCTCTTTGTTAAGGAAATATCTTCATTCATGCCCCTTTTCTAAAATAATATGAACGTAGTATCTTAACACTTTGTCCCAAATCAGATTGATAGGCTATTGTCTGATTAAATTGGATTTAATCAGGCAGCCAGTTTTTATATCTTACAAAATCTGGTTCAGAATGTTAAACTAATGAAACATTTTCCAGTTTTGAAATATAATCAGTTTATTCAAAGTTTGCTTTATTACTGTATAAACATGTATTTTGTATACATTAAAGGTGACTCAAGGCAGTATATAGAATGGTGTGGTGGAGTTTTTATAGTGAGAATAAAAATATAAAGAAGCACCTGCCTATTTGGGTAGTGCAGAACTTCAGATATCATCTCCAAAATGTTATTTAGAATAGAAGAAGTATTCTCTGTAACACCTTAAAGCAACTGCATCTTTTTGTGACAGGGAATGTGAAGGCAATTGTACAATATTACAAAAGGAGATGCTTTAAGGTGCTGCAGGTAGTGTTTTACTTGTGTTCCTTCATACTTCAAGGCATCTTTTGGAGTTTGAGTCCAATATGCAGCACAGTTCTATTGTTCACTGAAAGAAAGGTTTTATTCATGAGCCTTTATTTCTTCTCCATTATCCAAAAGAAGAAGTACAAAATAGAGTTTGCAACACCATTATATGCATCACAGACAACAATAGCTCTTTCAGTGTGTTTAAATTTCTTGAAATATTTCTCTGACCTAATCAACAATTTTGCCAAAAACAGTAAATTTAATTGCCTAATTATTAATATTTTTCACCCCAAACCTTCATTTCAGCAATAGACTTTCTTATAAATAACTGTGTAAAGTGAAGAAAAGGAATAAAAAGTCATTACTCAAAATTATAATATTTAAATAAATTAAAGGAATTGATGAAATATTATTAAATAAGCGGAAAATATAGGTAACTAACACCATTCAAATCCATTTTTTTATTCTTGCAAAACATTTCTTCTACTACATCCATATACTAGTCATATTTTTATATAAGTTAGTAAAATGACCTTGGGGGTCTTGTTTTTGTTTTTATATTTACAAAACTCATTGAAATATATTATTGGTATGAATCAGTGAAATCTGGCATTAATTTTATGGGTGTTTTTCCACTTGCAGGCATCTTTTCTAACCAAGAAGCTAAATATTGGAGGGAAAAGAGTAAACCTTGCAATATGGGTAAGTGGTATAATTATGTTGTCATGATACTGCATTTAAATATCAAACTTTACTTAGGAAAATAATTTACTGTTTGAGTAGATTAAATGAGATCAGTATTTTTGTATCATGCAGGATACAGCTGGACAAGAAAGATTTCATGCACTAGGTCCTATTTACTACAGAGACTCTAATGGAGCTATTTTAGTTTATGATATAACAGATGAAGATTCTTTTCAAAAGGTAACTATACCATTTTCCTGTATCAAATAAGCAACCACAGCAAGTACATTTTTCCCCAAATTAAATTTCACTCTTATATTTTAGAAATAACCTGGTGGATAAACTTATCTCATTATACTGTGGACTTGGGTTGAATAAAAAGTGGTATCTAAATTTATTTATTTATTTATTTATGATTCACATTTGTATGCCGCCCAATTCCCAGAGGAGGAATAGCATTAACTAGTGAAATAGTGCTCCTGGATTTCACGGCATAGTTTTGAATGTATGCTGAAGCTTGCATTGGAGAAAAGGTGCAAAAGAAGTCCCATTTTATAAATAGAGTAGGCCTATGTGTCAATAATTGAGCTAAAGGCATTTTTAATGTACAATCCAGAAGTAAGTTCCATTAAATTAAATTCAGTAGGATTTACTTCCAAGAAAGCAGTTATAGGATTGCAATTCATGTGAAGACAATGAAAAGAGACACGAATTTCTGATTAGAAAATTTTAAAATAACTTTTAAAAACTTAAAAATTGAAATATTGAAATACATTTTCTTGTTACTTTCATAGGTAAAAAACTGGGTAAAGGAATTAAGAAAAATGTTGGGGAATGAAATTTGCCTATGCATAGTTGGTAAGATTTGGGTTTCTACATCTTATTTTTCACTTTTAGTAGAATGTTGCATTTAAATGATTGCATAAAACCTATGTGCTTTTTTAAAACCCTTTTAATTTTGGTACTGATTGGCTTCAGTAAGAAAAATAATACCTGAGGATTGTAAAAGTAAACAGAAGGAAAAAAACAGAAAGCAGAATGGCAGTAGCAAGAATGTGAGAAAGTTTTTTGAGAAATTTCTGAATGTGTTTAAATCCTTATTAGAGTTCAGAGTCCATTTAGTTCTACACTAGATATTCTTTGTGAACAAGTTAGTATAAAATTGCTTTAGAAATAATATTGAAAGGTTTCCTCCAAACTATACAAATTACTTGCCATTTTGGGAAGTTGTTTGGTATCTCAAATTAAGTTTAGCTGCAACTTATCTGTTTGAAATAACCACAGCTTCCTGTTTAATTATACAAGTGAACATATCTTTTAGAGATTAGCCAAAGATTTCAGGATGGAGCAGGGTTCTATCATACTATTTAATACTTTCATGGTGAAGAATTACAAAAATGATTCAGCGTGTTCTTTTGTATTCTTGCTGCTTAATTCATAGTCTTGATAATGTGAAGTTGAATTTGACAATTCTGGATACCTGAATGGATATACTGTAGATATAGAAGAGTAAGAAGAATAAATGCCACTGATGCTAGAAACAATGAAGAAGTCAGTTAGAAACATATTGTTGATGTTGAGCAGATTGTATCTTTCTGATTTATTTTGGATATTAATGAAATCTGAATTCTTGACAGGTAACAAAATAGATTTGGAGAAGGAAAGACATGTGTCTATTCAAGAAGCAGAATCGTAAGTTTTTGACACTTAATTTCAATACTATCTTGAAGATGCCATCACATATAGAGCATACAGTAATTCTCATTTAGCAACTGTTTAGACAGCAATCGATTGCAGTTACAACAGTGATGAAATAGTAACTTTGTGACCAGTGCCTTTGTAGCATCTCTTTCACATGTCCATCATCACAATCAGTAACCTGTTGTCCTGTGCATGACCTGATTCCCCCCCCCAAACAAATGATATTGTTCTGAGTTACTTTTCTCTGCTGCACAGCTTATTCCTAAAAAGAGTTAACCACAAGTTAAGAAAGTTAGCTTAATTAAGCTGGTCTTAATTACCGTGTTTCCCCGAAAATAAGACATGTCCCGAAACTAAGCCCCACAGGGCTTTTTCGGGACATGCCTTGAAATAAGCCCCCCCCCGAAAATAAGCCCCCCCACTACTTCCGGGGGAAAGGGGGGGGGACATGCCGGGAGCCGCTCTTTTTGCGGCAGCACTCTTTTGGCCCGGAAAGAGAGAGAGAGAGAGATCTCTCAAGAAGTTTCCCTGCAAAGACCTGCTGAAAAGAGAAGCGGCGAACTTCCAGATGCTGGTAAAGTGAGCGCCTTGCAGCCCGGCCATCCCCTGCATTCCCCCCCAAATTGATTATCTTACCAGCGTCTGGAAGTTCGCCGCTTCTCTTTTCAGCAGGTCTTTGCAGGGAAACTCCTTCAATGTAAAGGAGAAGTTATCGCGAGTGCAACCAATTAACAATTTTTCGCACTCGCGAGAACTTCTCCTTTACATTGAAGGAGTTTCCCTGCAAAGACCTGCTGAAAAGAGAAGCGGCGAACTTCCAGACGCTGGTAAGATAATCAATTTGGGGGGGAATGCAGGGGAGGGCCGGGCTGCGAGGCGCTCACTTTACCAGCGTCTGGAAGTTCGCTGCTTCCCTGTCACCGCCTTCCTCACTCACGTCGCGCCCCGCCCCATCCCCCGCCCGGTGGTCAAAGTCCTTCAAAGCATTTTAAAGGGATCCGTTTTGCCTGCCATGAAGGGAACCAATGTTCCCCGAAGAAAAGGAGGAAGCATTGGTTCCCTTCATGGCAGGCAAAACAGATCCCTTTAAAATGCTTCGATGGACTTTGAAGCATTTTGAAGGGACACCCTCCTACCTCGATCGCGTTCTTCGATCTTCTCTCCACGGCAGCCCATTCTGAAAGAGAATGCCTCACGAGTTGGAGAACTTTGAAAGCCTCGCGAGGCGTTCTCTTTCAGAATGGGCTGCCGTGGAGGGAAACCCCAGAGCTGTCAAACTCCAGTAAGTGGTGCGTTTCGCGGTTCTGCGGAGTTTGGAGCTTTGGGGCGAAGGATGGGGCGGGGCGGCGAGCGAGCGACCGAGGTGGCGGCAGAAGGGGCAGCAGAAGAGCGCGGAGCCCAAGAGCGGGTCAGCAGGAGCCCCGAGTAGAAAGCGCCGGCTGCTGTGCCCAGGCGGAACGGCTCCCCCTTGAGTTCGGAGCCCAGCGAAAAGCACTTGAGACCCACCGGGGCGGCGCTCAGCGCGCAGGCAAGCAGGAGGTAGCTGGAGAGCGCGGCGCAGGCTCCCACTTCATCCTCCGCGTCTCCTCCGCTGCCTGCGCCTCCTCCTCCCTGCCTCGCCTCCTCCGCCTCCCTTCTGTCCTCCTCCTCCCGTGTCCTCCTCGCCGTCATCGGCCCTTGCCGGGGAGGCGGCCGCCACGTGTTGCGGGAACATAATGCTGGGGATGGCAGTGGCGAGAAGGGAGAGTCCCGAATGCGCCGCCATTATTGATGGCAGCAAGTTCGAGGCAAAAGAGGGGCTTAGCTTAGTCGGTGTTGACTCCTGCGTTTTAAAGCCACCTCTTGCCAGTCGCCCTTTGGCACGGCTGGCGCACAGAGATCCTCCCGACTAAGCTAAGCCCCTCTTTTGCCTCGAACTTGCTGCCATCAATAATTCATCGGCTCCCAGCAGTAGCGGCGGCGGCGAGCAAGAGAGCAGCAGCCGCAGCAGCCGCTTCAATAAGAGAGAGCAGGAGGAAGCAGGGCGGGGAGGAAAAAGCTGGTGCGTGAGCCGTTCTTGCCGGCTGCCTGCAGAGAGGAAGCAGCGGTGACAGCGGCGGCCGCTGTGCCGGTAGCAGCCAGAGCAACGGCGGCACCGGTGGCGGCGCATTCGGGACTCTCCCTTCTCGCCACTGCCATCCCCAGCATTATGTTCCCGCAACACGTGGCGGCCGCCTCCCCGGCAAGGGCCGATGACGGCGAGGAGGACACGGGAGGAGGAGGACAGAAGGGAGGCGGAGGAGGCGAGGCAGGGAGGAGGAGGCGCAGGCAGCGGAGGAGACGCGGAGGATGAAGTGGGAGCCTGCGCCGCGCTCTCCAGCTACCTCCTGCTTGCCTGCGCGCTGAGCGCCGCCCCGGTGGGTCTCAAGTGCTTTTCGCTGGGCTCTGAACTCAAGGGGGAGCTGTTCCGCCTGGGCACAGCGGCCAGTGCTTTCTACTCGGGGCTCCTGCTGACCGCTGGGATCTCGCTCTTGGGCTCCGCGCTCTTCTGCTGCCCCTTCTGCCGCCACCTCGGTCGCTCGCTCGCCGCCCCGCCCCATCCTTCGCCCCAAAGCTCCAAACTCCGCAGAACCGCGAAACGCACCACTTACTGGAGTTTGACAGCTCTGGGGTTTCCCTCGGCTAGGGGAAAAAATCTTGCATAGTGCAGAAACTCTTCTCGCTTCGAGAACTTGCTAATTCTCGCGAGAAGAGTTTCTGCACTATGCAAGATTTTTTTCCCCCTAAACAGATTAGCCGAGAGACCACGGAGCTGCCGAACTTCAGTAAGTGGTGCGTCGCGGCCTGCCTGCACCCCAAAAATAATAAGCCATCCCCCGAAAATAAGGCCAGGGGCATTTTTTGGGGGTCAAAAAAATATAAGCCCCTGTCTTATTTTCGGGGAAACACGGTAGTTGATTAGAATGTTGGGCGAGCTTGCAGTTACTGCCTAAAATTGAGAAGACCCTAATTAGTTTTATACTAAAGGATTTAGTTTGCTTCCTAAATAGCTTTTTAGGTAAACAATTAGCAATAGCACATTTCTTTCACTATGTATTTCCCATTGAGTACCTGCTGACTGTCTTATAGTTCCTTCCTCTCCAAAGAATATAAATACAAGAATCAATTCTGCTAATTTACCCCAGCGCTGGGGTGACTATTCAAAAGGATATCAGGCTGGGGAATAAGGCTATAAGAAATGTCATTTTGTCCAAGTTCTTCTCAAGTTGAATTCTGGAAAGCTTCCCCACTGTTTGGCCTCATCTGGCTGTTTGTGATTATAATCTTCGGACAATCTAACTTATTTTGGCCATGTCATGTGGGGGAATTCACTTATGTTAGGAAGAGTTAGCAGTAAAAATGAAATCAGTCCTCCAAAAAACACGGTGGCTGGATACCATCAAAACTGACACTAGTCAGAGCACAGAACAATTCAAAGAAGTAGTGCAAGATTGGCAGATGTAGAGAGACCTGGTTCATAGAATCGCCAAGATTTGGACATGACTGAATGGATATCATCATCATCATCATCATCAACAACAACATTCTCCTCTGCTTTCTGACATTTTAAAGCAAAGGAGAGGAAAGTGAAGTAAACTTGTAAGGCCAATCATGATCATGTGATTTTTCACTTAGTGACTGCTTTGCTTAACAATGAGTTGCCAGTCCCAATTATAGTTGTTAAATGAGGGCCACCTATATACACATTTAAATTATGAAGTATTAAAACATTCTATGCAATTAGTGTACTTAAAATCTTTACTGCCTCAATTCTGCTGTTACTTAATATTATTTTCCTAGCTAATTTAAATAGTCTGTATCCAGATCCAAATATTTTATTACGATCAATGACCAGATATAACTGCAATTCAGCCACAATTTGCAGGAAGGAAAAGACAATGGGATATTTTTGCTGTGCATTAGATGTATTAAAATTTACATGGTCTGTATAATTTGCTTACAACATAGAAAATGCATGCAACTATAATTTTCAGTCACAAGATAAGGCGTTTTTTTCTTTGCAGATATGCAGAATCAGTGGGAGCAAAACACTATCATACATCTGCCAAACAGAACAAAGGAATAGAAGAACTCTTTCTTGATTTGTGTAAACGTAGGTTTGTCTAATGTATGGGTTAATGTTTCTGTTATGAAAGCAAATGCCTCCTGAATGATGAGCTATTGTTTTATATCCAGCTTTATTTGCACTAGATTTACCGTATTTTTCGGAGTATAAGACGCACCCTTTTACCCCCCAAAAGAGGGTGAAAACTTGAGTGCGTCTTATACACCGAATGCAGCCCCACCCACCCAGACACCCCCACCCTTTGGCCTCTGTCTTCCAGCAATTTACCTGCTTGCAGGAAAAAGGGAAGAGCCTGCAAAGCCAAGCAACTCAGTAGCAGTTTCCCCGATCTACAGCTGATTAGCCACGTGGAAAAATGAAAGTGAAACTAACTACAAAGATAGCTGGCAGAGACAGGCAGATTTTTATTTTTTGCTGAACTGGATGGAAGGGGGTAAGTGAATAACTAAATGTCTGTAGAATGTTCAAATTATTAGACTTACTTTTTAAAGACTGCTTTATTATTGTTCTAGAGCCAGGGATCTCCAACCTTGGCAACTTTAAGACTTGTGGACTTCAACTCCCAGAATTCAACAGCCAGCTTTGTTAGCTTTGCTGGCTGTGGAATTCTGGGAGTTGAAGTCCACAAGTCTTAAAGTTGCCAAGGTTGGAGATCCCTGTAAATCTAGACAACTTAACAAAATAAAGAAGCTTTTTAAAATAAATGCTTGCTCTGAAGAGCCCAGTGCTATTGTATCTATTGTACAAGTATAGTATGAAATGTAACAGTATCCTGTTTAGTATTAGAGTTTAGTTATCTTGGAGTAGATCTATTTAAATAATTGGGAAGAGTTAGTGTGACTACATTTAAGAAAACTTTCTGGCATAATGTACATTTCTCCAATTCTTTGCTATTTCTATGAGTCAAGCACACATGCACAGAAATACACAGCAAACAGTGTATATCATCTGTGCTGTTTGCTGTTTGGCAAATTGCTTGGAGGCAGAGGCCTTTTTCCCTTGTTTTCCTCCCCCAAAACTAAGGTGCGTCTTATACTTCGGTGCGTCTTATACTCCGAAAAATATGGTAAGCTATGTAAGACAATTTGCATTATGAATTTCTAATTTTTTAAATTAACATTCTTAACAAACAATTAACAAAAAATATTTAAACTTAAAGAAAAATAATAGAAACCAAAACCCAAAGAGAAAAGAAAAAACTCCATACAAACTAAGAATGAAAAGAAAAAAATTACTTTATATTTTATACTTAACAATAGTCACTCATTACTAATAAATACACTATTGTAAATAAACTACAAAACATCATAAAATATCATAAACTTTCTGCCATATAGCTGCATTCTTTGGTTAATAGAAAATATTGCCTTTTCCAAAGGCAATCGTACATTCATGACAACTTTCCTTAACATTTGGAATAATACCACATTTCCAATTTTTCAATAAGATACTTTTAGACACTTCCCATTCTTGATATAACCATAATTCCTGATCAACAATCAGATTCCAAAGCCTTGGTATATACTTCAATTTCCCTACTTATATACTATCCCACTAAGATACCAAATGATCACATGACCATGTGATATAAAACAGCAGTTTTTCATATTAAAATTTTGTAATTTTATTTAAGCACATTAGTGCAGAACCTTCTGTCCACATTAGTATTCTGACATCACAAAGTGGTTATTATGCAACTCTGAATATTTTCAAACATAGTATGTCATTGAATGTTAAAATAATGTTACTATTTAAAATTGAACTGCAAGCATCTATAAACTAACTTCAGATATATTTATATTACGTTATGTTACGTTACATTACATTATATTTTAATGGCATAGATAAAATAGTTCCTTGCTTAACTGTTGAATATTTGTATCTTCAGCAAAATGCATGTGCATTTTTAAAGATTTTAGAGGTACTGTATATTAATATCATTGGTTAACCGTTATGCTATTTTGACTTAAGTATTTCATACAGTATTATAAAAAATGTAGCTAAGGTTTTTTTTGGACCAGAACAATATATGGTGGGAGCTAATATTTTGTTTTACAGACTGCCATCATTCTGTTTACTATTTCTGTTCCTGTATTTTAAGTCAGTTAGGGGAGTGAGTTTGGTGGCTACTAAGGGAGATACTTAGGGGCTTATCTGTAGTTGCAGGTATTCCATTGTCTGTTCCTGTTCAAGATTATTCCTATTTATAGGACTAATGATCCCATCCAAATGGCATAATTTTCCTATTTTCATCTTTGTTTTCTGCAGTAGTACAGGTGAGGAGGATAGTAGATTGAGCAGTAATTGTGAGAAAGACAATTGTAGGTCAGAAATGGCACTGCTTATTGATTAAGGCTCATAATTTGTAGCATGAAGCCATGCTTCCAGTAGCATGCACTTTGATTACTGGCTGCTAGATCCATCCTGGAACATGTGTTGGGGATAATATAGAGAGAGGCAGGAATCACAGGTCTGCTAAAAAATGAACAAAATATAAGCTTAACCTGCTAAATTGGTGCTTGGCAAGTGTGATATTGTTTAAGGTATAGCCTCTTAATTCCATATGAGAAGAAGATGAGTCAGTTCGTGCTTATTTCTACTGAAATGTAAAACTTAAATACATAATACATAAAGATACATAAACCTAAGACAGAAAAAAATACATATGACAGTAATATAAGGCTTCAAAATACAGTTCTGCAGAAGTTAAATCTAGTTAAATAATCATTACAAAAGAATGGCAGGGATGAGATACTGGCAATGCTGACATTTAAATCATAATACATGGTGGCTGCCTGGAACACTGCGGCAGCAGGGGCACTAGATCGGATTGTGCCTTTGCGACCTCTCCGTGGCAGTGGATCCCGGAAAGGTCCCTGGTTTACCGAGGAGCTCCGAGAGATGAAACGCCACAAGAGACGTCTGGAGCGACGCTGGAGAGCCAGTAAAACCGAGTCCGATCGAACACTTTTAAGAACTTTTATTAAGTCTTATTTAGTGGCGATAAGGGTGGCAAAACGATCTCATTTTTCCGCTCTTATTGCGTCCGCAGATTCTCGTCCAGCCACCTTGTTTAGGGTGACTCGCGCCCTCCTTGCAAAAGGGGGGAGCGAGGAACACTTGCAAGGCAGAGCTGAGGAATACTCGCAGTTTCTGACGGATAAAGTCACTCGGATTCGGTCGAACCTGGACTCTAGCCATTGAGTTGACAGGGGCAAGTCTCGGTCCAGCATTGTGGGAGGAGTTTGACTCTGTTTCTCCTGAGGACGTGGACAAGGCTGTGGGAGCGATGAGCTCTGCCACCTGTTTATTGGACCCGTGCCCCTCCTGGTTGGTTTCGGCCAGCAGAGAGGTGGCACGTGGCTGGATCCAGGCGGTTGTCAACGCTTCTTTGAGGGAGGGTTCCGTACCGCAACCGTTAAAAGTTGTGGTGGTGAGACCCCTCCTCAAGAAGCCTTCGCTGGATCCAGCGGATTTGAAGAACTTTCGTCTGGTCTCCAACTTGCCTTTTATAGGTAAAGTTGTGGAGAAGGTGGTGGCCTCTCAGCTCCTTCAGTTATTGGAGGAAACTGATCATCTAGATTCTTATCAGTCGGGTTTCAGGCGCGGTTACAGCACAGAAACCACCTTGGTCGCCCTGATGGATGATCTCTGGCGAGCCCGGGATGGGGGTAATTCCTCCATCCTGATGCTACATGACCTCTCAGCAGCTTTTGATACCATCGACCATGGTATCCTTCTGCATCGTCTCGGCGAGTTGGGAGTGGGAGGCACCGTTTTGCGGTGGTTCTCCTCTTATCTCGCTGACAGAATGCAGTCGGTGTTAGCAGGTGGGCAGAGGTCGTCTCCTAGGCTCCTGACCTATGGGGTGCCTCAGGGTTCGGTCCTCTCACCCATCCTGTTTAACATTTACATGAAACCGCTGGGGGAGATCATCCGTAGACATGGGGTGAGTTTCCAACAGTACGCTGACGACACCCAGCTGTACATCACCACCCCGTCTAAATTCAGGGAGGCGGTTGATGTGATGTGCCAGTGCCTGGATGACGTTAAGATCTGGATGGGGAGGAACAGACTCAGACTCAACCCCGACAAGACTGAGTGGCTCTGGATATTGCCTCCGAAGGACTATATCGACTGCCCCTCCTTGGTTCTTGAGGGAGAAAAATTAACTCCCTCAGAATGGGTTCGCAATTTGGGAGTCCTCCTAGATCCACAGCTAAAATTAGACCAACACCTTACAGCTGTGGCTAGGGGGGCTTTTGCACAGGTTCGCCTGGTGCACCAATTGCGACCATACTTGGAGAAGGAGGCTCTACTCACGGTCACTCACGCCCTTGTCACCTCCCGATTGGACTACTGCAATGCGCTCTACATGGGGCTGCCCTTGAAGAGTATTCGGAGACTTCAACTGGTGCAAAATGTAGTTGCGCGTGCTGTGGTGGGTGTTTCAAGGTACACCCATGTAACACCTATACTCCACCAGCTGCATTGGCTGCCCATTGGTCTCCAGGTACAATTCAAGGTGCTGATCATCATCTTTAAAGCCCTACATGGCTTAGGACCAGGCTATCTCCGGGACCGCATTCTGTCGCATTCCTCCCTCCGACCGGTCAGGTCCCACAGAGTGGGTCTCCTCCAGGTCCCATCAGCCAAACAATGCCGACTGGCGGGGCCTAGAGGGAGGGCCTTCTCTGTAGGGGCCCCCGCTCTCTGGAACTAACTTCCTCCAGAGATCCGAATTATCCCCACCTTGCTGGCCTTCAGAAAAGCCATTAAAACATGGCTCTTCCTGCAGGCGGGGTGAGTTTGAGATGATTCTATATCTGATGTCTCCCCCATGTATGTATGGTGTGTATTTATATATTTCTTAACTGTTTTTAAGCTGTTTTTTAATGATTTGGAGTTTTTATAAAATGTTGTACGCCGCCCTGAGTCCTCAGAGAGTAGGGCGGCATAGAAAAACTACCAATAAATAAATAAATAAATACAGTTTATGGACCATAAACTGTTTTATGGTGTTCCAGCTGTTCCTTCTTATTTTGCAGTAACCACATAGGAAGATGCGCAGGGAAATTGAAGACTGCTGCTTATTACTAATACTGTGCATGCCCATTTATTAGCTGCATCAGAGTTCAGGAATTTTTTGGATACAGAAATATGGTGGTACCCATAATGGGCTGGGATGGTAATCACTGAAATAGAATGGTTATTATCTGAAAAGTGATAAGCTCTCTGTAACAGTGACATATTCAAATTGATGTTAGATAATTATCTTTGCTATTGTATTTGATTCTTTGAAGACAATTTGTCTCTAATTTTAGTTCAGTAATACACGTGGGGTTTCAGTTAATATTAGGTATTTAAAATTAGGTTATTTTTATAAATTAACTTATAAGTGATATGTGTTTAAAGAATATTTTACAAGATTTGCATATGTTACATTTATATAAAATATGATTTACTTTTCTGCTTAATGATTAGAAATTCTCTAATGTAATACAATATTTTTGTATTGTAGGAATGATAGAAACTGCGCAAGTTGATGAGAGAGCACGAGGCAATGGTTCTAGTCAATCAGGAGCTACAAGGCGGGGAGTACAAATAATTGATGATGAGCCAGCAGCTCAGAGTAGTGGAGGTTGCTGTTCCTCTGGATAATTGTACAAGAGACTGTGCTTCTTGCCCTTTAGTGAAGACTGCCACATTCAGAGTCTCATTCTTTATCAGTGGAGAATTGGAATTAACAGTATTTAAAATCATTTGTAACAATTCAATACCATTAAGTGCTAAACTAGTGGAGTATGTGACCAGAGAATTGGCATTTTCTACAATGATTAACAAAGCAAACCAATGGCCTTTTACATATTTCTTTAATAATGAATAATATTGCATGTGAGAAGGACTTATGGCTTCATTTATATTTTAAATGAGATCATTATTTAATAACTTATACACCTTATTGGAATTAGACATTTTTTGCAGCTCTTTGTATTTTGTGGTAGATCAAGCTGTATCTCTTCACAATTGCAAATCCATTTCTTTTTAATTAGCAGATACCTGGATACTATTTTTGCAGGGGTACCATTGATATATAACTGCTTGACTACTTTGATATATTCATCTTGTACTCCATGCTGGTAAAATAAATGATAAATTACACATTAAATATTTTATCTGCTTTTATAAGTGCAGGTGCAGAAATATGTACACAAGTCTTGTCAGTGATTGTGAGGTGAAAAACAGTTGGGGGAAAAATACAAGTTCTATTACTGCTGACTTTCTCTGTTAGATTATGATAATTAGTTTTCCTTGCTCTAAACTTTACATTCGTTTCTAAATATTTTTCTAGCAGCTATTGATCTATAACACTCTCAGTCCCAAAAATCTAGTTGGAATGTTGTGAACTGTTAACATTTATTTTTACTAATACAAGTTTGACATGCCTACAATACTGCTTATAACATACAGAAATTATATCTGTGAATAGGCCTTTATTTGATCATCTCTAAGAAAGACCTGCTCATAAAGCTTCATTTGTCCTTATATTCTTGCTTCCTTATATATAGTGTTAAAAACGGAAATTAAAATAACTTGGCTGCGACACATTAAAATCCATTAAAATGGATATGAATTATTGAACTTTGATCAGCTTTGTTTAAATCCACTTTTTGAGAGCTTCCAGTTATCAAGTATGTCTAAGGTATTTTCTGAAAAAAAAATAGAAATACAGAAAACATACTTGAAAGTGTTTTTGTTTCAGAATAGCATTACATCAAAAGTAGGATACTGTTGAGTTCCTGAAGGAAATTCCACATGGTTATTTGGTAAATGGGAGTATTTTGGCATGGAACATACATTATTTTGCTTTTAGAAATTTAATTGTTTGATTCTAACTTCACTTCAGATGGCTTGAATTTTCAGTACAACGATGAATATAATGAATATACAAGCTGAAACACTGAACACTGGGAATTGGATACACATCACATAAAGGTCACTTTCCAGATACTGACACAGAACCTTTTAAGAGTGGCATTTTAGAAAACACTGCATGCATTTATAATACTATTAAAGTTGATGTACAAAAATCAGTGGAAGTCAACAGGAAGAAATTAACTGTCACACGTGGCCATAAACTGGATAAATATATACGTTATACTCTGTACCTTAACCCCTACTGAAACTGTAAATTAAATGATTTGTTAAAGTACATATGTTCAAATAGCTTGGTTACTGTGACTTCTACCATGTGCTGCTGTATGCTACCCTATATTCATTAAATATATTTAGTATCTTTTTACAGCTATTTGTCTGAACTGTGTTTGACATAGACAATTATGAGTATCTGTTCAAAGGCAAAAATCATACTTTTACTTATTTTAAAAATAATGGTTTCATTTTTCATATTCATGACTCTAAAAACAATCCTTGGGTTTTGCCCCTTTTTTCCCTTTCTTGTTAAATATGCTCTTGGAATGAACCTTGGTGCATTATTGTAAAATAGGACGTTGGATGATTCAGAGAGCACCCACTTATAAAATTCTTTAGTAAGTGAGCAGGATATTGCTGAAATTTGTGGGGAGTTCCAGATTAAAATTGGTACCCTTATCCTAGACAAGAACACAACTTATGTAATGGAAATACTCTGGTTATACTTCTAAGTTGCTTAATTCATATTCCCCTGATTCAATACATGTAATAACTCAAAGTTTTTTCTATAAAAGTATAGAAAACTTTATAGAAATAGAGAGACAAAAAGTGAAAATAGGCATTTTGCCAATTAGTCTTTATAAGGCAGCAGATACTGCTTACCAGTAGAAGCAAACTGCAAGTTTCTCAAAATCTTACTGGAAAATCTTTGAAAAACAATCTATTTGAAACTCATGACATAATTGTATGTTTTTTATTCAATATCTATTTCATAGTGGCCATTTACGCATGTGTTTGAAGTATACAACTTTTAAGGCTATGATTCTTTTTACCTTTAAATCAATGATCCCTTATTTATGTTTCTGATATATGTGTAAGTTGGAAGACTAATGGAAGAATTTTGTATATTAGTAAACAGATTTTACTGATATGTTAACCTTATCAATGGTTTTATAATTTGTGTAGTGGATGCTATAGTTTTGAAAAAGAAAATACACCCTCTTGTGAGTTCTATGGTTTTAGATATCAGGATATAGTAGTAATCATTTACCTAAAAGTAGGTAAATACAACTTCAGATGTACAACAACACATGACATGTTACATAATGTCATCTATTTTACAAAAAGAAAGCCAAAATGAAGAGGGCATGTGTGAAAAACTAAGTACACTTTATGATTCAATAACTTGTCGAACCACTTTTAGCAGCAATAACTTGAAGTAATCATTTTTTGTATGTCTCTCACATTGTGGAGGAAGTTTGGCCCAATCTTCTTTACAACATTGCTTCAGTTCATTGAAGTTTGTGGGCATTTGTTTATGCACAGCTCTCTTGAGGTCCCACCACAGCATTTCAATTGGGTTGAGCTCTGGACTTTGAACCATTGCAACACATTCTTTTCTTTTTCAGCCATTTTGTTGTAGATTTGCTGGTGTGCTTGGAATCATTGTCCTGTTGCATGATCCAACGTCGGTTTAGCTGTCAGGCAGATGGCCTCACATTTGACTCTAGAATACTTTGGTATACAGAGGAATTAATGGTCGACTCAATAACTGCAAAGTGCCCAGATCCTGTGGCTGCAAAACAAGTCCAAATCATCCATCCTCCACTTTTGCTTGACAGTTGGTAGGAAATGTTTGTCCTGAGATGCTGTGTTTGGTTTTCGCCAAACATGGCATTGTACATTATGGCCATACATCTCCATATTGGTCTCATCTGTTCAAAGGACAGTGTTCCAGAAGTCTTGTGATTTGTTCAGATGCAGCTTGGCAAACCTAAGCCCTGCTGTCATGTTCTTTTTAGAGAGAAGAGGTTTTCTCCTGGCAACCCTTCCAAACAAATCATACTTGTTTAGTCTTTTTCTAATTGTATTGTCATGAACTTTAACATTTAACATGCTAACAGGCCTGTAGAGTCAGCTGTAACTCTTGTATTTTTTGCAATTTCTCTGAGCATTGCAGAGTGACCTTGGGGTGAATTTGTTGGGATATCCACTCCTGGGAAGATTGGCAACTGTCTTGAATGTTTTCCACTTGTGAATAATCTTCCTCACTGTAAAATGATGGACTTTAAATTTTTTGGAAATGGCCTTATAACCCTTCCCAGATTGACAGGCAGCAACAATTGCTTTTCTAAGATCATTGCTGATGTCTGTCTTCTTTGACATTGTGTTAATACACACCACAATGCTGGAGACCGGCAAACTCCTAAAAGTTCGGTTTTCATAGAGGTAGTCACACTTATTTATTTATTTATTTATTTATTTTGTGAGATTTATATACCGCCTCACAGTGCAAGCACTCTCTAAGCGGTTTACACCAGTAAGCAATGTATATTTATATTGCCCCCAACAATCTGGGTCCTCATTTTACCTACCTCGGAAGGATGGAAGGCTGAGTCAACCTTGAGCCGGTGAGATTTGAACCGCTGACCTGCGGATCAGTGTCAGCTAAAGTGGCCTGCAGTACCTGCCTCTAACCGCTGCGCCACCTCGGCTCTTAAATCACTTGCTGATGATCAATTGATCACGGGCACTTGATTAGCAACACCTGACTGTTATTATCTATGGAAGCAGTAAGATTGCACTCAGTTATTCACACATGCTTCTCCAGTTTGGCTTTCTTTTTGTAAAATAAATTATGACATGATGTAATATGTCATACATTGTTCATCTGAGGTTGTATTTACCTACTTTTAAGAACTGCTAAGGACCAGATGGTTTTCACTATGTCCTGCTATATAAAACCACAGAACTCCAAGAGGATATACTTTTTCACATGATTGTATATTATGAAATATTTTTGAAGTAAGTTCAATTTATTTATTCAAAGAATGTATTTCTAAGAAGCAAAGAACACTAAGAATTGCTTTTAGAAATTTAATTCTTGTAAATTATGGAAGGGGTTAGTTAAGAGACCAGGGTAGAATGACTTAATCACTGTCCTTTAACAGATTGTGGTTCATGAATAATAGAAAAATGCCCCTTCTACCTTCCAGCATCTGTGGCCAAAGTTGGTCATTTTGTTCCATGTAACAATCCCAATACAGGTAGTCCTCAATTTATGATTGTAATTGAGTCTGGAATTAGCTTTGCAAGTAATTGCTGTTATTACCATTTGACCAGGCCTGACTTTACATTTGTTTGTGGTGGCCGGTAAGCAACCATTAAATGAACTATTATATCCAATGAACATTTTTGCTAGAAACCAAAAGTAAAATCTGTAAAATTGCAAAAAAGTACAAAATGATCATATGACTGAGGCATTGCAAATGGCTGTAAAGGTGAGCCAATTGTCAAGTGCCCAAAGTGCAAACATATGACCATGGGAGAGTATGTGACCATCATAACTTCAAAATCGGATCCTAAGTACTTTTCGTGGGGCCTTTCCTAACATATGGTCACACCTTTCAGTGTAAATCAAGGACTGCCTGTAAGAATTTGCTTTTAAGATATTGGTCCATAATGCAGAATTGCTAGTTGTTCCAATACAGTTTTAGATGTTTCAGTTTTAGATGTTCCATTATTGGGAACATTTTTAATATAATAATGAACACCTATTTAAAAAGCATTGAAACTTTCAATTTGTTTAAGATAAGCTTCATTTCATGAGTAATTGTATAGTTGTATTAGATTATCAACATTCTTAATAAAGATAGATAGATAGATAGATAGATATTGTATAGTATATACAATATACTTTGCCCCAGCTCCTGTTTACCTAGCAGTTTGAAAGCATGCAAATGCAAATAGATAAATAGGTACCACTTTGCTGGGACGGTAAGAGTGTTCCATGCACTTTGTCATATAGACATGCTGGCCCTGCGTCCACGGAAGCATCTTCAGACAACGCTGGCTCAGCTAAGAAACAGATGAGCACCACCTTCTAGAATCAGACTTGACTGGACGGGAAACCTTTATCTTTATATTTCATTGTAAAGTTAGATTATTATAATGGAGTGTGAATTTCACTGTGGTTTATTCATTAAGCCACTACATTTATTCAGTATACTGTACCACCAAAATATATCCTTTATTTCCAAAATGGTTTTGGAACATACACATATCCTTCAGGCATTTATTGAAAATAAGAATAGATGGCACAAATACGCTTTTGCCTTCTTGCCCCCCAATCCTCCAATACAGTGGCAGAGAGTATTCTGGGAACCATAAGTAAGAAATAACCCATAATACATGTGCCACACCCCAGGAGCTATTTTGTAACATCCATGGAATGTCAATTTTTTAAATACTTACAGATCGGAAAGTTTAATGATCATGAGAGTAAAATATTTTTGGCTGGAATTGAAGATCATGCTAAGCCAAAACCAGACATAGTATATTATGGTACAGCACAGTGATGGCGAACCTATGGCATGCGTGCCACAGGTGGCACGCGGAGCCATATCTGCCGGCACACGAGCCGTTGCCCTAGCTCAGCTCCAGAGTGCATGTGTACTCCAGCCATCTGATTTTCGGCTTGCGCAGAGGCTCTGGGAGGGTGTTTTCAGCTTCCGGTGGGCGGGGGAAGGCATTTTCACCCTCCCCAAGCTCCAGGGAAGCCTCTGGAGCCTGGGGAGGATGAAAAATGGGCCTACTAGGCCCACCAGGAGTTGGGAAATGGGCCGTTTCTGGCCTCCAGAGGGCCTCCAGGGTGGTGGGGGAGGCCATTTTCGCCCTCCCCAGGGATTTAATTATGGGTGTGGGCACTCGCGCATGCGCGATAGCACGTGCGAACGTACTTTCGGCACCCGAGGAAAAAAAGGTTCGCCATCACTGGTATAGCATGTTCTGTCAATTCAGATGCTGTAATATTCTTTCAAAGATCTTATTTTATATATTTTTATTTATGCACTTTCTAAGTACAGTAACTTAATTCATAGCAGAAAACCCAAAAATTCACATTTTGATTTAGCAAGAGAAAATTAAGATTCAAAATCAGTCAAAATTATGCAGGGTGGCCATAAATCTGTTAAAAGATGCATTGTGAATTCATTGTAGAATGAAGACTCTGTTAGCCTATGGAGTCAAAAATCAGACTGGTTGCATTTTTTTCAGGCTTAAAAAGTATTAAAAGGTATAATTTTTCATGACCTAGAGCCGTGATGGCTAACCTATGGCATGTGTGCCAGAGGTGGCATGCAGAGCCCTCTCTGTGTACATGTGCACCGGCCAGCTGCTCTCTTCTGGGTTCCGGCGTGCGCACACTCCAGTTTCACCACTCTGTGCCAAAAAGGTTAACCATCACTGACCTAGAGCTTACCTTGATGCCTGAAGTGTCTAAACTGATGTAGAACTTAAATTGGGATGAAGTGGTGGAAGGGAGGGGAAAATAGGTTATGCAGATGAAGTTTACATGTGAAACATATCAAGTAATAGTAATATGTCAAATACTCGTTTTGTTTGTTCAGATTGTGGATGGCTGAAATCTGATGTATGCGAGTTCAAGAGTCTCAGTTGTGCTGCTAATTTTTCTGAGCCAGGCTTATACAGCCATAGTTTTATGGTGAACTTTTGAATATAGACCAAATCTATGGATGGTGGAGTTGTTATTGAGATTTTGATGGAACTTTGAGATATTCTTTTCCAGCCATCCATGGATTCAGATGATGAAAATGTTAATAAATCTAAAATAATGAAGGGTTAAGGGAATAAGAGTGGATAAAATTGTCCTGTTGATTTTCAGGAATATGTTCAGCTTCAACTGCAATAATACACGAGCACACAATAGATACAAAATTAAGGTAAACCACTCCAAACTCGATACCAGAAAATACGACTTCAGCAACAGAGTGGTCAATGCCTGGAATGCACTACCGGACACTGTAGTTTCATCCCAAACCCACAAAACTTTAACCTTAGACTGTCTACTATTGACCTTACCCCATTCCTAAGTGGTCTATAAGGGGCGTGCATAAGCGCACCAACATGCCTACCATCCCTCTCCTACTGTCCCCATTTATTCGTATCCATATCCTGTATTCATAATCATGTTCATACTTCTATGTGTTATCTTATACGTTTGACAAAATAAATAAATAAATAAAATGTTTCTGCTAAAGATAATGTAGTTATAGTTGAGTATAGAGTTACACAATTCGGTGGCAATTTGTATACCCTTAGAAATTTTTCTTTCATCAGATTGCATACTGTATGTCTTTCTGATAAGTTGTTGCAGGATCTGAGGATAGAAATTGGTAGAATTTGATGTTAGTTGCTTCTTGGCTTCCTGACATGATATACCTTGCTCATAAAGAAAGCTGTCCCTCCTTTGTCAGCTTGTTTCATTATGATATTGTTATTCCTGAAGCTTTAGAAATATCTGGTGACTACCCACACAGTGAGATCAGAGGTCCAATTTGATTCCCAGCACCTATTAAAAAACTAACCACAAAAACAGAATAGAATAGCACTGTGTAAGCATTCCAACAAACACCCCCAACGAAATAAAACACTGAGGCTAGAAGTTCCTCAAAGTTCCAATTTATTAGAGATGCCATGTTGGCAACATCTGGGAAAACCCGAATCTGAAAGCTTCCAGGTTTTCTCCACCCAAACTAAAGTTCAAGTCCTTGCCCAGCACCCACATGTCCATTACACGATCCAATCAGGCACCATCCAAAACTGAAGATATCTCCCCACCAAAAAAATTTTGGTGGTCCGTGGAGAAATCTTGGTAAACTGCATCTGGTCCGGGGAGCAGCCGGAGTTTGCTGTCCATTGCGGACACAATGAACACTTGCCTTCTGAGGTCGGCAGCCCTTGGTGGAGACGCAGCTATTGCTGCTCTGGGGCTGAGAAGGGGGGCAGCAGCAGTGGCAGGGCTCCAAAAGTCAAGCGTATGTCCCGGGGCTGCACATGCACTCTCAGATCCCCCTTGGAATCAGAGGAGCAGCCGCAGCAGCTGCCACCAGCTTCTCAGGGTCCTCGTGGTGGTGAGCTTCGCTGCAAGCCGGCATCCCTGCCCAACCTGGTTGCGGGCTTCGCGACGCCCGTCCTGGCGCTTCCCCTTAAATAAGTTGCCTTTTCCTAAACGCTCAGCTGGGACTCGAAGCCTCCTGAGAAAAGCAGATGTTGGAAGCCGCGCGGGACTTTTCCCTGCTTGAGCAGCCTTGAGCTCCCATGGCCTGGGCCAAGGGAAACGCTGGCCAGTCTCAAGCCTGCCTGGTCCTGCCCCTGAGAGGCTGGCGGCAGCTGCTACGGCTGCAACTGCTCCTCTGGTTCTGAGAGGTGTGTGTGAATGCCGCCACCCCCCTTCTCAGCCCCAGAGCAGCAGCAGCAGCTGCGTCTCCACCAAGGGCCACCCGCCCACCCATTGGCCACCAACCTCACAGGGGACCGGGCAGGCTGGAGACTGGCCGGCGCTTCTCTTGGCCCAGGCCATGGGGGCTCATGGCTGCTCAAGCGGGCTTCGCGAAGCCCACAGCCGGGTTGGGCAGGGATGCCGGCTTGCAGTGAATCCCACTACCACAAGGCCTGTCCATGCAATAGGCTGCGCTGCCCCGGCCCCACTCAACCGGGCTTCTTAGCTGGGCGCCACCGGCAGCTTCCAGCCCATCCACCCCACGAGCGAAGCGGGCAGCGTGAAGAGACAATCGGCCAGGCCTCCCTGCCCAGCCTTCCTCGCCGGGTGCTGCCGCCCTGCCCAGCTCCGCCACTTCCCCTGAACTTTCTGGGAGTTGGTCGGAGCGAGGGGTGGACGGGAGCACCCAGCATACCCATCCGCTGGCTCTCCAGGCAGCGCCACTGTCTCCTTGCCCCGCCAAGGCCCCTGCAAGCCCCAAAGCCTGAGGCCGGCGGAGTTCCGTAGGTGCGCGCCCCAATGCTGCCCGGCCCCGGAAGGTCCCAGAGCCGAAGGTGAGAGGGGCGGCACTGGCGCCGGGCCGCCCTCCCTCCCAGAGCACTTTCTTCCTTCTCCCGCCGCTGAGAAGAGAGAAAGAGAAAGAAAGAAAGAGGAAGGGCGATAGAGACAAGAAAGTAAGGAAAGGAAAGGAAAGAGGAGAGGAGAGGAAAGAAGAGGAAAGGAAAGAGAAGAGAAGGAAAGGAAAGGAAAGAAGAAGGAAAGGAAAGGAAGAAGAGGAAAGGAAAGGAAAGAAGGAAAGGAAAGAAGGAGGAAAGGAAAGGAAAGGAAGAAGAGGAAAGGAAAGGAAAGGAAGAAAAGGAAAGGAAGAAGAGGAAAGGGAAGGGAGGGGAGGAGAGGGGAGGGACTACAGCTACTGTACATCTCTGGAATATGGGACCGACTTTCCCAACAATATCAGCAAGCCATCGTCAAATAAGCTTCAATTATTTTGTAATAATTACACTTAACTTTAATAATTTTGTTACAATAAAAACAACTTTTAAAGATTTTGTTATATTAAATAAGCATTTATAATTTTGTTATATTAAATAGGTGCATTTCATATTAATAAAATGGATGTTCTCTGATCATTATTTTACAAATGTATTTATCTTTTCAAAAAAAATCATATTAGTGGTCTGCAGGAGTTAAAATTATGAATTAGGGTCCGTGGGATTTAAAATTATGACCTTGGTGGTCCCTAAGGTCCAAAAGGTTGGGGACCCCTGGTCTATATTGGACAATGACATTGCAGTTTCTCAACTATGGGCAGAGGTTTATATTTTCATACAGACAACCATCCAACCTGAAGAAGTGTCTCACAAGAAACAGGACAAAGATGCTAACAAGGAAAGCAATCCTTCAACAAACCCAGACGTCTTCTTTGCCCATGCATTTGTATCAAAAGAACCAATATATTTTCCAACAACTTCATAATAAAGATTTCTTCACATGCTCTTACTTTAACACGATACATGCCATCATCTACCAGCAAGGATCTAGAATAACTTGCTGCGGCCAGCTCGGCTTGGCCAACTCACCACTATCACCTCACCATTATCAAGTCACCGCTGCCAAGTTGCCACAGGACAACTCCACTTGGCCAACTCTCCATGGCGACAACTTGCCGCGGATGGCTGGAGGTAGAGCCAGGTGGGTGAATGGGCAGGTGACAGATCGCAGTATGGCTGCCAGGGGCTTCCCATTTTTCACAACCCTGCCACTGCCACCGAGCTCTGGGTTGAAAAGATCAGGGATCATGGCATGTTTGTGTGTGAAAATGGGATGCCCCCAGCAACCACTGCCGCCCTCCCTGCTCCGTCGCCATCCCCAACCTCTTTGGTCCAGAGTTAGGTGCAGCAGCAGTGGCAGCAGTGGGGTGTGTGAAAATGGGTACTTCTGACCACTGCCGCCTCCCTGCCACCCACTGCCTTTGCTGTTCCTGGTCTCTTCAGCTCAGAGCTTGGCATGGTTGCAGCAGGGGTATGTAAATGGGAAGCCCCTGGCTGCCACAGCCACTCTGCCCACCCACTTGCTCACCCGGCTCTCCAGCAGTCCACTGACAAGGCAGACTGTGGACAAATGGAGGCAACTCTGTGCCACTATCATCCTCCCAAGAGTGGTCGGCC
The DNA here is from genome assembly GCA_023053685.1 of Diadophis punctatus similis. NCBI lineage: Eukaryota > Metazoa > Chordata > Lepidosauria > Squamata > Dipsadidae > Diadophis > Diadophis punctatus. The sequence goes on along the minus strand of JALIGW010000004.1, from coordinate 44,387,559 downwards.
TACCAAGATCACACCAAGAGCAAGACATGTAATACTCTGGGAGGTCTCCAAAAACACACCCAAAAACCCTCAGGGTAATGTCTAAGGAACTAAAGGCTTATTATGCATTGGTGTCAGTGTTCATGAGACTGCCATCAGAACCAGGGGCGGGTTCCTAATTTTTTTACTACCACTCTGTGGGTGTGGCTTATTTTGTGGGTGTGGCTTGCTGGCCATGTGACCGGGTAGGTGTGGCTTGCCGGTCATATATTAGTTATTTCAGAGAGATGTTACTACTATTTTTGCTATTTTATAGCTTACATGAAAAGCTTTGCATACAAAGTGTGTGTTACACCATGGTAACACAGCAACCTCTATATGCAGAAAATGCTATAGTATAAAGACAAGCAAGTCTCATACAGCATTTTTGGTTTCAGTCATGGATTCCTTAGACGAAAATATTGAGGACTGTTAAAAGAACAGTATCTTTTAACAGTCCTCAATGTTTTCGTCTAAAGAATAACAGTATAAAACTGTATAAAATTAACAGTATAAAAGGTTAAGCTTTCGGAAAACGCCCACTTTGGGAAGCTTTAGGCTAAAGCGAAGGAAAAGTGTCAAATGCGAGCTTCTTATTATTTTCAAACGAAGGGACAGGGAAAGACTTAATTGTCAAGTTTCTGGGCATGCGCAGAAATTAAAAAAAAAATTAAAATTTTTTTTTAAACGGTGGTGCCCAGGCACCGGCAACCGACCGCACCTGTGATGTCACCAGCGGGCTGCTACCGGTGCTATAGAGTGGACCGTACCGGTAGAAACCCACCACTGATCAGAACACTGAAAAGATGTGCATTGTCCCAAAGGTGGCAACTAAACTTTCTGGTTTTTCTTTGAAGACATTCTGGTTCTCATCCAAGAAGCTTCTTCGGCTCTTGGATGAGAAGCAGAGCGTCTTCAAAGAAAAACCAGAAAGTCCAGTTGCAACCCTGCAATGCGCATCATTGTCTATGGAGATTCTCAGTCGTCCAGGTCATGGTTGTCTCAAAGGTGCTCTGTACAGTATTGCAAATATACCAGTGAAAAGTAAGATTAAATGATTTAACAAGAATACACATGTAAATATGGGATCGTGTTTGGTCTTTTCTGGAATGTAGCTGTGGCACCCTACTCTGAATGGACGTTCACAATGGACATAATGAAGGTGAGTTTGTCCCATTCTGTTTGTGCATTTAATAGTGGAGAAAAGTTTGGAAACGACTAACTAACCAATGTAAATGTGGGGAAATCAAAGCTGACTGAAAAAATATAGAGGAAGGAATATTAAGATATAGCCCTCTTGAAAAACAAGATTTCTATCAACTTTAGCTGTTGCCTTAGAAATATCATGCTAGTATTCCTAGGAGCTGTACAAAAACACACCTAGAAGATATAATGCTGCTTCTGACTATAGTTATTGCAGTGGTGAAATCCAATTTTTTTTTACTACCGGTTCTGTGGGCGTGACTTGGTGGGCATGGCAGGGGAAGGATACTGCAAAATCCCCATTCTCACCCCACTCCTGGGGGAAGGATATTGCAAAATCTCCATTCTCACCCCACTCTGGGACTAGCCAGAGGTGGTATTTGCTGGTTCTCCGAACTACTCAAAATTTCCACTACCAGTTCTCCAGAACCTGTCAGAACTGCTGGATTTCACCCCTGTCTTTCAACTGTAGTCACTTTAAGAGATGTGGACTTCAACTCCCAGAATTCCCCAGCCAGCATTGTCCACATCTTTTAAAGCGGCTAAATACCAGTTGAGAAACACTGGTAAATATTATCATTAAAGTGGCTAAGGTTGAGAAACACTGGTATATATTATCATTCCACGAAGTCAAGCTCATCATTCTACTCCAATACATAAACAGACGGAGTACTGGAAACGACGCTCACAGGAACGGCTCAAACTTGCAACAAACGGCGGCAGCAGCAGCAGCCCAAAAACAAGCTCCGCCCTTTACTACCCTCTTTGGTTTCTGCCGCTACTTACTGCGCAAACTCCTAATCCTCCTCTCCCTGCGCCTGCGTTGAGCCGCCGAGACTGGTGAGATTCGGTTGGGTGGGGGTTGTTGTGAAGCTGCTGGGAACACGTGAAGCAACGTCATCATAAACATTAGTAGCCAAGATGGCAGCTCCGGCAGGGGGAAAGGTAAGGGAGAGGAATAAAATCTTTGAGTCACGGTGACTGCAATGTTGCCTTGAGAGCAGAGTAAATTTCATTATGGGAGCTCTATAATGGTGGGGACGGAAATCCCGGTCTGAGCTGGGAGGATGTCAGGCCGCTGGCTGAACCGGTCTTGCTTCGAGGGGTGTCCTCCAGATAAGTCGGGGCAACAGCCCGCAGACCTCGGGCGGGGCTGGATGTGGTGTCAACGGAGGCCCGAGGCTGAGGCGTTTTGCCCTCGTTTGAAGAGGGCCGCCTCTTGACCTGCCGGAATCGGGACAGGTGTATGACACGTGAAAGATTTCCCACATCTGTGATCAGGTCGCGGTTAAAAGGAAGGGCATGCCTTGGTGCTGTTGAAAAGGGAAGTAGTGCAAAGGAGATTTGGGGAAGAGAACATACCCTCATAGCGTCACTAGAAGGCTTTCGTTTTATGGTTTTGTGTAACTTTCCTGTTTATATGTACGTCTCTGAATGAATTGTCAGATGGAAGCCAGCCATCCTTTTTACTGCATTCTGACCTGTTAGGCTTGTAGCTTTTTGACTGATTCTTTCAAAGGAGCTGGCTGTGATACGGTTAAAATGCAGGGAAAAAAACCCCTGATTTACAAAACTTCCCAACACAAATCTGTCATTTTTTTATTCTGATATTTTTAAAAAATGATATCAACCTAATTATTTTTTGGAGGCTGCAACTAAGACATCTGATAAATACATGGAAGGTGGACTACTGAAGTGCTTAGGATCTAATGAATTAAAATAGAAATGGTTTTTAAAAGGGGGTGTATTTTTTCACCACAACATTGTCATATTTATATGGTTTGGTACATATAAGTGATGTACAGCATTGTGTAGTCATCCACTTTTACATTTAGATCATTTTCAGTGGGAGCACAACTGTTTCTGTTTCTCAGATATTTAATTCTTCTCCTAAGCTAGTAATAATTCTCAGTGTAGAATATTTCCAGTAACTAGGAATCAGTGTTTGTGTTGCTGGATTATAGCTTTCAATCCATTCTGATTCAATAAACAAATCTGAACTCAAAATTTTTATTTTTATTGCTTAATGGTATAACTACAGTATAAACAGAAAAAAAATACAAACAAAACAAAGCACATTCCTAAAAACACATTACAGGAAGTATGTAAAAGCAGCTAAGTTTTAAACAACACATTAAATCTTAACTGCATAATATATCTATCAATTTTCTCATTGGAGATAGATTGAGAGTGAATGGATTTTAGATCTAGGTGATAATTTTTCTGAACACAGAAAAATTTGGCTCCTCTCCAAGTTAACTAAAATTCATCAGTTGATAAATCTCAAGTTTTCAATATCCAACTTGTACCAATTTTTTAAACCTTATATATCTTCTTAAATTCATATTAGCCATTGCATAATTATTAAAGTAAAACAGGACAATTATAGGGCATGTGCCAGTGTTCTCAAATTTATTACATTACTAGCATAAAAGGTTTTATGCATAGTCCTCCTTAAATGTCCACTGAGATGTTCAACAAACATAAAAATAGTTTAATAAAACTCATGTTAAGATTATAAGAAAGTTTATTTAAATTCAAGACAATTGATTTATGGGGTTGCAACCCTTCACAGAATTCTTGCAAACTATAAAATCTATCTTAATAATACTTTTCATATATCTGTACAAGTAAACTTAATGTCTTCCAAAATACTTTTCAATACAAGGAATGCACCATTTTCTTAAGCTGCTTATGTATCACATCAAAATTGAGAAATCAAAATAGGTTTCAGTAATTTTAGGAAATCCAAATTCTTCTTGGAATACATGTAATGTTTTAAGGAATGTTTCCAAGTTGACTCAAAATATTAATAGCTTTTTCTATCTAAATATTTGTTTTAAAAGATTTTGCAGTGATTTTTCAAGTTAAAATTATTCCAAAATGTTATTTATTTCAAGTGAACAGAGATTTATTTCTTATAAATTTATTTCCATCTGCAAATTCCAAAATCATCAAACCTTGGTCATTACAGGAAATACCCTAAATACTTGCAAATGGCAAAAATATGTTTTATTCCAGCTCACTGTACCCACAAAATATCATTTGATTACACAATAAAACAAGCTGTTGGATCCAAAGGCAAATTAATAAAAGACATCTTTGATAAATTTCATACAACTTCTTCATGCTGAGGTTCTCAAACAGTAATCAGAGCTAGGATTCTAGCATGTTTTATCCTTGGCCAAAATATCTTCTGCTGCTTTTTGCCAGAAGCTTTCCTCTCTCCTCCAGAAATGGGTTGAGTTACTCCAGCAACTAGGTTAAAAATAACCATGGCAATATTGCCCAAAAGACATTGATAAGGAGGCTGAATCTACTTCAGTTTGAGGGAAAGGCAGTGCTAACTCATTCCATATATAATATCCAGGCTGACATCTGTTCGTGTCCTGACTTTGCCTTTAGAGTGCAGTTTCTATACTGTAATTACCGATTACAGTTACTGAGGTGGAAAGAAGAATGTCTGCAGGACTGGTTTTAGCTGGAGTTGACCACCCTAGGTTGATAACGTATGGGAGGTAGATAAGTTACAGAATTTTTATATGTTTTTTCTCTCCTCTCCCACCAAATTTTCCTTTGGAGATAATTTCAAATTTACTAGGGTTATGCTGGCTGGTAACTTCTGATATGGTATATACCGTAGTATATTGATAAGATTTGTTTAGGAATGAAAAGAAAGTTCACTTACATTTATTCATTAAGTTATTATTATTTATTTATATTTATATATAATTATTATTTATTCATTATTCACTTTAACATAAGGTTTGAAAATTCCTATCTTAATGTGCAAAGAAATAATTCTATTTGTAATAACTCCATTTGAAAAAAAAATAAGGTACTACTGGTACAGTTACTCTAAATACTAAACAGGGGAATCCATTTTTATCAGTCATTCCAGAAATTAAATCTGTACAATAGAGAACTTCTGTATACCATGAAGTCACTGCGTTGATTCAGGGTTTTCTGCCTGTATTTTCTATCTCTATAATATCAATTAACAGATATTGCCTGAAACTTGTCACCATTTTATAAAACCAGATTGTGCAAGATGGATTTCAGGAGTAATATATCAGGAGTAATATAGTTTGCAATCTTGGCATTCTTTGTCTTGCCTTTTGTATCAGGTTAGTTTACTGGTTCTCAACCTTTTCTTCATCACAGACCCCTTTAAATACCTTTTGTGGCCATGGACCCCCAAGACTTAACTCAATATTTAAATCATAACATTTCTTCAAGCCTTCATGTATCCACTGTGACAACATTGTGGACCCCCAGAGGTCCGCAGACCACAGGTTGAGAACCACTGGATAGGTTAATTTGTGGGTTATAATTTTTTTAAAAAATGGAATGGGTCTCATCAGGGTGGATTTGATTTAAATCAAGTCGATTTAAATCACAATTTAAATCATGATTTAAATCACTAGTAAAAAGGCTTGATTTAAATCAACTCAATTTAAATCATAATTTTTAAAGAGCAGCTGTCATCTCTGTCCCACAGTGGCTCCTCTGACCCCGCTGTTGACTCACCAACAGTCCCATTCGCTTTAATGGGATGGCTGGTGATGTGGCAGTGACACAACAAGGTGAGGGACGTGGCGGGCAGCAGGTGAGTGAATGCCCGCTAACAGGCACTGCCATGATGGATCTGAAATGACAGGTGCTTTTTAAATGTAAGGACTCATTCTTCCTGGTAGTTAAAATCTTTAATATTATTTGCAAACAAAATGAAGGTTTCCTATTTAGCTTGCAGAGCTTGGATTCATTGAATGAGTTTACCAAAAATGTAAACATTGCAGAATATACAGCCTCATGCTATATAACTAAGTTCCATTTCATGCTGAATAAACTAAAATATTTATGAATCTTAAATACAAAACTATCTTTAGATAGAATTTTTACTCCAAAAACATTTTATTAAAATAAATTTGATAAAAAAATCCGATTTAAATAAAAAAATCTGATTTAAATTTTAAAAAATCTGATTTTTTGATTTTTTTTAAAAAAATCATTGGTTTTTATCCACCCTGGGTCTCATGAGCCTAAGCAAACCTAAAAGCCTCCCATCCTTGGTACAGAGAAATATAGTACTTGGTTTGGAGATGGGGAAAAATCCTCAAATATTTCTTTTACTTGTATTCATTGTTAAAGTTACAGGATTATTATGACAGAATTAGTAGGAAGTTATGTTATCCTGCAATGATATGTGTTCTTTCATTTTATGATATTATAAATGCGAAACAGTGAATTGGCTGGTGTGATTTAGGAAACTCCATTCACTTTTGCTTGGTTTCTGAAGCAATGATTTATTTTGAGCAGAGGCATATGTGCATATGAGTGTTACATGTGAACCTGAAAATGTTCATGTGTTGCCAGTGCCATGATTTAAGGCTTAGACAACTGGACAAGAAGTTAGATCTAACACTTTCAGATTAATTTTCTAAAATATAAGCAAGTTCAAATTAGTTTAACTTGAATTTAATGAAATAGATTCATAAACATAGAATGTATCTTAAAATATTTAAAGACATGTCTCTTCCCATTTGTTCCTGTCCTTGAAAGCTATTCCAAGGGTCCATGCCCTCTGAAGTGTGGGGAGTGGCTGATGGGAGTGGTCTTTTTTAGGGTTGCTTATTTCCATTTGAAGCATTATTTTCTCAGAACTTTTAATTATTTTTCTATTTGAGCTTCTGTGTAGCATTCTGTTTTAACTAGCCTGCCTTTTTTATTTCTGATACCTCTATTTAAAAGCTTTAAATTGATAGCTTTTTATTTTAATAGTTCCTTGCCTTGTGACTAACATGCTTTAGGAATCAATAAAAATGGAATAAACTGTTTCTGAGCTCTTGATTTTAATATAGCTTGTATTGCAAAACTAGTCTTGTTTATTTTTCCATCCATATCATTATATCCCCAGGCATGCAATGTTCTATTCTAATAGAAACTCTGCCCAATTTATTACTTGACTGGGCTAGTGAGTATGCAATATAAGCTTGTCATTTTCTCTGAAAAACCCAAATTGCATTACAGTAATTGGTTTTGTCCCCAGAGCAGGTTCAAAACAGATTGCCAAACAAGCTCTTAATGAAACAACTCTACTTAATTTGTTATTTTTATTTTTTATCTTTTAGATTGTATATGAACAAGAAGGAGTTTTTATTCATTCTTCAAGTGAAAATGATGAAGATCATGATGCTTTACAATCTGGGTTATTGCGAGTCATTGAAAAGGTTACACATCAAAATGTAGGGTTTTCTCTTTTGAATATAATTGTATAGTATGTTTTCTGTGAATTTACCTTCCACCATTTATGAAAGATGACAGATGGTTTGTATAGAATAAATTAATATTATTTTGTAAATAGAAACATACAACATTACTGACTTACTTTTTGAATAATTGCATCATTTGTGTTTTAGGGCACTGAGGTGATAATAGATTGGAGACCTCTAGATGATTCACTAGACTCTTCTAACATTCTATATGCTAAAAAGGTATGTATTTGTAGCAATTTTTGTTAAAGCTCTAGAAGTATACCTTAGAAAACTAAAATAAAAATAAAATGAAGGTTGAAACAATCAGATTACCTCACAAATATTTTATATTGTAACTCCCAGAAGCCCCAATGAATATTTCTAAGGGTCAGAATTTTGAGATTCCTTTTCTAAAATATCAAAGTAAGCCAGATCAGGAAACAAACAAACAAGTAGAACTCTACTGTACTGATGCAGGTTATTATAGCAGAATCTTCAGAGTTTAATATATTCTCTTCGTGTTTTATCAAAGAGACTCAAGGTGGGGCAACTTTAATTTTCTTTCTCACACTTTCTTGTTTTCCCAGGCTTAGCTCATGTTTTCTAATAGTCTTCTTCTCATAGGATGGGTAATATTTTGATTCTTAATCTTTTTAGAAAACAGAGGATCAGAATTTGTGAGTGTTGATGCAGATGCCATATATCCATATATATAGATATATATATATAAAAATAGAAATAGAAATTTTAATAAATTCAAATTCAAATATCCATGTAATTGTTTTTCTCTTTTTTAATTGCTTTATCTTTATAGTAGGCTAAGTGATAAACAATGATGTGACTTTTGAATTAATGGAATTGTGGAGACTGCAAAAATTGAGTGAGGACTAGTTTCTCACTCATGATCTTGAAGATGGCAGGTTGTCTTTCCAAGCCTAAAAGGTTATTTGCACCATCCAATAATAGATTATCTTGGGAGGAGAAGAACTTAGAAAAAGTATTTCCTTATCTCTGGTGAGCGTAATCACCACAGAAAGCAATAATACATAGCACAATTGCTATGTATGTTTATTGAATCAAAGCTTGAATATAGTTGGCCCTTTAATATACTTCTCTATTCTTTCATATCTAATTGGAGATACAGATTGTTGGTCAACATGATTTTAATTATAATCAGGTTATTTCAGTTAATACTCTGACAATTCCCAAACATCTTGTAATTCCTTGATTTTCTAATGTCGAAAAGATAACAAGAAATAACAGATAAAAAGCAGCAAATACAACAGCAAATTGTAGAATGTTTTATATTTTATACAGACCCTTATACACTTCACATACTTTTCACAGCTTACACATAGAATTTCTCTTTGTCTTCAATTACAATGATAATGAACTTTCCAACCAATGCTTGCATTTACGACCTTTATAAGTCTGTAAAGCAAAGGGAAGGGAAGTAAGATTGTAAGCACAGTCACAGTTTCACTTGACGACTGCTTCACTTAATGACTGAATTGCTGGTGCCAATAGCATCCATAAACAAGGATTATTTGTAGTGCAATCCTGTGTTCTTCTATTGAGAATTAAGCTTCAATTGGTTTTATATTCAGGTAAGTGTCTTTAGGATGACAGCCTAACACTGCAGTTCTGTCACAGGGTATCAAAAATACCCAGAATGAATATGATGTAATTAATGCAATACCAATTTCACTAAATCAAATGAAGATCGATACAAGAAGATATATTTTACTGACAGCGATCACTGGGCTCCTTGTCAAAAGAAAACAGAGAATTACAAAGTCCACAAGTTTATAGCTGATACACCTCTGAAGTGATACATAGAACTCCTTTACAGCAGAAATGTAGAACTTGATAATAACATGGGTTGACCTTAATATGGGCTGACCTGCTGTATCTACTGTATATTCTGCTTTTCTGAGTGGGCTCCAAACCTACCTTTTCTACTGATAGCACTTGCTAACATAAATAGTGTCCTTTATTGTATCCATAGTTTGACTTCCTTCAGAGAAAAACAACAACCTGATTTTTTTAAATCTGTCTCCTACCTGTCCAGAGTTTCAGTTTACCTGCTCTGCCTAATCTGCACTTCAGAACGATACTATATATGTAAGGCAAGAATATTATTTGTCTCTTGCACCAGAGGAAGACGCAGCTTACAAAACAGAACTTCTCTTTGTTTTCTATTTTGTAATCTAAATGTGTTGGACTCTGACAAGCTGCTTTTGATTAATCTGCTGATAGAGTACTGTTACAGTTTTAGAAGACAGTTTGGGGAATGATCAGCTGCCCATTGTTCCATTCTCGATCATGGAAATTCATGTTTTCAATTCTTGGTATTTTTATCTGTCATACTTTGGTGTTCTACTCTTTGGTACATCAGTGTTTTAGTTGACCCTGCTATGCTATTGCATTTTCATGCACTTTTGCATTCATATGAATTGTATTTACGTCATTAGCCTGAATATTCATTTTACAGTTCACTAAGCTTTTATAGTTTATAGAATTATATTTCATTATTATCCATCATGATTATTTGCTGGATAAGCCTACAAAATGATTACAGTATGTTGAAACATGAATTGTGTCTGCTTCATCTAGTGTTTGGTTCCTGTATATCCTTTAAATGTATTATAAACTTCATAGATTCTGGGCCTGGTCATGAGAGAGATATCTCTCTCATGACCAGGCCTGGTCATGAGAGAGATGCTACTGGTATAGAAGACAGATATCTTGGTTGACATCCAGCATTTAAAGATTTTTGATTTGATTTAGAGATGCTTCGGAGAGATAGCTCAAGCCTGTGAAATGATTTTTGTGGACTAATGCAGAGCCTTGAATAATAATATACATTTTTGTAAGTAGTAATCATTAAAAAATATTCCCAGACCATAAGACTAGAAAATCAAGGATCTTTGATTTCTTTAACTATAACATGACAGCTTGCATTAAAGTTTTAAAGGAAATCTGTCAGTTTGCAGTTTACATAGTTCACGTTGTTTATTCAGCTGTAGATGTATGAACTCTTTTTTTTTTTTGTATTTGTGGGGGGGTGGAAAGCAAAGTACCCCACTGATAGTTCTACTATGTCATTTGAGAAAGAAGTTACAAAAGCATAGAGATGGAATGTTGAGACTAATGCCTTAAACAAGCCAAAGATTGAGTAATGCTATATCTGAGCAAGACTATTTTTCTTCTGAAGGGAAAATGCTATTTTTTCCCTTTCCTTGAGCTGAACTATAAAACAAAGTTTTATTATTTTTTGATTGGCAGTTTTCTTCAAAGTAAATTGTTTTACAGCTTGGCTTACTGCACTTTTTTATCTTAAATTTGCATATGACAAAAGTGATGTTCCTTGAACAAATTTGCTTTATAGTTGTGGACAGAAAAATTAATTGTATAAGTTGTTTGCAAGAAAAATGGCTGCTGATGTTGTTTTGATATTTTATTTAGGATTCCAGTTCAGTTGTAGAATGGGTGCAGACTCCTAAGGAGAAGACTTTCAAAGGGCCAGAACATACGAACAGTTATGAAGCAGAATGGGATATGGTCAACACTGTCTCTTTTAAAAAGAAGCCACATTCAAATGGAGGTACTTAAGTAACACCATTATTAAAATATCAAAGTGACTTTATTGGTTGAGCCCTATGAGATATGTTCCTGGGTATAGAGCTTTTTACTTCTGGTACTTGCTTGCTGCTGTGCTTGTGAAGTTTCTTTCAGCTAATAATGCTGATTATCTATCTTTTGTAACAAAGGGGATTCTAAGATTCTGAATTCAGGTATGTATACAGAAAAATAATATTTAATGAATTCACTGAAAATATTCCATCTGTAGCAAAAGACTCATTTTGGATAGTGAGATGGGTGGCATATAAATTTAACAAATGAAAGTACAAGGCATATGTATCTGTTAAAGGCATTTTTATTTATAGAGAAGCCTGTTACTCATTGATTAGGGGTTTTTTTGGTTATTGCTGAAAATTGAAGCTGCTTCCATAAGATTTCTATACATTATTCAAATAATTTGAAACAAAACGAGTATGTGGTAAGATATCATTTTAGGACTTAAAATATATGTTTTTATTTATTTATTTATTTATTTATTTATTTGTCAAACATGTATAGTAGTAATTTGTATAAACATAAGTAAAAAGTAACGATAAAAAAGGACAATTGGACAGTAGGACAGGGACGGTAGGCACGCTGGTGCGCTTATGCACGCCCCTTACAGACCTCTTAGAAACGAGGAGAGGTCGACTGTAGACAGTCTAAGGTTAAAGTTTTTGGGGTTTGGGGAAGAAACCACAGAGTCAGGAAGTGCATTCCAGGCATTGATCACTCTGTTTCTGCAGTCGAGTTTGGAGCGCTTTACATTTAGTTTGAATCTATTACGTGCTCGTGTATTGTTACGGTTGAAGCTGAAGTAGTCATTAACAGGAAGGACATTTTGGTATATGATTTTATGAACTACATTTAGATCAGATCGGAGGCGACGTAGTTGTAAATTGTCTAATCCCAGTATTTCAAGTCTGGTGGAATAAGGTATTTTGTTGTGAGTGGAGGAGTGAAGGACTCTTCTTGTGAAATATTTCTGGACTCTCTCGATTGTATTTATGTCTGATATGCAGTGTGGGTTCCAGACAGGTGAGCTGTATTCCAGAATTGGTCTAACAAATGTTTTGTATGCTCTGGTTAGTAATGTAATGTTGCCAGAGAAGAAGCTACGCAAGATTAGATTAACAACTCTTAGTGCCTTTTTGGCAATGTTGTTACAATGGGCTCTAGCACTTAGGTCGTTGGATATGAGTACTCCAAGGTCTTTGACAGAGTGAGGGTCATCTACAAGTTCGTTTCCTCCAAGTTTGTATTTTGTATTCTGATTTTTTTTTGCCAATGTGTAAGACAGAGCATTTGTTGGTTGAGATTTGAAGTTGCCAGTTGTTTGACCATTCTGCTACATGGTCAAGGTCTTTTTGAAGGGTAGCAACATTGTCGGTGGTGTTAAATAGTTTAACATCATCAGCAAAGAGAACGCAGTTGCTTATAATATGATCACAAAGATCGTTTATGTAGAGTATGAAGAGTGTTGGTCCTAGAACACTGCCTTGAGGGACACCACTGTTGACAGGAGCAGGATTTGATATGGCACTTCCTATTTTGACCACTTGTTGTCTGTTAGACAGGAACACAGTTATCCAATGATGTAGGGGTCCAGAAATGCCATAGGATTTTAGTTTCAGAAGTAGTTTGTCGTGTACAACTGAATCAAAGGCTTTACAAAAGTCTATGTAAATTGCATCTATTGTTTTACCCTGATCAAGTTGAGTGGTCCATATGTTTTTGCAGTGCAAGAGTTGCAGATTACAGGATAATTTTTTTCTGAAACCAAATTGTTTGTTGGAGAGTAGGTTGTTAGTTTCTAAGTGAAGCGTAATGGATTGGTTTATGATTGATTCCATGACTTTGCAGGTGACGCAGACCAAAGAGATTGGTCTGTAATTTTCAACGTTACTTGGATCTCCTTTTTTGAAGATAGGGATGACCGTGGCTAGTGACCATAGGTTGGGTAAGGAGCTAGTTCTGAAGGATTTTTTAAAAATTATGCTTAGAGGTTCAGCCAAGGTTGTGGAGAGCTTTTTTAAGAAGTATGCACATAGTCCATCAGGTCCAATAGATAGAGATGGTTTTTGGTTGCGTAATGCCTTTCTAATGTTATCTTCTGTAAAATCGATTTGTGTTAGATCGTTGCAGTTAATTGTGGTACGACTAGGAAATATTGGGCATGAGCCATTGCTGTTTACAAAGACTGAGCCGAAGAATGTGTTAAAGAGGTTGGCTTTAACTGTTTCATCGTTATAGTCTTTACCATTCGGTCCTTTAAGGGGTGGGATGGATCTTGAGTCTTTGAGTTGGTTGTTTACAAAGTTATAGAAGGCACGTGTGGACTTCGTACGTAGAAGGTTTTCTTCTTGATTGATGTGATAATTGGTGCATTCAGTCTTTATTTGGTGACACAGATTTTTGTAGCGGCTTTTAAAGTTTGCAACGTGGCCTGTTTTATTTTTTCGCCAAAGAGATCTTTTTTTGGATTGGAGCTTCCTTATTTTTATGGGTAGTTTATTTTTCTTGGTTTTGGTGATTATTAGTGGTACATGTAATTTAATGACTCTTTGGATTTCGAGCAAAAATATATTGTAGTAGTCTTCGGCAGTATTACAGCCAGAGAATAGTGTATGCCAATCAAGAGATGAGAGGTCAGCTTCTATGATATCATAGTTGGCTTTTTGTGTTGTGTGTAAGATTGTTAATAGCAGAAAATAGGATCCTAATTATATTTTTTATTTACTTATTACAAGAAGTTGTTATATAGTGAAATCTTATTTAGTGGATCTAGATGGGTGGGCTTTAGATGTAATGAATTAAATTCTACTCCTGACTTCATTTGGAACTAAAGGATGTTCAGTCAGATCCAGTAATTCCGAATCTGACAGAATACTTCTAAGAACCTTTATTAGGACTTATTTAGTGGCGATACGGGCGGCAAAATGTTCGCATTTTTCCGCACTTATTGCATCCGCTGATTCGCGCCCAGCCGCCCTTTTTAGGATGACTTGTTCCCTCCTTAATGTGGAGGGAGCAGAGGAGCCCTTGCAGGGTAGAGCTGAGGAATTTGTACAGTTTCTGTCGGATAAAGTCGCTCAGATTCGGAGGGACCTGGACTCTGATTGGGCAATTCAGACCGAGATGACAAGGGCAGATCTTAGTCCTATTGTGTGGGATGAAATTGAGCCCGCGACACCTGAGGAAGTGGACAAGGCTATGGGAGCGATGAGCTCCTCCACTTGTTTGTTGGACCCGTGTCCCTCCTGGCTGGTTTCGTCCAGCAGGGAGGTGACACGAGGCTGGCTCCAGGTTTTGGTCAATGCTTCTTTGAGGGAGGGATTCATCCCACAACCACTGAAGGTGGCTGTTGTGAGGCCCCTCCTCAAGAAGCCTTCCCTGGACCCAGCAGAACTAAAAAAAACTTTCGTCCAGTCTCCAACCTACCCTTTGTGGGAAAGGTTGTAGAGAAAGTGGTGGTGCTCCAGCTCCTACAGTTGTTGGATTAAATGGATTATTTAGACCCTTTTCAATTGGGTTTCAGGCCTGGCTATAGCACGGAAACTGCTTTGGTCATTCTGATGGATGATCTCTGGCGAGCTCGAGATGAGGGTTATTCCTCTATCTTGGTGGTACTTGACCTCTCAGCTGCTTTCGATACCATTGACCATGGTATCCTTCTGCGCCGACTACTGGAGTTGGGAGTGGGAGGCACCATATTACGGTGGTTCTCCTATCTCTCTGGTCGATCGCAGTCGGTGTTGGCAGGAGGGCAGAGGTCGACCCCCAGACCCCTGGTTTGTGGGGTGCCACTCCTATTTAACATCTACATGAAACCACTGGGTGAGATCATCCGACGGCACGGGGTGAGGCTTCAGCAATATGCTGATGACACCCAATTATACATCTCCACCCCGTGTCAATTCAGTGAAGCAGTGGATGTGATGTGCCAGTGCCTGGACGATGTGAGGATCTGGATGGGAGTCAACAGGCTCAAACTCAACCCTGACAACACCGAGTGGATGTGGATATTGCCCCCGAAAGACTATGTCAACAGTCCTTCCTTGGTTCTGGGGGGAGAGAAATTAACTCCCTCAGAATGGGTTCGCAATTTGGGTGTCCTAGACTCACAGCTAAAATTAGACCAACATCTGACAGCTGTAGCTAGGGGGACCTTTGCACAGGTTTGCCTTGTGCACCAATTGCGACCCTACTTGGATCAGGAGGCTCTACTCACAGTCACTCATGCCCTTATCACCTCACGGCTTGATTATTGCAATGCGCTCTACATGGGGCTACCTCTGAAGTGTGTTCGGAGACTACAGTTGGTCCAGAATGCAGCTGCGCAAGCTGTTATGGGTGCACCCAGATACACCCACACTACACCCATTCTTCGCGAGCTGCACTGGCTTCCTATTGGTCGCCAGACACAATTCAAGGTGTTGGTTATTACCTTTAAAGCCCTACATGGCTTAGGCTCAGACTATCTTTGAGATCGCCTTCTACCACATTCCTCTCAGCGACCTGTAAGATCCCACAGGATTGGTCTTCTTTGGATCCCGTCAGCTAAACAATGTCAGCTGGCGGGTCCGCGGGGGAGAGCCTTCTTTCTGGCGGCCCCGACTCTGGAACCAGCTACCTCCTGAGATCCGTACTACCCCCACCTTATTGGCCTTCCGGAAAGCCGTAAAGACCTGGGTTTTCCGACAGGCCTGGGGCCATTGACCTTCTGGGATGACCAGCAAGGTCGGCCCATTAATGTATGGATGGTTGAAAGTATTTTTTTATTGAAGATATGTTTTTTTAATCTGTTTTTAGATGTTTTATATCAATTTATATCTGTTTTTATTGTGAGCTGCCCAAAGTCCCCAGGGAGTTGGGCGGCATAGAAATTTAATAATAATAATAATAATAATAATAATAATAATAATAATAATAATAATAATAATAATAATAATAATAATAATAATAATAATAACAACAACAATAACAACAATAAATTCGTTACAAGTCTATATGGACAAATATGTCTGTGCATTATTTGTTTATTTTTACAGTTTGTTTATGTCTCATCAGTGGGCCATGGACTGTTAACATATGTTATAATAAAGAATACATTACCTTAAATCTTTAAAACAGAAATAGCTCATCCATCTAAGAAAACACTATGCATAAGAGAAGGAAAACGTAAGGGCATTTCCCCCCAAACAAAGTAGTGTTTATCAGTCAGCCAAAGTATCATTATAACACCCATCAGCGTCAATTTATTAACCAAATGAATCTGTAGAAAGTGATTTTTGGGGGAAGTATTGATTGCTATTGAGGAAGAATTTTAGAAATAAATAAATAAAAATGGCAACTCAGTACAAAATCTCTAAAATTATGTTATTCAAAAAAGTTTTATTAGTACAAACTTACATAAGTAGTAGCAAAATATTAAATATAAAGTACAAACATTTTTGTTTTTTTCTCCCCCCCCCCCAAACCCACCCCCTTCCCTCCCCACCTCCCCCCCGGACTTCCCAGAGATAATACAGGGCATAATAATAAATTTAAATTGTTAATAAAAAGAGAAAGAAAAAAGGAAAAAAAGAACACTATTTTTAAAAAACTTCAACTCCAAATTATACACTGCTAATATATCGCATTTGTATACAATAGTAAAGATACAAAAAAGAGGAAAAAAGAAAAAGAAAGAAAGAAAGAGAAAACTCTTTAACAATACAAACAAACAAACCTCCTACCTCCTCCCTTCAGTCCTCTATCTTATACAAGGTAAATGTTACATAAGTAATAACTAAATATAAAATACACAAATCTTAAACTAATATTATTGACATTAAAAATAACCTCTAAGATAAAACTTAACTAAATGTTACATAAGTGATCATCAAATATTAAATTTCATCATGATATTAATAAGATAATATTATTCTAAATTAATTCACTAACTTCAATAAACAAAAAAAGAAAATGAAAGAAGAATAAACAAATCTTCAACAAACTATATATATCTAATATTATCAACATTAAAAATAACCTCAAAATTATATAAAACTTAACTAAATATTGCATAAGTAATCATTAGATAGGGAAAAGATAAAATACAATCATATTAGTGTCTATCCGTCCAATATATTTCAACATCACATCGTTTTGTATCTTGATAGTTCATCTTTTAATAGTTCAATAAATTCAAATTTGTCGAGTCGTCTCCCGTCTAATCCCAAACCTCCATCTCCTTTTCCCCAGCTATCTGATTCAGGCACTCCTTTTGGATTTTTGAATCTATTTCCTTTTGATCCATCAAAGGTGGCTTCCCCTCCTCCTCCTCTTTTATTTTCATACATCCTTCCTCTGGAATCTTGGATATATCAGCCTTTAGAACATTGACATAAAATTCAGTAGCTTTTTTTATCGTGTTGAGCCGGTATCTTTTTCCAGAAAATTTCACTGCTACTCCAACTGGCGCTTCCCATTTATATTGTAAATTTAATCTCTTAAATTATCAATCAAAAAAGTATAGCTTTTTCTGGCTTTAAGCATTTTAGAGGGGATTTCTTTCCAAATCTTTAGTTCCTGACCATTCACCATAAGATTATTGTTAAACGTTGCTTGTATAATTCTGTTCCGTAGAGCTCTTGTGGTAAAATATATGACAATATCCCTTGGTAAATGCTTTTGTTTAGCGTACCACGAATTGATTCTGTATATTTTGTCGATTTGTGTAGCCAATTCCGCTTTAGAAATTCCAGACACCTGATCCAATATGTCAACCATCCTGCCTTTTAAATTTTCATATAATCCTTCTTTCAAACCTCTAATCCTTATAGCAACTTCCATGGATCTGAACTGAATCATTAAGACCTCTTTTTCAAAAATTGCAATGTCATTTTGGATTTTATCTATGTAGTTCACCGAAGTTGCCAAAGCTTGTTTATTTGTTTCAATACGTTCTGCCAAAACTTCAATATTTGTTGCTAAGCCTTTGCAAACCTCTAACACATCAAATCTTAGTTGTTGATTCATATTCTTCAAAGCAGCCTGCATTTTTTTGTCTATCTCACTTATTTTCTGGTTAAATTCCAAAGTAAGTTCATGTTTCATAATCTTTAAATTATTTAATAAATTTTCAGGTGTCAAAAGCTGTGGAGGTGTTAGCTCAGTATTAAATTGCATTTTAGAAATATATCCAGATGAATAGTCATTTCTTTTAGTCAAAACAATCTTTCCAGACTTTGAAGCCATTGGTGTTTCAAAAGAGTACAAAAAAGAAAGAAAGCCAGATGCCTGATTAAAGTTCTTTCCAGTTTAAAAATCAGATAGTCTTTTATTATTGGAAATATTTCTATTATAACTTTAATCCAGAGTTAGGAGACAGAGAGAGAAAAAACCATTTTTCCAAGTTAAAAGTTTCCATAAGAGAGAGAGAGGAAAAAAAAAAAAGCCTCTGGGAAAACGAAAGTCACTTTCACTTCTTAATCGCCATATTGTTACTCTGTTTCCTTTGTTCCCTTGCCGAAGTGAAAGCTTGCCCAGGAGTTGAAAAAAAAAGGAAAAAAGAGGTTTCAGTACTTGCCCATCTCACGCCTGTTTCTCTCTGTCTGCTTCTGTAGTTTAAATATAATTATAAATCCCATTCTTGAAGCAGCGGCTGGTCACGACATCTAGCTCTGCAAAAGCAGAGGTTTCCTGATCTTCGGAGCTGGAGACAGGCTGCATGGGGAGCTCTCCCTTCGCGCCCTACCAGATGGCTCCTAGGGCGCTGGGGGGGCTCTACCCCACCTGTCAGGCTCTCATCTCTCCCCTTTGCCCGGGGAAGAGATTTCAAAGCCGCCAGACAGCTGTTCTGGCGGCTTTTAACAAAGATCGGAAAGGCGTCCAACGAGGGACGTCCGCGATGAAGCGCTCCAAACCGGAAGTCCCAAAATCTCTAAAATTATGGTTTGCGGTTGCAGACTCCCATTTTTATGCAACTTGTGCAGTAAACCGTATTCAAAATTTTATCATCAGAAAACCTGGAATCTGAAGATTTGGTTTCCACAAAACATTACAAAAAGCTTGGGAAGCAAGCAACTATGCATTATTAGTTGATTAGGAGATTGAGTGATCCTGGATAGGAGATCATGAGGGAAAGTGAATTAAGTAGGAAGAATTGGATCAGAGAATGAAGAGTGGTGAAGAGAAAGTGGAGGACAAGGAAAATAATCATTCAGAAGAAACATGCTTAAAAGACTAAATTGTACATCACAACTGTATCCTTTGTTGTGAAACCAGTTAGCACACTTGGTTTCTTACAACGTTCATAACATAGAATGTTAGCAGATAAACATTGTGTAGGTTATTCTTGATAATTACTCTAAGACAGGGGTCTCCAACCTTGGCAACTTTAAGACTTGTGGACTTCAACTCCCAGAGTTCCTCAGCCAGCAAAACTGGATGAGGAACTCTGGGAGTTGAAGTTCACAAGTCTTAAAGTTGCCAAGGTTGGAGACTCCTGCTCTAAGAGGTTCCTATGTGATTTACTATAATGCTTCCTTTATTGCTGTAAGACAGCATGTGTTTAGAATTGCTCAATAGAAAAGAATGCAAATAAAATAATAAAATAACAGAATTGGAAAGGATCTTAGAGGTCATCTAGTCCACCCCCTACTCAAGAAGGAGATCTTATATCATTTCAGACAAATGATTGTCCAGTCTCTTCTTGAAAGCATCTAGTGATGGAGCAGCCACAACTTCTGAAAGCAAGCCATTCCACTGGTTGATTGTTCTCATGTTAAGAAATTTCTCCTTAGTTCTAGGTTGCTTCTCTCTAAATCTTTAGAAACATTTCTAATTCACATGTTACATTATTAAGAATTTATGCTGATTATTGGTCATTGATAAAAAGACAGTTCACTAATTATATAGTAATTATATGTTTTATTTATCTTCTTGAATAACAAAGAACCAGTAACAAATGCTAATGTTACTTACTGTACTTTTCGGACTATAAGACGCACCTAAATTTACAGGAGGAAAACAAGAAAAAATAGTTTTTGGCCTCCGCACGTTGTTTTCACCCTCTCTGGCCCCCAGAAGCACTCTGCAGTGCTCTGTATGGCCCGTTTTCACAAAAAACAGAGGTCTTGGCGAAAACGGGTTGTGTGGAGCACTGTAGAGTGCTTCTGGGGGCCGGGGAGGGCAAAAACGCAACGCACAGAGGGCTTGGGAGCCCAAAAAACGAACCCGTTTTGGGGGAAAACAGGCCTGTTTTTGCCAAACAGGCAAAACCAAGAAAAAATAGTTTTTAGCACTTAGACTTAAATACCGCTTCATAGTGCTTTACAGCCCTCTCTAAGTGGTTTACAGAGTTCAGCATATTGCCCCCAACAATCTGGGTCCTCATTTTACCGACCTCAGAAGGATGGAAGGCTGAGTCAACCTTGAGCCTGGTGAGATTTGAACAGCTGAACTGCTAAACTAGCAGTTAGCTGGAGTAGCCTGCAGTAGCTGCATTTAACCACTTTGCCCTCCACACATCATTTTTCGCTCTCCTCAGCTCCCAATGCTCTGCATGGCCCGTTTTCACAAAAAACGGAGGGCTTGATGAAAACGGGTCGTGCAGAGTACTGCAGAGTGCTTCTGGGGGCCGGGGAGGGCAAAAACGCAACGCGCAGAGGGTTCAGGAGGCAAAAACCGCTCATATTCGGTCTATAAGACACACCTAAATTTTCACTCACTTTTAAGGGGAGGGAGAAGGTGCATCTTACCCTCCGAAAAATATGGTATTTATGAAATGTGTGTGCTGACCATCTTGCCAAAGGCGACTATAAAATATTTTATAGAATCACTTCTATTATATTAAAACATTTTAAATGTGTTTCATCAGATTTCATGATTTCAGCATATTGCTTTTCACCTCTTTGCTATCAAGTAATCAAAAAAGGATTTTAAAAAGAAGATTCAGTAACAACATGATATTCAATCTGTTCTAATTAGAAGTACAGTGTTTCTGAGAGAGGTAAAATTGAAGTTGAAGAAATGATAATTCATTTTTGGATTGGTGGGGTGCTCTGTGTGGTACCTGTGAGCATTTTTGGAGCATTTTTCATTAACTGAAATTGGTGTGTTAATTGAAACCTCTCTTGATAGAATTAGCCTTTCTTTGGTAATATCTTATCACAAACATGAGAAGGTCCAGATTGCATGTAGATTCATCTTTCACAAAAAGAGAACTTTGGTACCAAAGTGATTTGCTTTCTTCTATGACTGCCATACTTCCTTCTCAATACATGGATGCTAAATCTTTATTCATTTGTGAGTAAATGAACAAATATTGATTCCTTGTTCATATTAAAGTGATATGATAAAATGATAAGAAATGATAATTAAAGACTAAAATATGTGAAAATGGGACAACCATTTGCTTTTTTTATATTATTCACATTTAGCCAGAAAGTATTGAAACACCCAAGTATTTATTTTAGAAGAAATTTCTCCAGTTGCAAGGAAATCATAATTATGGTCAAATATTGCAGTTGTGAAAACGCTCTTTATCTTTTTTATCCTTTCAGATGTTGCAGTTCGTACAACTGGCGAGAACAAGTGGTCCTTCCTTTTCAGTTTAACAGATTTAAAGTCAATTAAACAAAACAAAGAAGGAATGGGATGGTCCTATATGGTATTCTGCTTAAAGGATGATGGTGTCCTTCCAGCTCTTCATTTTCATCATGGTGATAGCAATTTATTCATCCAAACACTTAGAAAATATGTGGTGCTTTGTGAGTAAGTATTCTTAGGATTAAACAAGAAGAAAAGATGCACTTACAATGGTATTTAAAAGTTTGTGAATTTTTTTGAATTCTCAATATTTCTGCATAAATATGTTCTAAAATGTTATCTGTTGTCCACACAAGTTCTAAAATTAGATAAAGAGTACCCAATTAAACAAGTGAGTTGCATGGGAACCAGCAAATTATTCTATATTCTAACTTTCACTGAGCTGAGAATTGCGTTCTTTAAAGCTGGATTTAACATTCCTCCTTCTGCACTTCTTCAAGGCAGATACAGTAAAATCCCTGTAGCTTGGCGTATTTGCCCATGTGGTGATGAGGAAATTGAAACCATTTCATGTGTATTATGCTGTGAATTTTACAGAGACAGTAGGTCAATCTACATTGTATCCTCAATAGATAAATTCCCTGGGAGACCAGATAAATTGCATATTAACCTTCTTGCTCAGGATTTAAAACTATTCATTACATGTGGAGTAGTTAAATTTTGTGTTGTTGTGATAAAAGCAAGATATAATTGGTTAAAGATATATTTATCTTTGTTTTAAATGTTATTTTTGGTCTGGTACATGTCAACTAATAAATTGTAGGAGATGTGTAAATTTTTATTTTATTTTATACATTAATGCTCTAGATTTATCTCCCAGGTAGCAGTTGTATTAACTGTTGTTAATAGAGGAGTGAATGTTATATTTTGTGATTTATTCTCCTAGTTGTTAGTATATTATTGTATTTATTTGCTTCACTTTGGTTTTATTATTTTAATTTTTTGCTAGTCCAAATAAATATTATTGAGTGACTCAAAAACTTTGTACTTGTTCATTGATTTATTGAGTGAAATGATCCAAAGCTACATCTTTTTTTCCTACAGACAAATGTTTGTGACTCATTTGTTTAATTAATAAATCTATAACAGATAACAGTTTAGATCATATTGATGCAGAAATATTGAAAATTCAAAATGGTTCATAAACTTTTAACTACCTGTGTAGATTGTAGAAGCAGCGTAAATACAAGCAGTGACTTTTAATGCATAATGATAATGAAACTTTTGGTAATTCTTTTGAAGATCAGTAATATAGAGCACTGGTTCTTCAATTGTTTACCCAATTATGCCTTTTCACAATTTTGAATAAGTCATTACCTCCACAAAAAATAGATACACTGTTGTTTCAGTAATATTAGTCCCAAACCTCTTACCTCACAAGCAAGCAATTACAAATTGCTTCATTAGCCCCAGGATATGCCCAAATTACCAAATTATCTAAAATGCAATTTGCAAAAATAATAATAAGTTAAAATAGACTTTTAAGCAGTCTTCTGTATGTCTCCCAAGAGACTCTCCACCTTAGTTATTTCCTTGCTCCAGGGCAAACTTTTTAAATTTTTTAATTTGTATGTATGCGGTAATATAAACAACTTCATATGTTAAAGGATTTAATTGTAGAAAACCTCTAGACTGTATTAGTTGATTTGGTATTATTCAGGTAAATGACAAGACATTCCAGAGTTCCTTGGAATAGTCTGTTTGCAAAGATGGAATGTTTGCATGTATGTCTATTGAACTCCTCATGGAAAAATTGAACTTGAAAATAAAAGTGGTTTTGATATAGATGAGTATTAGGCAGTAGGTGGCTAGTTTCTTTTGACACTGAGAAATCTTCACTGTGAAGCTTTCTAAAGCATGACATTAGACTACAGCAATAAGAGTAGCGGGATGTGGACTGTTGGATGAAGTGAGCTTTGAATCCATATCTGACTGCAGAAGCTTAAAATCAGCCACTGACCATAATTGAGTATTTGTGTTCTCTCCTGCGCTCACAATGAGAGTGATTCATTAAAAAAAAAAACCCAGAAAAGCTAAATAATATTGTTCTTTCTTTACTTTATCCCTATAGAGCTTTGAATATGATGTGTTACTCTGATTGACCAACTCAATCATTACTCATTGGTTCCAAATTAAAATTTTAAATCGATGAGAAAAGAAATAAATATTGGGGTGGGGTGGGGGGTTAAGTTAATGGTGCTGGAGGAGTCCATATGTCCATAGTAGCATTAATGTAAATAACTGCTCTGAGCAAGTTAAGTAATTCTCATTTATGATAAACCTTAGTAAAGGCACGTTTAATTAAAATGCAGCTATCTTAAGGGGATTTCATTTTGATAGTTTAGCTAAACATGACTCAGTGCAACTTTTGTTTCCTATGCCATATTAGCAAACCACAGTTTTTGTTTATTAACATCCCATTTTCAGAAGGCCAAGATACAATCTTCTGTTGAATTTCATATCCTCTGTCACAGATGCATCCACTCACGCTAGTATTGAAGAGTGATAAGATTTATTAAAAGTCTTAGGCTTTAATAACAGAATAGGTGATAGTTCTCCCCCCCCCAGGGATATTAAAAATACTAGTATTTTGTTTCAGAAACTGGTAGTAGTGAATTTAAGTCTAAAAGTAACAATCAAGTATTTTCAACTTCATCAGTAGTAATGTAATGTATGCGTAGAAAACACATGCATATCTACTTAAAGTATTATATGAGCCATTTGTAATCTGTAAATGCTGTTTTTTCAGATGCAAGTTTTATAGTTATCCTTAGCTTATCCTAAAGTAGGAAACAGAATTATTGAAGCAATGTAGAAAAGTATGCTTGTTCTCCCTTCTCAGATCTGAACAGGATAAAAGGGTTCTTGTGAACTATCAGAGTATTTCACAGTCCTTTGAAAATCTCCTTGATGAACCAACATGTGGCTTAATACAGGTTCGTATAGTGTATTATTTATGGTAAAAACTAAATGTAAGATTTAAGATATTAAAATAGCTGGTTTTTTGGGGAAAAACGGGTGTGGGGTGGGAGAGGCCAAAAGCTTGCAGTAAGAGAAAGCTTGCAACTTTATTAAGTTTTATAAAAAGCCTAATATGTGTACAGTCATAGACAAAAGAACCACTGAAATCTGGAAAGAATGAGTTGACTAACATATATTTATAAGCTTGGGGTATAAAGCAAGGAAGCCAAGCAGCCAGAGCGAGGAGAAAAGAGCTTAGACCCTACAAAATATTTTTATACAGTTGCTATTCTCTTGAAGATGGAAACATATCTGTAGAGCATATACCTATTGCTGACAAGCAGAGTAGTACAAGGCAAAGACATCTGCTGAAGACCAAATGGCTTCAGATCCTTCACTGTAAGTTTCTGAGACTGAAGGTGAAAGCTAAGTCAACCGAGCAGAGCCATGGGTAAATGTTATAAAAAGTATGCTGCATCAGCAACAAGAGAGATGGGAAGAGGAGGTGGATAAAATGTTGAAACTGGGAGTAATTGAACCATCTCAAATTGAATAGTATTCCCCTGTTGTGTTGGCATCACAACTTATGCAACAAGGGCCTTTATACCCTAATTAAAAGGCTATCTGATGCCTGGTATAGAAGATCATCTAGGTAGACTAAGTATCTCTACCATCGTCTTGACATCTGGATATTGACAAGCACCATTAAAGAAGTCAAGGGTAAACCTCCCCCAAACCTCTCTATAATATGGCAGATTGTCTGCTTCTAATTCCATTTAGTGACAGAGTGATATACTCACTCAGCACTCATCTAGGGAAGGAAATCTAACAGCTGTCCTTTTCTAATCTGAGAATTGGGATGGGAAAGAGAAGGGGGAGCACTCCAAAGAGAGGCTACCACCACAGAGATAGCCAGCTTTCTCCTATATGGTTCTTAAGGGTGGAACCTTACATAATAAGGAATGCTTTCTGTATTTTATGGATTGTGTAGATCTGTAATGGAGAAGTTGATCTATTAGGTAACTTAAATCCAGATTGTTCTAAGTTTTGTGTATTAGCAGTAAGATATTGAAACTGGCTAATAGGCAGCTAGCATTATTGTGAATGTAACATGTATAGCCCATGATACACAGCATCCTGTCTACAAAATTTTGCACCAGTTTCAAATTTTAGATGAAGTATTCAAGTTATGCTTCTTAATTTGTCATGTTTTTCATTAAACACACACACACACCTTATTTTAATGTAATATTGTGATGAGTCTTGTCTTCATCATAGTACCTCCCCAATTCTTCATATGTTCATGCATCGATCCAAATAAATTTTACCTTTGCTTTTTTTAGAAATTGAAAAAGGATCCTTACACAACAACAATGGGAGGATTTTCCAAAGTGACAAACTATATTTTTGATAGTTTACGTGGAAATGACTCAGTAAATCAGCAGCGGCCTCCCTCAGAAATGGCAGATTTCATTAGTGATGCTATTCCGGGACTAAAAATAAATCAACAGGAAGAACCAGGATTTGAAGTCATTACACGTGTGAGTTTTAAGTTCTTTGAAATTTAGATGGTAACAGGACATTCATCTGATGGTTTTAAAATTAATGTCTTGGCAATAATGTAACAGATTTTTAATGCATGTCTTAGATTGATTTAGGAAAACGACCTGAAGCTCATAGAAAGCAACCAGTATCAATTGAAGAATGGACTAAGAATATGGATTCTGAAGGAAGAATATTGAATGTAGATGCTATGAAACAAATGATATTCAGAGGGGTAATATCTTAAGTTATCTCTTTTTTATTAATTTTTTATCATTTTTAAAATAATAAAAAAGAAACAAAAAACTGCAAAGATGAAAATGCATACATTGTCAAAGAAAAGTAAAACACATAAAGTGCTTTTAAAGAAAATGAAAAAAATAACAAAGGAAATTAAAAAGTAATAATATATCATTTTAACAGTAAATTCAATTCTACATATAGTTGTCTAATGCAATGCTATTACTTTTGTGTCAGAAGCACCAAAGTTTTTGCTCCTTTCGTGTCCCCACGAAACCTTTTTATCTACTCACGGTTTCCCGCTTTTAAACTGCTGGGTCTACTGGAGTTGGATCGTGTGATGGGAGCTGCAGCAAGGGGTCTTGAATGCGAGCCTGCCGATCATCAGCCCAACTTTCTAACCTCATGAACTAACACGCTGCTTGTCTAATGCAATTATTCAAGTTTATATATATTTCTAATACATTTATACAATTATGTTTTTTAATCTAATGTACTTTGTATAAATGAGTCATATATTTCATTATATTTGTCCATGCAAAGTCTATGTCTGAAGTCAGTGTACTCATAAGTTGCAAGTGCAACCAGATCCTCAATCTATTGTGTGAAAGGGGCCATATATTTATCTTTCCAAGGCTGCAATCTCACTATTTTTTGTCATAATAAGGGCACAATGACTCCATTAATGTTTAACCTTTTTTCCAAACCTACATTTTCATATAAAGAGTAAGTTGTATTCATTTGTATCATTCATACAAAAGATATATTGGGAAGAGAATGTGCTCTGATATATAGAAATGAAATATTAGTAAAAGATGTGAAGTAAACAATTGACCACACCTAATGGTCTATCTCCATACCACTTGAACAGCTGCCTGAATCTTTCAAAGCAAAGACAAAACTTCCTTTGTTACATCATAATGATTTTAAAATAAATTTTAAATCACTGAAATGCAATGGTCTGATAACTCTGTCAACTAACTGTAGGAAGTAATATTATTTCTAGAGGATTCTCAGTCTTAAAAAAAAGATACAAGCTAAGGGAAAACAGATGACAGAGAGAGATAATGTGGAAACCTAGTGTTGGAAGGACAGACTATTAATTTTTTATTAGTAAACAGTGTTGTAAAATTAAGTCTGGAAAACCAAAATGAGTAATCTTATTAAAAAGATAGAAAATTAGCCTATTTGTGAGACTATAAATTTCACCTTGACTACCTTACAAGAAATGAAACAAAGGACTTTGAGCAAAGAACTCAAAGAAATTGTAAGTAGCAATTAAGGATGGTAGTGCTAGAATGACTTGGTTTCTTTGTTTCTGGTCTTCATGTTTTACTTATAAAGGGTCCAGTTTTACCTTTATCCCCCTTTATTTTTTTTTGTCCAAGGGGCTTTGTCATGCTTTGAGGAAGGAAGTGTGGAAATTCCTGTTGGGTTACTATTCATGGAATAGTACAAGGGATGAGAGGACAAGTATGCAGAAAAGGAAAACGTAAGCATGATATATTAAAACAGTGACATGGTAGTGGCACGTTTAAACAGAAAGCAGCAAAATTGTGGTGGCTGGATGTCATGCCTTTCTGTGGGATTGGGGAAGATGGCTTACGTTAGTTGGCTAATGACATTCTGAGTGGTTGTACTGAGATTTGGGGGGGCATGTGCAGTTTCTATTTAAGTATGTTAAATCTTAAGATTTGCACACTGATTTTATTTTGCCAATTATCTTGGCAATAATGCATGTGTTTGCTGGTTTGCTGCCAAAGTTCTGTTGTATTTTTTATGATATCTCTTAGCCCCCCAAAAGAGAAGTAGACCCATTGTCCATTTCTTCACTAAATATGTGCAACCAGGCTTTAGAATCAGGATATCTGTCATGTGTTTGGAGGACAGTGTTAAATATTATCACCCTAGATTGTGAAGTTATATTTTGTGTTCTTAAAGAATTATATAATTTAAAGACTAAACAAAAGTCATAAAAGTATAAATGTTATTCCCATGCAAAGTAGTAACTACCAACTAGTTACTTGCAAATGAAAAATGTGAACTATCTTTTTAATGCTTCATATTTCAAATTACACAATATCTTTATCATTATTTCTGATATTTGTAATTCTTCAGAGATGAGTATTTCAGGATGAAGCTTCAATGGAAATCTGTCGGCGAAGAACAAGAAAAAAGAAACTCTAGACTGAGGGATTATAGAAGTCTTATTGGTAATTTTTAGAAGTATAAAATTCCATACAATACAAATATTAAAGATAAATGTTTTTTCCTATTGGACGAAAATATATTGTATATTTTAAAAGGATTATTTCAGATCATCTGAGTTGTTCGATTCTTTTCCCTTCCTTTTTATCTTCACATGTAAACAGGTAACTTCTTAAGGAGATGCACAATATAAAAAGTAACAATATAATGGCCTCAGTCCATTCATGCATTTTTATCATAGTTATTTCAGTATGCTAAATTAAACTGGGTTTTTTTTAGTCTGGAATATAAAGCAATATCATTTTAAAAGCTCTATAAGAGGCTCTTCTGATTGCTTGTTTAATTAATCTATACAGTTGCCCATTTGCCATGTAATCGTGGCTAACAAATAATAAAAAATAACAATAATAAACCAAAAATTATAAATATATTGCACTGAGGACAAATTTATATATTCAAGCAATTGAAATTCACAAAACCTCCTGATCCAGTGTCTAGGGGAAGAGCCAGGTCTTTAAAACCTTCCAGAAAAGGTAAGCGGGTCAGAGTCATCTGGATCTCAGGGGAAATTTTGTTCCAAAAGACAGGCACTGAGACAGAGAAGGCACGTCTCCTGGGTCCTGCAAGATGACACTGCTTGAGTGATGGGACCTGGATTATGCCAACCCTCTGAAATCTTATTGGAACCAACGTTATAGAAGCATTGGCATACAGACAACACATTGTTTTGCAGTAGGTTTCAATGAAAATCAGATTGTGGTGGTGTGACTTATATGGCATATTCAGTGGCAGAAAACCATCTAAACACTCAGCATAGCAATAATTAAGCTACATGATATGATAATCTTTCCCACTGATGTCAGAACAAGAGTCACTTTGGTGTAGTGGTTAAGTCATAGGCTAGAAACCACGAGATCCTGAGTTATAATCCTGCCTTAGGCACAAAGCCTGCTGGGTGACCTTGGCCGGAAATTTACCGGTCACTGTTCTGACCTAGGCTTCCCCAAAAGCATGAAGCCGACTGCACGTCCTGATAAAACCCCTTTTATTTAGTTTACAGTGAATTCCTCTCCAGCAAAGTCCCGACCAACAGTTTTTCAAGATATTTCCCAATTACAGACCTTTATCAGGCTTGGAGAGTTGCCAAGCCGATATCTTTCAGACTCCACACTATAACAGACAATACTTGGCAAGAATGCAGGAACAGATCTTCGCCCAAATGAACTAATTGTCTCCTGCAAACACCCCTCCCATTTCGCTCCTCTTTTATTCCCTGTGGGAGGGGCCATTCATCATCCACCTGTGGCCTTACTCCCAAGTCGGCCCTTGTTCCTCAGCTGTTTCCTTTGTCTGGCAACTCTGTGCATGCGCACACTGGGAACAGGCTCCAGCAGTTCGTCTGCCTCACTAATGTCTTACTCCAAAGGCAACTGATAACTGTCAGACTGCCCTGGCCCCATCTCTGCCTCCAATGCAGAGCACTCATCAGAGCCTTCCCCAGACTCCAGGACTGGCCCATGTTCCTCCCAACCTCCTCACTGTCTGAATCTGCTGCCAGCTCCGCTGGCCGCTGGCGGGCCACAACACTCACCCCTAAGAAGGAAGCAATGGCAAACTACTGAAAAACTTTGCCAAGAAAACTGCAGGGACTTGTTCAGACAGTCTTTGAGAATTAGACATGATTGAAAGGAAGAAAAAAAAATCAGAACATCCAATTGGAACCCCAACAAAATTTAAACTTGATTGCATATCATTTTATTACCATTAAATATAAAGCAATACCATATACCTAGAGTTTGAGTCACATTTAACATATTTAAGGTAGATCCGAATAAGGTTTCTTTCATTGATTTTTTTTTTGTTTTAATCACAACTTTCTATAAAATGTAACATTTAGAAAGTGTTTGAAAATTTGTTTACTGGTAATCCTCACTGGTCACTTAGCAATTGTTTAAAATTATCATCAAGATCATAACCATCAAGACCCAGTTTTGAAGTTTCAACATTGCCCACCCCCATGGTAACATGACTGCATTTGGGGCAGTTAGCAGCCATCCTGCATTTATGGCCACTTGCAGTGCCCTGTAATCATGTGTCTGATTTACAACAGATTTTATGAAACGGGCGTTTACTTCCAGTTTCCAGTAAAAACTGCCCCATGGTGAATTGTGGGTTCACTTAATGACTGTGATGTTTGCTTAACATTGTGAAAAAGGGTCAGTTCACATCATGGTCACTCACCTTATGACTGTCACAACTTACAACCATAATTCCCAGGCTCAATTTTGACTCAAGAACTCTATTAGAAATAATTTTGAGACAGAAATATTTTTTATTTCAAATACTATATTTTAACAGCTATTTTAATGCCTTTATTTTGCTAGCTATTTCAAGTTCAGCAGTGTTAAAAATGGAAATTCAAAGATATAGTCTTCAAGCTGTTTTGAAAATTCATTAAATCTATGCTTTTTTTTCTAGAAAAGGATGTAAACAGAACTGATAGAACAAATAAATTTTATGAGGGTCAAGATAATCCTGGATTGATACTGCTTCATGACATTTTGATGACCTATTGTATGTATGACTTTGATCTGGGTAAGTAAAGCTTTATGTTTTATTGACCCTTTGAAGTATTATTTCTTGAAATTATTCAAAATCAGTCTGATGTATTCAATTTTAAAAATTTAATTAAGAGAGGAATAAGAAAAAGACTAAATTATATTAGGTAACATCTTAAAATGCAGAATATATCTATAGTATATTTATACTGTAACCTGTCATGAAGGAGGATAGTACTATTAGGCATTTATTTATTTATTGTATTTATATGCCGCTCATGTATATATGTATGTATGTATGTATGTATGTATGGATGGATGGATGGATGGATGGATGGATATCTTTTCTAAATATTTGTTCTTAATTCCAGAATTTGTCACCTGAGAAAAGAGAAATGTTCAACAATTCATTTTTCCTTTTCTTTTAAGGATATGTTCAAGGAATGAGTGACTTACTTTCACCTATTTTATATGTGATGGAGAATGAAGTGGATGCTTTCTGGTGCTTCGCATTGTACATGGATCAAATGGTAAATATTTTCATCTTCTATATTATTATTCTATTAAGTTAAGACTGAAAAATATTATTTCCTTATGTCACCTGCTCTGATTCTTCATATTATATTTCTTAGTAGTATATTCAGACATAAAGTGTTAAAATTGCTACATGAAGTCAGAAGCAGATAAAATATTCTGAATTGTACCTACATAGTCAAAGTGCAAAAATGGCTTTTTTAAAGGAGACTCTTCAATTAGTAACTTGAATCTGGTTGTACCTTCCATTGTAGTTGATCATTGTTACATTTGTATTTAAGTCTAAGAACTATTGCCTAATTTTTTTGTTCTCTTCCCTCCTGAGCTATTTTCCCAGGTGTCATTTAAATTATAAACTAGTAGATGGCAATTCTTGGATTTTGCCAAACATTTGTCAGCTGTTCTGGGTCTCTGGGGCTGAATAATAGAGTAAAATGCTTAGAGTATCTGAAATCAGACATAGTAATGCATTGAATGTTTGTTCACAAGGATTTTGACCTAAGATGCAGTATGACTAGTATAACTGTAGCTTGATTAATGCTAAACTATAACAGGAAGGAAGGGTACAATTTATTTTGAGAATTCCTTTATAACTGTTCTTTCTGCTGAAAAGAGTGAAACCCATACAAGGTTCGTTCATTCATAAATGTTTATGAACTTTGGGTAGGTTTCATCTATGTATAGGTATAGCTATATCTCTCTGTATGTGTATATGTACTGTGTTTCCCCGAAAATAAGACAGGGGCTTATATTTTTTTTACCCCCCAAAAATGCCCCTGGCCTTATTTTCGGGGGATGACTTATTATTTTTGGGGTGCAGGCAGGCCGCGACGCACCACTTACTGAAGTTCGGCAGCTCCGTGGTCTCTCGGCTAATCTGTTTAGGGGGAAAAAAATCTTGCATAGTGCAGAAACTCTTCTCGCGAGAATTAGCAAGTTCTCGAAGCGAGAAGAGTTTCTGCACTATGCAAGATTTTTTTCCCTAGCCGAGGGAAACCCCAGAGCTGTCAAACTCCAGTAAGTGGTGAGTTTTGCGGTTGGGCGGAGTTTGGAGCTTTGGGGCGAAGGATGGGGTGGAGCGGGGCGGTGAGCGAGCAACCGATGTAGCGGCGGAAGGCAGAGCAGAAGGGGCAGCAGGCTTACCTTAGGGAAAGCGGGCGGCGGGTGGAAGGCAAAGCCAGGGCAGGCAATGCTGAGTCCGGCTTAGCCGGGCAGAGACGCGGGGCTCTGCACCTTGGTCCTCTCCTGCATCACCAAGAGGCCGGATCCCCAAGATCCCAGCAGGGACGAGCTCCCCAAATCCTCTGGCCTGCATAAAGAGGCACCGCACGGCCCCGCAAGAGCCCCCCGGAGGGTCTGCAGAGAAGCGACCCCCGCCGGTGGGGATCAGATGGCCCGCTTGGCTGGGATCTGCCGCCGCCTCCCTTGCTCACCCACCTGCCCGCCCGTTCGGATCTGCCTTCCGCCGCCTCCCACGCTTGCTCACCCGCCTCCCTCGCTCACCCGCCGCCTCCTTCGCTCACCCACCTGCCCGCCCGTTCGGATCTGCCTTCCGCCGCCTCCCTCGCTTGCTCACCCGCCTCCCTCGCTCACCCGCTGCCTCCTTCGCTCACCCACCTGCCCGCCCGTTCGGATCTGCCTTCCGCCGCCTCCCTCGCTTGCTCACCCGCCTCCCTCGCTCACCCGCCGCCTCCTTCGCTCACCCACCTGCCCGCCCGTTCGGATCTGCCTTCCGCCGCCTCCCTCGCTTGCTCACCCGCCTCCCTCGCTCACCCGCCGCCTCCTTCGCTCACCCACCTGCCCGCCCGTTCGGATCTGCCTTCCGCCGCCTCCCTCGCTTGCTCACCCGCCTCCCTCGCTCACCCGCC
Organism: Diadophis punctatus similis; assembly: GCA_023053685.1. Taxonomy (NCBI): domain Eukaryota; kingdom Metazoa; phylum Chordata; class Lepidosauria; order Squamata; family Dipsadidae; genus Diadophis; species Diadophis punctatus. The sequence goes on along the minus strand of JALIGW010000004.1, from coordinate 44,353,953 downwards.
GCCTCCTTCGCTCACCCACCTGCCCGCCCGTTCGGATCTGCCTTCCGCCGCCTCCCTCGCTTGCTCACCCGCCTCCCTCGCTCACCCGCCGCCTCCTTCGCTCACCTGCCTTCTGCCGCCGCCTCCCTCGCTTGGATTAGCCGAGCCTTTTGGCACACGCCCGGAGTTTGGCAGCCCCGTGATCTCTGCTATTCTGTTTAGGAAAAAAAACTTGCATAGTGCAGAAACTCTTCTTGCTGCGAGAAGTTGTTAATTGCTCGCCTCGCGAGAAGAGTTTCTGTAGTATACAAGGTTTTTTTCCTAAACAGAATAGCCAAGACACCGCGGAGCTGTCAAACTCCAGTAAGTGGCGTGTCTCGTGGTGGGGCGGAGTTTGGGGGTTTCGGGTGGGGGGGGGGCGGCCTGTGCCGGTGAGCAAGCGAGGCAGCGGCGGAAGGCAGATCCGAACGGGCGGGCAGGTGGGTGAGCGAGGGAGGCGGCGGGTGAGCGAGGGAGGCGGGTGAGCAAGCGAGGGAGGCGGCGGAAGGCAGATCCGAACGGGCAGGCAGGTGGGTGAGCGAAGGAGGCGGCGGCAGAAGGCAGGTGAGCGAGGGAGGCGGCGGGTGAGCGAGGGAGGTGGGTGAGCAAGCGAGGGAGGCGGCGGAAGGCAGATCCGAACGGGCGGGCAGGTGGGTGAGTGAAGGAGGCGGCGGCAGAAGGCAGGTGAGCGAGGGAGGTGGCGGGTGAGCGAGGGAGGCGGGTGAGCAAGCGAGGGAGGCGGCGGAAGGCAGATCCGAACGGGCGGGCAGGTGGGTGAGCGAAGGAGGCGGCGGCAGAAGGCAGGTGAGCGAGGGAGGCGGCGGGTGAGTGAGGGAGGCGGGTGAGCAAGCGAGGGAGGTGGCGGAAGGCAGATCCGAACGGGCGGGCAGGTGGGTGAGCGAAGGAGGCGGCGGCAGAAGGCAGGTGAGCAAGGGAGGCGGCGGGTGAGCGAGGGAGGCGGGTGAGCAAGCGAGGGAGGCGGCGGAAGGCAGATCCGAACGGGCGGGCAGGTGGGTGAGCGAGGGAGGCGGCAGGTGAGTGAGGGAGGCGGGTGAGCAAGCGAGGGAGGCGGCGGAAGGCAGATCCGAACGGGCGGGCAGGTGGGTGAGCGAGGGAGGCGGCGGGTGAGTGAGGGAGGCGGGTGAGCAAGCGAGGGAGGCGGCGGAAGGCAGATCCGAACGGGCGGGCAGGTGGGTGAGCGAGGGAGGCGGCGGGTGAGCGAGGGAGGTGGGTGAGCAAGCGAGGGAGGCGGCGGAAGGCAGATCCGAACGGGCGGGCAGGTGGGTGAGCGAAGGAGGCGGCGGCAGAAGGCAGGTGAGCGAGGGAGGCGGCGGCAGAAGGCAGGTGAGCGAGGGAGGCGGCGGGTGAGTGAGGGAGGCGGGTGAGCAAGCGAGGGAGGCGGCGGAAGGCAGATCCGAACGGGCGGTGACAGGGACGGGCTGGATGTGCCCGTCTGCTGCTCAAGCCCTGCACTTGTGGGCTCACTGTACCCGACCGGCCTCGGAGACAGGAGACAGCCCCTCTGCCAAGAGAGAGGGGGCGTGTTTAGAAAAGACAAGCGTGTGCACGGCTGCTTCTGCTGCTGAGTCCGGTTGGAAGTTTGGCTTCTAGCCGGGCTCAGGCGAGGAACCGGTGGCTGTTTGCAGGGGATTCCAATGCCACTCTTTTGGCCGGGAGAGAGAGAGAGAGTGTGCCACCGCAAAAAGAGCGGCTCCCGGCATGCCCCCCCCTTTCCCCCGGAAGTAGTTGGGGGGGCTTATTATTGGGGCGGGCCTTACTTCAACGCATGTCCCGAAAAGCCCTGTGGGGCTTAGTTTCGGGACAGGTCTTATTTTCGGGGAAACACGGTATATGTATATATGTGTGTGTGTGAGAGAGAGAGAGAGAAAGAGAGAGAGAAAGAGAGAGAATGCACATACGTCATCTACATTTTTATTTAAAGCCAGCAGTTCGGCATATACACAGTGGAATTCTGTGTTCATTATAATGCAGATAATTATTTACCAATTATTATCATGTAATAATACTAACATCTGTAATCTGTTAATGTTATTTATCCCAATTATTTTCAGAATACAGCTGTCATACATTTTGTGTACATGTATATAACTTCAGTGAATTCACATACATGGACAGCCATATGCGAATGCATCTGGACAGGGTCTATGAGAACTCACCACAGCCAACTTGCCGCAGCCAACTCACCATAGCCAACTCGCCATATCAACTTGCCACATTGCTATGGTTAATTCGCCATGGTCAACTTGCTGTCGGACAACTTCCCACGGCCAACTCGCTGCGGGACAACTTGCTGCGGGAGAAGACTTACACTAATATCAAAGAAATAGTGGAATAGAATAATTAAAGAAAGGATGCCAAAGGAGGGACAAAATGAATTGTGAATGACACAAATTAAAATAATTTTTAATTAGTTTAAATAATTAAATTGAAGTATTGAATTGTCCCGCAATGAGTTGTCCCACAGCGAGTTGGCTGTGGTGAGTTGACTGTGGTGAGTTGTCCCATTCTGCCTGGCACATATAGTGCAATCTGTTTAGAAACAGATGGAGGTAGCTACACTTATCATAGTTTTCATTTATGTTTCTATTGAATTAAATTATCATATAAATTGTGATATTAACTTCATCCTTGACATCCTTCCGATGTTTTTTTCTCAAAACATGGTTGTGTCAGAGACCTGGGAATCTCAAGGAAATGGCAATTTGATGAGATCATTGCATTGTTTTTAACATCAGTTATCTCCACTGTCTTGTTACTAATAACATTGTTGATGCCTTTTAATTAGTTTTTAACATTTGTATTTTATCATTGTTTTTATGTAAGCCACAGAGTTGCTTTATTATGAGATATGGCTGTATAAATGTAATAGATAAACAAACAAGACCAGAATTAGATTTAAACTTAAATATGTTTAAGTTTCTGAGTACTCACATAAAATATTCTATCTCTTTGTCATCAAGCATCAAAATTTTGAAGAGCAAATGCAAGGCATGAAGACACAGTTAATTCAACTGAGCACTTTACTTCGCTTATTAGATAGTGGATTCTGCAACTATTTGGGTATGTATGCTTTTTTAAAAAATTAATTATTCTAGATATTTCTTTACACCATTTTATTGCATCAATTATTTTCTTAGTTTTCAAGAGTCTTTGGTTTTAGATAGCAACTTTCTTTATGCATAATTTTGACCATATTTTAAAAACCATGGTTTGTAGTATTAAATTTATATTTACCGACAAAGAAATAAAGTGGTTTGTAGAGTAAGCCATCCTGGTTCACGCATCTCTAACCCTAAAAAGCTGTCATTATGCCCTAGAGTTAAATGTGATTCAGATGACTGATTCAGCCTATCTGTTTTATTCTATTTGTATTTATACTTAAAATAACTTTAGGTATAACTTTGGATATTACTGTTTTTGTCCTGAACTAACAGTGAAACAGTTATGGCATTATTATATAAATTGCCATATTTTTTGCTCCATAAGATGCACTTCCCCCCCAAAAAAGTGGGTGGAAACGGTGCCGGTCCTTTGGTGAATAGCAGCCAGGCCATGGCGGCGGGGTCCTTTTACAGTACTTAACCCTGCCTCTTCTGTCTTTGTCACTGTCCGCCTCTTCTCTCTCTTTTCCGCTGTGCAGGAGTCAATAGGCAGAGCTGGCACATGAGAGGACACCTATCTCTGGTCCTCTCAGGCTCCGCCTGATATTTTTTGTTTTGTTTTCCTCCCCTAAACCTAGGTGCGTCTTATGGTCCAGTGCGTCTTATGGAGCAAAAAATACGGTACTATGTTTGTTCATAGCTTGATTATTTCACCCAAGAATTTGTTTCTAGTTGTCTTTTATTGTGAAGTTAAAATAACCTTCTAAGAGGACTTATGGATGTATTTTCCCCCATTTCTTTAGAATCTCAAGATTCAGGCTATCTTTATTTTTGTTTCCGATGGCTTCTAATAAGATTTAAAAGAGAATTTAGTTTTCAAGATATTCTTCGCTTATGGGAGGTAAGATGTGTTTTATGGCAGCATTTAACTTTTGATGCTCAATGAGAATGTTCAAGTTTTTAAAAACATACTGAATATTTCTTAATAGCACAGAATACATTTTTTAAAAAATTACCTAATGAAGAGTAAATAATGTTCTTCAGCCACACCAGCATGATACATCAATATCTCTAAAAGCAGATGGATCTGGATTCATTTTTGTATGTATCTGGAATTTTAAAGGGAAAAGTTAAGTACCTACAATTTCTGCTCTTATCCTTTCTTACATATACTCAAACAGCAAAAATAAACAAACTGAAAAAGCCAAAATATTTGATATGAAAGACATAAAAACATGCTGCCAGGCTAATATTTTTGTATCCCTGATGCCAGAAGGTAACAATCCTGTTAGAAGGGGTTGCCTTTATTTTTTTCTCAAAATGGTGACCTAGACCTTTTTTATATGAAAAATAATTTTATAATTAAAAAAGAATAAACTAAAACATACATAGTATAGAAAAATTAGATTGAGGACACTCAAGATACTGATACTGTTAGGTTTTGTAAAGAAAAAAAGATTTATGCATACATTGAGATCAATACACTTTTCAAAGCCAAAATTATATAATCCTGCAGAATCAAAATTTTAGTTTTTTTAATCACATAAAATGGAAATTGTAACATTGGTATCTAGTTGAAGGACAGAATCTGGAAAGAATCATGTTTTCTGGAACAACCTGAGTCACATATATTTAGATGGCTATAGCCACACATCAAATCTAGGTCATGCCCATGTTCTTTCATTGCCTTCTTTTGAATCATACTGCCGAGTACTAGATGTAGAATTTTAGATGAGATCTATCTAATGTAGAAATACGCCTTTTGAAAACTAGTTCTGTTAACATACTGTAAAATATTATTACTGTCCAGAGCCCCTCTATGAGAAAGATGGATAGATAAGAAGTTTGATAAATAAATAAAGTTATCTTTTTTGGGTAGCACTGCATTGTTGATTGAAGTTCAGCTTATGTCGAATAGTTCACATCTGAAATTTTTAGTATGTATCAAAATGACAAAGGTAAAGTTTTCCCTATCCAGTCATGTCCGACTCTAGGGCGTGGTGCTCATCTCTGGTACTTGGCTGAGGGAGCCAGCGTTGTCCGAAGACATTTTCCGTGGTCATGTGGCCAGCATGGCTATATGTCAAAGACACACGGAATGCTGTTACCTCCCCACTGAAGTGGTATCTTTTAATCTACTCGCATTTGCATGCTTTTGAACTGCTAGGTGGGCAGGAGCTGGGAGGAGCTCACCCCATTGTGTAGCACTCAGGTCTTGAACCTGTTTTTTAGCACTTCATTATTAGCAGCATAAGGAGAACCTGTCTATCTTACTGGTTGGACACCAACAGTGTTACTTTTTATTAGATTTTTTTATTCAATATATTTATTCATTTATTATAAGCGGTGTGGTGGCCTAGTGGTGAAGACACTTGCCTCCCACTTGGAAGGTTGAGAGCTCAATCCTAGGTAGTGGCAGATGTCTCTCTCTTAGGGCTCAAAGAAAAAATACCTGCTGCAAATTTCACATGGCATCAGGAAGGACATCCAGCTAGTATACACTCAGCTCCCTCCAGCCACCCCAACTCTACCCTGAATTAAGGGATTATAGGGTCGTAAAAAGGGATTTTAAAAATTTATTCATTTATTAAATAATGTACCCTACACTATAAACAAATAAGAAATATTTTCTTCCCATCTTCTGCATTTTTTGCAAAAGATGAGATAATGTCCCATTTGTAAAAAAAATAAATAAAAAGAGACAAAGACTACTGAGATGTCAAATGTCAGGAACAAACATGAGAAATATTAAAGAAAGCATCTAATTTCTAGACACTTGCTTTTTACATTATTAGAATTTTTGTTCATTTTTCCTCCTTCTGCTAAAGAATATATAGATTCATTCTTAGCCATGCTGAAGTAGTTTTGTTTCCTGGCTGTCTACAGTATGTTACTTACCCTATTATGCCAATTTTTGTTTTTGTTCCCTGATTTTCTATAACACATATTCCCATGTAATAATTTTTAAGTCTCATTAGAGATATCTAATGTTAGTTGTAGATGGCTGATGCTAACAGCATATTGATTGCTCTGCCTTTTTTCTTGTCAGGGCCTTCAGAAAAAGCTGTAATAAGAAACGAACTATAAAGATAAAATGCAATACTCTGCTCATAAATTATATAGATAAGGATTTCATTAGAACTACCAACATTGAAATAGCCATAGCCTTTAATGAAATCAATAATTAAAAGTTAGCTAACTATTTTTCTCCTGATGTGATTATCTCTCCAGAAAAAATAATAATTTGGTGACTGGATATTATAGATATAATCAGTCTTAACTGACATGTAAACTGAATGATGATTGAACTGAAATATCAAATACAGGCGCACATAGCTGTTAAAGAAAATGTAAGAAATGAACTAAGGCAGTGAGTTTTATTTAAAATGAATTGCATTTAATTTTATTTAAAAGATTTGTATGTTTGCCCTTCTTAATAATCTTTTATTAAAATGGCCAGAGTCTTGTCTTTTATTTATCCACAACTTGAATGTTTTACCAGGTGATGTGGACAGATTTGCCTTGTCAGAATTTCCACCTTCTTATATGCTGTGCTATTCTGGAATCTGAAAAACAACAAATAATGGAGAAACATTATGGCTTTAATGAAATACTTAAGGTATCTGTTAAATTGAATTAAATTGAGACTATTTTGCTATCCTTGCTGTTTTGGATTTGCAAAATGAATAGCATTTCATTCTAGAATAAGAAGTGAGAGAGAGTTAATGAATGTTAGTAGTCAGCCATAGTTTTTCTGTGATGAAAGATGTTCAATGTTGAATTATTTATAAAGAGATTTTAAAAATCAGATTATTCATATACAGAATGATAGTTATTTGATTTATAAAGCATGTAGTAGAGCTTCTTTCTTGTTCTGAAGCAACCACAAAGCTTCTTATGTGCATTGCTCTAGGACAGAGGCGTCAAAAAATAAGAAGTTCTTGGTTGAGTAAACTTAAGCTATGGAATAATAAAATTACCCATGGTTATAATACAAGCAAAACACCCAAGTCTATTCCAGTGTATTAGTTCACAGAAAAATGGCAATCCATATGTTGTCCAATCTCAGTATGCAGCTTGTTGGCTGTGGCCTAGCAAAAAGAACTGGCCAGCTTAAAACAACTGTATCAGGAATTCTAAATCCAATCGGTGTGTAATTTATGTACTATACTTTATCCAAAAGATATTTCTAAATTTAGAATAATTGTATATTTCCAGTGAAAAGAAAGATTGGATAAATAATAAGAATGTCACATTGTTACCATATTCTCAATGTATCTAAAATGCTCCTTCAATTTTAAAATAGATTATTTAGGAAAAACTAGGGTTCTTTTTCAGATAAACTATAGAGAACTAAATTTTAATTCTAGTGATGAAAATGTATTAAGCAAGATAGCAATAACTTTTAATAAAAGATGTTGAAGAAGGTATCAACATTCTGAAACTTAGATATAAATTAAAAATAACACACTTCAGCTTTTTAGAGGCTGACCTTTTTTGCTTTATTTTATATCAGCATATCAATGAATTGTCTATGAAAATGGACGTGGACGATGTACTTTGCAAAGCAGAAGCTGTTTCTATGCAGATGATGAATTGTAAGGTAAATAGTGAAATGCATTTTATAAGCATTCTATGATGAAATCATGGGTTGTTCCAACTGACCCTTCAAAAGGTGGACAACAGTGTTTGGAAATATAGAACGAATACATAGAATGATTGCCTATTTTGCTGCTGCTTTTCCTATGGCAACTCCCTCTGTCTTTTTTAAAAAAATATCATTTTTATATTGTAACATTTTATTATACACTGTCCAGAGTCCCTCTAAGGGAGAGATGAACGGTTTAAAAATGTGAAAAATAAAATTAAACAAACAAATAAATAAATCTTACTTTCAGATTTTGCATTTCCTCTATTAGGAAAACATGGGTTGTGGAATTCCTTGAGACTGAACCCCTTTCCCTCCTTTTTTCGTTAACTTCAAGGTTGTGTGCACACGTGAGACAAGATTAAAGAAAAGCAGTAAGCCATATTAATGTGCAGCATTTCCCCATCCTAGGAAAGTAATAAGTTCTGTTGCAGTATTGTGACTCCTGACTATTGTATTTTGTTGCTTTTTTAGGGCTACTTGCTACTCACTTTTTCCTATCAAACAATAAGTTGTATAATTTGATACTTCATATACCTACATTTATATGTCATGTTTATTTCATTTAATTTAGTTCTGCATTAGGAAGTCTGGTATTTTTGGCTGGGATATTGTTTCAAAGCAGGGTATAATTCGAGAGGAATAATATCCCAGCAATCAAAAAGAACTTTTGTCTTTTCATTTCTTCAAAGGAATTACCTCAAGCAATTTGTGAAATTTTGGGATTAGAAAATAGTGCTATGACAACACCAGATTCAGATGCTGGGGAAGAGGAGGCTGTTGATGGGATGAGTTGCCTTGCATCAGCATATCCAAACGTCTCTTTGCCTGTTGCTGCTGCCAACAAAAGAAATGAAAGAATTCAACAAGTGATACACACAGACTCCACAAACTAATGCTTGTGTAATTGGTTGTATTGTTCAACAGGCAGTTTATTACAGCTGTTTTGTTTCAGGCACTTGGGTGGATATTTTGAGTTTGTGTTGATTAAGCTTTAATGAATTGGGAAAGAAATCATGTACTGTAATACTTCTGCATCAAAGCTTTACATGACATTATTTTTATAGTTTCTTCTACCAAAATAGCCTTCGGTTTTTCCAGTAACATTCCTTAATACATTTGTATAAAAGTGCATTTGGTCTTCAGTGAAATGAGAATCAGGCAGTGTGAATGGCATGAAATAAGGGAGCTATTCCTTGTACTTTGAAAATACCTAGGCATGGATAGTTTTTGGATATCATTAAAGTGTTACAACTCTTCTATACTATTTCCTAAATTAAAGTTGGCGACTTCCACAACATAGCTTTGTAAATGAAAGGATTGTGTTCTTTTTCTAATGTTTACAAAAACACTAAGTATTTGTGCAGACTGAATGTAGATTTGGAATGAACATTTCAATTTGTGAAGTCCCTGATCCTGAATTTTGCATAATCTAGGATGGCATTTTTACATTTCACACCTTTCTTATGCATACATACTATGCATTCAGATGTATGAATATTAAAGGATAACTCTATTTTTGACTAAAACAACTTTGGTTGATAATTTAGACAATTTTGTCCAGATTTTAATATACAGTTCAAGCCTAACTATTTTTGAAAATCATTTTTCTAAATAAGGATAAATGTCTGAATATATTCAGGTTCTCAACTTAATATTCTTAGCAAGGGTTTCTTGCTCATTTAACTAATAATGTTTCTCTTTGCTGAATAGTAGTATTACTGTTTAATAATAACCAATCTAAATTGCCTTTATATTAGACAAAACTTTTTGAAAACAGATAAAAATAAAGATGAAATTTTAATTTCCTTCCTTTGGTTCTGCCTAAGCTCCCTTTGGTAACACAACAAAATCTGGAGTTTCCTAGGGTAGACCATTACATGCATATGAGAAAAATATAAGATTATACTATGCGATTATTTGATGTTTTACAGTAATGTGAAATATAATTTCATGTATTTGTTTCTATTTGAAGAGTATTGTACATACTATGAAATAAAATGCAAAGTTTACTTAAAAGATTTTTAATTAAGACATATTTAGTGGAAAACCGAAAAAAGAGTTCCTAAATTTCCAATGTTTCATGAGAGGCATTCAGTACTTTTATAGCATAACACTTTGGTTATAAAATAAACAAGCTAGTGATGGAAGAAATTAAATTCCATTCCTATAGGCATCAGTGTGGTTGTATTTGTAAATAAGCAGTTGAATTTTGGTTTTCTGAAGATAAGCTTGAAAACACAAATGTGATCCTCATGACATTTGTCAGGATCTAGAAATCCCTGTTTCATAATGACATCCTAATCCATGTTCTGGCAATAGAAAATCTGGCTTGCTTTTTCCAATATGATTAAAGGCAGGGGGGTCACTTCCGGCAGTGTGCGCAAGCCAACGGGGCTCTGTTCGGCTCGCATGATTTTTCGTGTTTCTGTGGCCTTTTGGGAAAGGTTAGCTCTTGAAGAGAGCACTGGTGGAGAGGGGAGACTTCGGAGCACTAAGGGAGAAAGGCGATCTGGAAGTGCGAGAGGTTCCCTCAGATCAGACACGGAAGAAATCGGCCTGTTAATGGCCGATCCGAAGGCGTGACAGTCCGCTTGCTAAAGAGGAAGCAAAGAGAGAGAAAGCAGCAAGGCGTATCGGTGGCAAAGAAAGTTAAAAAGTGAAAGATCCTGTGTCAATGGAGAAAAATTGAACTGAGAAAGGCAAGTGAAAGAACGAGATTCCGAAAAGATTAAAAAAAAGGCAAATACATAGTGGGAGAGGAGAAAGTAAAATAAAGTTTTTTGACTGGAGAAAAGGGCGGTGTGAGAAGGGACTGAGAAAGTTTTTTGATGGCAAAAGAGGGAGAAGGAAGAAGAAGAGAAAGAGTGGGGACTTTGGAGAGAAGATTTGGAGAAAGACAGTAGAAGGACGTGAGAGAGAAGGACTGAGAAAGGTAGAGATTGAAAGAAGGAGATTGGCTGACAGTGCAAAACGGAAGGACGACATCTTGGGAAGGAAAATACATTCAGAGATCGTGAAGAAAATAGAACTTGAAGAAATCAAATCTGAACGAGCCGGTTGGATATTGAATTTAAAAATTTCTATTATTATTGTATGAAAGACAAACTTTAAATTTTAATAGCAGATGAAATTAAGATTGTGATTGTTTAAGGTTGGTTATGATTTGATGGTGAGCATTGATTGTTGAGAGGATTAAGGGATCAATTGTTGTAAATATAGATTGTATATTATAACTACTACAATTACTTATTAGTATTATATATTATTAATTGTATATAGAATATTGATAATTTATTAATATTTAATATTCAATTAGTTATATAACTAGAATTTAAAGATATAATTATTATATGATAGAGTGGGATAATTTTTTCAAGATATTTAAAATGACAAGTATGACCTCAACAATAACAAAAGGTGGCAAAAAAACAGTAACATCAATAACCTCCCCAGCTGGGCAAAGGTCAGTGGAGAGTATGCTGGGAGGAGAAAAGGCAGGTTCAAATATGAATCTGCAAGGGGTACAGATGTCAATGAACTTACTACAAGAAACTGTAATGAAGATGCAGGAACGAATAAAAGGTTTGGATTATGTGAAAAGATGAGTGAGGTAAAAAACGATATATGTAAAATTGATAAGGTAGGGACAATTCAGATGGCTATGGCAAAAAATGAGCAACAAATAAAAAGTTGCGGACAGAACCGAACAGACAGAAAAAAGACTAGACGTGACAGATAATAAGTTAGTGGAAAGGAACAAAAATCTGGAAGAGTCAATCTCCCATTTGGAGATGGAGAAGTCTATGTTCTATTTGAGATTTCAGAACATTCCTGAAACTAAAGAAGAAAATTTACCTGAGCTTACGGCAGAGATTTTAGAACAGATACTGGATAAGAATAGGCAAGAAATCTTAAATGAATTAGATGAGGTGTACAGAATTTACACCAACTACGCCCGAAAACATAGACTTCCGAGAGAAGTACATATTAGATTTCTGAGAAAAGCAATGAGGGACGAGATCTTTAGTTGTACAAGAGGAGATCCTTTGATGTATAAAGGAAAATAAATATTGATATTAAGACAGATCCCGCGTAGGGTAAGGGAAAAGAGAAGGAGTTTTAACTTTCTATCGACCCAATTGATAAAACACAAAACTATGTTTAGATGGCTTACCCCAGAAGGGATGTTGATTACGTGGAGAGAGGAGAAATTTAGGGTTGATACATTAGAAAAGGCACAAGAATATTATGAACAGTTTTTGGCAGGGGATGAGGAACAGTAAAGTAGAGATGAGAATGATAGTAAAAGTCAGGAAGATCAAGTGTCAGAGGGTCAAATTGAGGAGCAAGAGTCTAGGGAAAGGAAAGATAGAAAAATATGAAAGGAGCAAGAACAAGGGCACAAACAGAAGTACGAATAAAAGGAAGCTCAAAAACAAATACTAAACAATAAAACGGAGGAAGGAGAAATTAATATATTGTCAATATCGATGGTTTAAATTCACCCATCAAGAGAAAACGTGTATTGTTGGATCTTCAGAAACAAGAGATGGACATAGTCTGCCTACAGGAGGTGCATATAAAATAAAAATTTGTTAATTTGTTAAAGTATCCAAAATTAGGGAAATTATATTCAGCGCTTACCCAAACTAAAAAAAGAGGAATTGCAATTTATATAAAAGAATGGTTAAATTTGAAACTGATATATACAGACAAGGAAGGTAGGATTTTAATTGTAGAGGTAGTGATTGGGCAAAAACAAATTCTATTAGTGGGGATATATGCACCAAACAAAAATCAGAATTTTTTAAATTCTAAATTACATAAAATAATAACAAATAAAATGAGACAACTTATGTATAGTAGGCGACTTCAATGCGATCGTAGACAATAAAAAAGATTATAAATGTACAAGCAAGAAAAAATTAGACATATACCAAACACTTATTTGAATATGGCTAAAGAACTGGATATATACGATGCATGGAGGAAACTAAATCCACAAAGGAGACAATACACGTTTTTCTCAAATCCCCACAGAACATGGTCGAGAATAGATATGGTCTGGATGAATCCAGAGCTGATAACCAAAATAGAAACAATAGAGATCTTACCAAATAAATGGGCTGACCATAACCCAGTTAAAATAAAATGGAGAGGAAGAAGAAGAAAAATAGCCAGGTGGTCACTCAATCAAAACATTTTAAAAGAAAAAGCATATATACAAAAGATAGAAAGAGAACTAGGGTTTTTTTTTCAAATAAAATACTAAGGAACAAACCAATCCAAAATATGTGGGACACAATGAAAGCTTATTTGAGAGGGCTGACAATTGCATATTCAGCAATGAAAAATAAAGAAAAAAAAATTGGAAATTTTGCATACAATGTTAAAGGAATAGGAATCATTATTGCAAAAAGAACCACTAAATAATAAATATAAAGAGGAAAGAGATTTAACTAAGCAGAAGATTAATTTGGCAACCCAAGAAGAAATAAGCTGTAATATCAAAGCCATGAAACAAAACTATTTTGAATATGCTAATAAATCTGGGTGATGCTTGGCCCATAAATTAAGCAAAGAAAAAACAAAAAGAAATATCCAACAACTAAGAGACGAAGACGGAGAATTGCAACATGGACTGGAAGAAAAAAAGACTATTATCCAAAACTTCTTTAAAACACTGTACAGACGAGAGGAAATCAAGGAAGAGGACATCAAGAACTATTTGGATAACAAAAATTTGCCAATCTTGCAGGAGGAGACACAAACAATGCTTAACGACAAAATAACATTAAGGGAGTTGAAAGAGGCCATCAAAAAACAAAAAAACAAAAAAAAAAAAAATGCCAGGGCCGGAAGGGCTACCAGGGGAGATATATAAAAAATTACAGGATGTACTGGAAGAAAAAATATTAGAATTATACAATGAGGTATTAGAACACGCCAAAATGCCGAAATCATGGGTAGAAGCATATAAAACCTTAATACCAAAGGAAGATTCGGATAATTGTTCAATTAAAAATTACAGACCAATCTCACTTTTGAATTCGGACTCTAAAATATTTATGACAATTATGGCAGAAAGATTAAAAACAATATTAAACCAAATTATTCATTTGGATCAAAATGGATTTCTTCCAAAATGTCAAATTCATAACAACACAAGGATGATCATGAACATATTAGAATATTATGAAGTTCATTCAGACAAACAATTGGCTTTAATATTTGTGGATGCGCAAAAGGCATTCGACAATCTGGACTGGAAATTCTTTACGATGCAATTAAAAACTATGAAATTCGCCAAAATGATTGAAGCAATATATTCATTACAATCGGCTAAAATAATGATAAACGGCGATATGCCTGAGACAATAAGCATAATGAAAGGTGTTAGATAAGGATGTCCGCTATCCCCCCTACTGTTTATACTATCACTAGAGGTGTTGTTGAACCAGATAAGAGGAAATCAGGAAATAAAAAAGACTTAAAATAAAAAAAGAAGAGTATAAGACACAAGCATTTGCAGATGACATGATGTTTATTATCAAAGAACCTCATAATTCAGGACCTAAATTATTGCAGGAGACAGAGGAGTTTGGCGAAGTCGCTGGTCTAAAGATAAACAAGGATAAAACAAAAATAACAAAAAAATCTTACACAACAACAGGATAGGGAATTGGAGAAACTATTGGGAATTCAGGTAGCAAAAAAAGTCAAATATCTAGGGATTTGGATGACAGCAAAATGTTCATCAATAAAAGATGACAATTATACTAAATTGATACAAAAAATTCAAAAAGATTTGGAAAATTGGACTAAATTACAAATTTCTTTAATTGGGAGAATAACCACTATAAAAATGAATGTATTGCCAGAAATTCTTTATTTATTTCAAACTGCTCCAATAAAATTAGGGAAAATTTTTTATACAGATTTAAATAAAACAATTTTGAAATCTATTTGGAATGGGAAGAAGGGTAGGATAAAAATAAAACTGTTACAAGATAAAAGAAAAAAAAGGTGGTTTTGGACTACCAGACTGGGAACTATATCATCAGGCAGCAGCGGTAACATGGCTAAGGGAATGGATATTGCTTAGTAATAAAAGAATATTAACCATAGAGGGTCATGATTTACAGGCAGGCTGGCACAATTTTATCTGGGAAGGAAAACACAAATGTCATAAGTACTTTCAGAGACACCATGTGAGGGGAGTACTACTAGAAGACTGGATGGAGATTAAGAAAAAATACTATATCAAAACTCCTAAATGGATATCTCCTATGGAAGCAACAATCTACCCAAACATTTTAGACTTGGACAAGAAACTGACCTATAAAGATCTATTGGACAAACAAAATAATCTTAAATCAAAAGAAGATTTGGCTTTGGTTGGAATAAAAATGGATTGTTGGCCTTACTTGCAAATTCAATCTAGGTATAAAAATGATATGTCACAATCCGGATTTCAACAAGAATATCAAGAACTGGATAAAATTTTAACAGGAACTGAAGATAAAATGATAACAAAAACTTACAATTGTCTATTAAATGTTAAAATGGAGGAGGAAACAGTAAAAGCAGTGATGGTGATTTGGGCTCAAAATTTTGGTTACACAATTGAATTGGAGTACTGGGAGAAAATTTGGGATCAAAATTATAAACTCACAATGGCAGCATCATATAAAGAAAACATCTATAAAATGTTCTATAGATGGTACCTACCTCCGGCAAGATTGGCGAAGATGTCTCCAAATATAACAGCTAAATGTTGGAAATGTAAACACGATCAGGGGACGTACTACCATATGTGGTGGACGTGCCCAGAGGCAAAAAAACATTGGAGAAAGATTCAAAGGTGGATAGAGGAAATTATAGAACAAAAAGTAGAACTAAAACTGGAACTGTTTTTGTTAGGGATCATAAAAGGAAAGATAAATAAAAATAACCAATATATGATACTGCATATAACGACAGCAGCTAGAATAATTTACGCCCAACATTGGAAATCAGAAACAGCCCCTTCAAGCACAATGATAATTAAAAAGATATTAGAATGTGCTGAAATGAATAAATTAACTATGGAAATACACGACAGAGAGGAAACGGAATTTTATAAAATATGGAACAAATTGTATAATTGGCTGGAAAATAAAAGTAAAATTAATAGATAATTGTATGACAATAAATAAAACAGGAATGGATATTTGTATTTATGTATATAGATGCATGAAAACAAGATGGATATAGTTAGATAAGATGTTAGATATTAAGAAGAAATTATATGTAGGATTTAGGAATATAAATTAAAGAGTAAGAGGTATAGAAATATAGTATGTACGGTATAGATATAGAAATATAGTATGTACATACGGTATGCTGTAAAATGAATTTTTTGTGGTATATGGTGTTACGTTATGTTGTTTTTGTACATGTGGTTGTATTTAATGTTGTTTTTAAAACTGTTTAATAAAAACTTTTTTTAAAAAGGTAGGGGGGTAGCTGTAGGAAAAAGGGAAGGACATATTAAGTCATTCCCAATTATCAAATGCAATCTGTCTCCAAAAGATTTGATTTCTTGTATATACATTCTGAAAAAGAACTTACTGAGAGTGAAGAAATATACCTGTGGTTTTAGTTGCTCAAAAGATAAAGCAAATTGTTGCATTAATGTGAGAGAACTGATGAAATGGCAAGTTATTAACACAGATATCAAAAGGTGAGATCTCTGTAGTCCTTGGTTCTAATTTGTTTGGAATTCTTATCTTTTATCAGTTAATAACAAAATACCCCATTTGGCAAATGGCAAGAAAGCAAGACCCAGCATCTCTAGGCTTTCATTTCCTGCTTACAGGAAATAATTTTTGGATTATCTTGCCCTTTTTGTTCTCTCATAGAACTTTGGCTTTTACATTATCATGTTAATACAACTGCAGGATATATATTTTTTCTACTGCTGTCTGTTGGCATGATTCCAAAATGAACACAGCTGACATGGAATACCCCCCCTTCTCTCTCTCTCTCTCTCTCTCTCTCTCTCTCTCTCTCTCTCTCCCTCCCTCCCTCCCTCCCTCCCTCCCTCCCTCTCTCTCTCTCTCTCTCTCTCTCTCTCTCTCTCACACACACACACACACACACACACACACACACACACACACACACACACACACACACACACACTCAATACTTGCAACATTCAACGTGGAAAGAAATCTGGAAAGCATAATTAGGATATTTATGCACATAGTAGGAATTCTGATTTTTTTCCCATTTTACTTACCTTACATGACAACTTCATTATCAAAACCATGTTGTATATGTCTTCATAAAAATAGTCACACTGATTTGGTATTGAAAACAACTGAATAATTGTAACACAATAGCCCCAGTGATAATACTTCCAGATGGAATCAGAGGAGACTCTTAAGGAAGGTAGTCCCACCATTTACAGTAGATGCAACCACAGGCATCCTCATGCAACCAAATTAGCTCTTCAATAGATATAGGAGTGGGACTTTATAAGAAATGAAGTAATGAGCATTATAGTACCTGTCCTATAATGAATTGTTAGAGTTCTAGAAACCTACATCTAACTCATGTGCCAAAGTTCTTGGGAATTTAGCCTCACCTGTATTTGGTTAAAGAACACATCCATGACTCTAAGCAGAATTGTCTAATTGGATTATTATTTCCTGGGATTGGATAATACAACTATAATATTTAAATATTTGCACAATCTCTACACCAGTGGTTCCCAAACTTTTTCAGTCCACCGCCCCCTTGGTGCTACAAACTCATCCTCACCGCCCCCCACCCCCCCCACAGGTGGGCGTGGCTTAGTGGTCAGGTGACCGGGTGGGCATGGCCAACTTGTAAAATGTGGGGAAACTCACTTAACAACGCTCTTGCTTTACAACCAAAATGTTAGGCTCAATTGTGGTCATAAGTCTTTCTTTCGTTCGTTCTTTCTTTCTTCTCTCCCTTCCCTCTTCTTTCTTTCTGTCTTCCTCCCTCCCTCTTTCTTTCTTTCCTTTCTTTCCTTCTTCCCTCCCTTCCCTTCCCTCCCTCCTTTCTATTTCTGTCTTTCTTCCTTCCTACCTACCATCTTTCTTTCTCTTTCTTTCTTTTTGTCTTCCTTCCTCCCTCCCTCCCTCCCTTTCTTTTTCTTTCATTCTTTCCTTCTTCCCTCCTTTTTCTGTCTATCTTCCTTCCTTCCTACCATCTTTCTTTCTTTTTCTCTTTCTTTCCTTTTTCTTTCCTTCTTTTCTCCCTCCTTTCTTTTTCTGTCTATCTTCCTCCCTCCCTCCCTCCCTTTCTTTCCTTCTTCCCTCCCTTCCCTTCCTACTTTCTTTTTCTGTCTATCTTCCTTCTTTCCTACCCTCTTTCTTTTTCTTTCTTTCCTTTTTCTTTCCTTCTTCCCTCCCTCCCTTCTTTTTCTGTCTATCTTCCTCCCTCCCTCCCTCTTTCTTTCTTTCTTACTTTCTTTCCTTTCCTTCTTCCCTCCCTTCCCTTCCTACTTTCTTTTTCTGTCTATCTTCCTTCCTTCCTACCATCTTTATTTCTCTTTCTTTTTTTTATTTTGTCGTTCAGAAACAAGGAATCATTGTTTTTCTTCAGGAATGACTTGAGGCTGTTCCAGATGCTGGGGCCAGCCATTGTAGGCTGTCAGTTCTAGAAACACAGCTGGATGCCCCTGGTACCGAGGGACAGGCTTGTCTGCCTCGGGGGAACTATATCTCCGGCATGCCTTGACTATGTTCGCCCACCATTTCTCTTCCAGGCAGAAGTGTCCAACCAGGGCAGTTTCACTGAGGAATTAAAACTGCAAGCGGAGGCAGCCGCCGCGGGGAGGAGCTCCGTGCCTCCGGAGCCATATCCTCCTCCTCCTCCTCCTCCTCCTCCTCCTCCTCCTCCTCCTCCTCCTCCTCCTCCTCCTCCTCCTCCTCCTGGAGCTGGCGGTGGTGGGGAAGCACAGGGCCAGGAATTCCTGTGCTTTCCTCCAGCACCGAGAAGCCCCGAGTGGCGCTGGGGCAGAGCCAGGCTGCCCGGAGATTAGCCAGAGAGGGTGTAGGCTGCTCGCGAAGATGAGGCATGCCTGAATATTCAGTCATGCAGTCATTTGCCGCAGGGGCTGCAAGTTTGTTCCCTTGAGCCAGCCCTGGCTGCAGCCCCCCAGGGTTCAGGGGTTGCTCGCGCGCTGCCTGCAAGCATGCGTGGATTGCTGCGCACGCATGCACACGGGCACACGCACACACACACACACACACTGAGAGGCACAACCAGGCTTAGAAGCGAAGCCTGAGTGGAAAAGGTGGAAGGGCGGAGGGGGGAAGAGGAACGAATCCTGCTTCTTCTGGCTGTTTCCTTGGCTCTGCGCTTTAATGCCAGCCTGGCAGCCTCGTCTTCGTTTTTGCAAAAAATGCCTCTCCGGCCCTTCATTCATTCCTTTGCGAAGGTGAAGCCTCTTCCTCCCCCGAAAAGATCTGGCCCCGGCTCCGGAATGGGCCAGCTGGCCTTCTCTTTCTTTCTTTCTTTCTTTCTTTCTTTCTTTCTTTCTTTCTTTCTTTCTTTCTTTCTTTCTTTCTTTCTTTCTTTCTTTCTTTCTTTCTTTCTTTCTTTCTTTCTTTCTTTCTTTCTTTCTTTCTTTCTTTCTTTCTTTCTTTCTTTCTTTCTTTCTTTCTCCCTCCCTCCCTCCCTCCCTCCCTCCCTCCCTCCTTTTTTTCTTTCTTCCTTTCCTTCTTCCCTCCCTTCCATTCCCTCCCGCCAGCCCTGGCCAGGCAACTGCCGCCGCTCACCCAGGCCGATGGCGTGGTAAGCATTATCTGGGTTGTGCACCAGATCGCAGAGTGCCATCAAGGCCGGCTGCCGTGTCAGCAGCTCGGGGTGCTGCAGCTCTTCGTTGAGCTTGGGGAGGCCTCGGCAGCTGAAGGCCATGGGCGCCTTGGTGGGGTCAATGTTGGGGGGGCAGCTGGGCCGAGATCCATGGGTGTGCCATGCCGGAGGGGAGCCCGCCGAATTGCATGTGCCAAGTTGCTAGGCAACAGGAATGCCGGGCGGGAAAGTCCGCACACGCGCAGGTTTCGGGGCAGGACGGGGCCTTCCCGCAGGTTTGCGAGTGCTCACCCAAGCAGCTTCAGGAGCGTTCGGCTGTGCCATGCTCAGAGCACTCTCCCCCTGCCGATTTGCACCGCGTCCTGCGCCTTTGCCCGCCACCGCTCTGCGGAGCCTCCCCGCCTTTTCCGATCCTGCTGCTCCCGGGCGATTGTGTGGACATGGGTGGCGGCGTGGGGACAGGACCTGCGAACCACCTACCGCCCCCCTGGCCCCTCTCACCGCCCCCCTGACACCACCCTTGCCTCCTACCGCCCCCCTAAGGGTTCCCACCGCCCCCCAGGGGGTGGTACCGCCCCTTTTGGGAACCACTGCTCTACACTTTAGAATTTATGCACTAAGTAAAATTTATTTTTATATATGATACTTCACCAATAAGTAACAGAAGAATGCCTTTGGTCTAATGTCAGTTGCTAATCTCAATCTTTCCCACAGTTGCCTCATTCATATATTCAAAGTAGGTAAAGGAGGAATGGTCAATCAATAAAACATCTTTATAATACTTTTAATCCTGTAATCACACTCATTGGATTATAGCGTGAACTTCTGACAATATTAAAACAGTCCTGGGAAAAGTATCAAATTCTCTTCATTCTTTTAAAAAATGTAATGTTTATTCAGTGACATGAAAAGTGCATTTCTTGTTAACTGAAACATCAAGCTGCCCTTCTTGCTTTGAGTATCAATCTTCGGTAATGGAATGCCATGCAAATGTTCAAATGGCTCTCTGTAAAGAAAGTGCTAAACCGTTTCTGAAGTCTACTGATAAAAGTATAGTACTTCTTAAAAAATAGTACAAGTCAGAGGAAGCAAACAGAAATTGCTAGTTGTATGGGAAGACAGAAGAGGAGTCAAGAAAGAAGTGTGCTTCTCTGCCACTTTCATGTGACAATCCTCATCAGTCTTTCATCAGTTCTTCACGAGGCGTATATAAATCCTTTCAGGGGGAGGTGAGAGGCGCTTGAAGGGTTTCTTGTTTAGCATCAGAGTGCTGAACAGCTGGACAGCTCCCTGGGGGCAGCATTGCAAGCCTGTTTCCTTCTGCTCTGAACAGAGAAAACAGTAGGGCTCCCACCATGCAGCCAGCAATGATGATGTTCTCCAGCAAATACTGGGCACGACGGGGCCTTTCACTGGACTCAGCTGTGCCTCAAGAGTACCCATTATCCAGGAATGTAACTGTAAGTATCAAGCGTTTAAAGATACCAAACCATTATCTTGTCAGATTGTTTCAGAAATGTTCAGGCATTTCCAGATGACTGCTCTTTGGAGCCTTTTTACTGAACAAATTTATTTGTTTGCTTGTTCAGAAAAAGCTTAGGAATCACCCCTTTCTCTGCAACACAACAGTCTCATTACAAATGATCAAAAAATGTTTTATAGAAGACATTTTTTGAGACAAAACTTTAATTCAATTGATTGTAGCTTTCACTTTTGTGATGGATGTTCCTAATGGTGGAAGTTAATCCAGTCTTTGTATTGAAGACTTACTTTCTCTGCCTTGAATTTTTTTAAGGGCACATTTTCTAGCCACTTTGGATTAGTAAGATTTTCTTCCAGGGAAAGCGGTTGAATTTACATATAAGATTTAAAAAAAGATTGAATGCATTGTTGAAATCATAAAACACAGGGATGGCAGTCATTGTGGCTGTCATTTAAAACCAAAGCAGAAGGGTATAATATTTCAAACTATGTGAATACATAGTATACTACTATCACTACAACAAATAATATTAATAATTAGATATAAACAATGTTATGATCTGGCCCTCTATTAAAAAGATAATAAAATTTTTCTTGAAAATTCAATCATACCTCTCCGGGCTTAGTTTTATACATAAAAGTAGACATACAGAAGAAACAAAAAATATACCTTACTGTTATACACAGCCTTTTTTATAATGTTAAAATGTTTAACCTAAATACATATTGAAATTCTACACATTTTATAATGTTTCCTCAAATAATTTAAGATTAAGTAGCTGTTTCTTGCTCTCTGATGGTGTTATTGTCACAAAGTTATTTCTCTGTGTGTTTATACTTACATCCATCTCTAGATATATCCATTTCTATCTGTCTCTAGGATGGTGGTAGTGATGATGATGATTATGTTGATGATGTTTCCTAGAACAGCCCTATTGGTTGCTGTTTTCAATTTAGCAATCCACAACTATATTGTGATTCTGATTATGTTTCCTTCTCAAACTGGCTGGCTATATTGTAATATAATGGACTTATACTTCTGTATATAAAGCCTCATATTGTACACAACTATATGCGTCTTATTACATTCACATCACATTCTCTGATTACAATTTGTTTGAGATATCGATCTTTTAGCTTCTCCCAGAAGGCGCTTCATTTTCATAAAAACTAAAAGTGCTACATCATTTTTTAATTTGGGTTAAGATAGGCAACGTTTGAGAGGCTGTTCTTAGGTATATTTTTTAAAGATCACTAAAAATTAATTATAAATATGTATTTATAGCATTTTAGTAGGGTTTTTAAAATATCCTATAGCTGTATAATCACTCAGTTGTGATGAGTGCTTTTTTAAAGCCAAGTGTGGTTTTCTTAAGCCACATCTAGCACATTAGTTCAATTGATAATTTAACAGCAGTTACTTTGTATTAAAAACTTGTACATTTATCTAAAAATATAGGTTGTTGTGAACAAACACCATATCTAAGTAACATGTTTTACTAGGTTAGAACTGTACTGCTAATTTCTATGCTGGTTTTATTATCTTCATGGTTTTAGGTGGGCAAAAGGAACTTTCACAATTCTAAATGTTGTTTGAATTGTGGTAGGAAAACAATTAAACATGAATTATATTTAGGAATAGCCAAAATATGAATATGAATATTTTTGGGAAGTTATCAGTGTAGATTATTTTCCTCCTGAAGCAAAATAAGTTACTTGTTATTTTTTATTTAATTGTAGCACAAATGGATAAACTTGTGTTAAACTGATTGAACTTGGCCTGTTCAGTTTGGAATCCTTCAAATTACATAGATAGTTATTTTCTGTTTGGAGGATTACATGCAAGCCATATGACAATTGAAACATTTCTGTTTAACTTCATGCACAGTATACCATCTGTTTGGGAGGCATAATTGGATAGAGTTTCTCAACTTGTATATCTTTTATTCATATAAAAAACAGAAAAATACATATGGTTGTCATGACAATTTGCAAATCTTTTGCAGGTTATGTATACCAAACAAATATTTTGGGGGATTATTTCTTTATTTTTTCAGGGAATAGATTTTTTTAATTTATAGTCAAAGACCTGAAAATATCAATAAAAGAATTTTTGTATTGTTTGACTGACAATAAAATAGATGTATTTAATCTGTAAATAAAGATTAAATGGTTGTAAAATGGTGGAACTAAGATAAAAGAGTTCAGTTTGATAAACTCTACATGCAGTAAAATAAATTTTTGTAACACTGACAGAGATTATATCATTTTGGTCAAATGACAGTAAATATCAAAGGTAAACTTAATCTGAGTCGCTGTAACAATTGCAATCTATTCAAAGTATTTGCCACTGCTTATGTGTCCTTTTGCTTTATCTTTCATGCTAACTATACTTGAGCAACAATAAGGAATGACTTTCAGTAGATTTTTAAAACTCTCCTTCCTATATTTGCTGTCTCATATGATTAAGGGAATTCATGGATGTTAATGGAAATAGCTCTAATGAATATCCTCATGTTAAAGGATACTAAATTCTTATCAACCAGGACTGAAGAATGCTAATGTTGATGTCCATTGAAATATATGAAGATATATGGCTTGCTTTTTGCAAGTTTACTGAGAAGTGATAAAGAAAAAAATAGATATGAAGGAGAAAGGAGATTGTATTGAAGAAACCAAGAAAGGAATGGTAGAAGGAAGTTAAAGGAGAACATTGTCATGCACTTTATAAAGCAGCAAATCCAGCTTTATTGCTCAGCATCAAGTTGAAAAGGAGCCTAATATGACTCTAAATGCCAGACTATTGGAGGTATAGTGTCGGAAGAAGGATCATTTATTATCGAGGAATTGACGTTGATGGTTGCTCATCTGGCCGAGATGGCGAAGAAAATTTCCCTCTTCTCTTTTTATTATTATATTTTAAAGATTATTTAAATGAAAGATATATAGTAATAATTTGATATATTGGAATGTTAGTTTATTAATGATATACACCTAATTTTTAGATTATGTTTTAAAAGTTTTGAGTAATAAGGAGTTAAAGAACTAGAGAAATTCTGAAATTAATAATTTGTTAGTATATTTTAATATTATGTTTATTGAATACTATACCCTGTGCTTTTTCTGGGAAGTCGGGGTGGGTGGTTGGGTGAAAGAGGGGGAGGGGTTTGGGGGGAAGGGGGGGAGAAAAGAGAAAAATGTTTGTACTTTGTACTAATAAAACTTTTTGAATAAAAAAAAAGAAAAAAAGAAAAGGAGCCTAATAATTACAGACCCCTAAAAAAGGATATCTGTATAATAATAATTCTTTTTAGCAGAAAAATAGATCTACAAATGTTTAACTCTAACGCCTGTAAAAGATATTCAAATGATGTGACAAACTTTCACTTTCATAGATTATCCCAGGATATACTATCTTGGGATAATCTATGAAAGTGAAAGTTGGATTTTAAAGGAACAGCATAGGAAGAGCACAGACAGTGCACCTTGGAGAGAAAAGGTTAGAAATAGATCATCAGGGAGAAAATCTATGTGATCTTTTGGAGTTACTTAAACAATCAAATCAATCAACTCTAATTTAATTGTCTTTTTATCTATTCCACTTCAAATGAAATGCATATTAATGATTCAAAATTAAGCTTCCTAAGAAAAAAAGGCAGAGATAGGATGGCCTTGACCATTCTCAAAATACTTTAGAAGTTGTTGTACCCTTATAGCAGAAGTATGCAAGCTTCATTTAGCAAGGGCCATATTAAAATTCTAAATATTACAATACTTAGACTGGGACTAACATTCCCCAAAGTGAAAGGGGCAGTATAACAACTTTGATTTAAAGTAATCTAGGTTTAAATTATATTATTCAAGTTAATGTTTATTTTTATGCATTTAATTTTAAAATTATATCATTCTATCCCAGTAGAAAATTTGTAGTAAACTTTGAGGAGGCTCTGGAGGCATCATCCAGTGCTTTGTGAGTAGTACAAGTTCTGAATATCCAAGTTATATATCCTAATTAACCATGCAATTGGAAGCAAACAGCATTGCTTTTTGTTAGATTTTTTTGTTTGTACATTTGTAGGCAGAGACCAAATTTTTTTTTTAAAGAATGAAATTTTTCTATGTTGGAAATATTCAGACTGTTCAATCTTTGCAGTCACAAATAATGACTGATATGAGCGATTGAAACAGGATAAGAATTACCATTGGTCCACAATCCAAGATCCAGCTACTAGATGCATAATATTAATGTTCTGTAAGTTTTATTGATTCCCCATTTTAATCTCCAGATTAAAATAAAGATACTTGTCCATGTCTTTAATAGCTTTGTAGATAATGATTCTGTTATGCAGAAGACAGTAGCTGTCCCCCATGTTTGCTCATTCATTCGTTTGTTTGTTTGTTTGTTTGTTTGTTCGTTCATTCATACATCATTCAACATCATTACATTGTTAGCTTGTGTTATAGCTTGTATATTTAATTTCCTGTAAAGTGTCCACTGAATAGGTAATTATAAATATAATAAACAATATCTCCTCTTATTATAATCAGTTTCATAATAAGTGAGACAACATTTTCTCTTCATCTCCATCCAATAATTTTAGTTCTTTGATTATAAAGTTACTGTATTTTTTGGAGTATAAGACGCACCAGAGTATAAGACGCACCTTAGTTTTTGGGAAGGAAAATAGGGGAAAACAATCTGCCTACCAGGTATTCATCTGGCTAGCGTCCTTAGTCTGGTCAGCTTCAGCACATTATTTTATCCCCTGGTTAGGACTTTAAAAAACCTTCTTCTGAGAGAGTAACAATGAAACAGCATGCAAGCCAGTAAGAGCTGGGAAGATCGTTAGCACCTGGTTAGGGCTAGAAAAAAACTTATTCAGAGCAAGTAGAGCAATGAAAAAAACCCTGCAAAGACTTAGGGCTGGAAAAACCTTCTTCTGAGAGAGTAACAATGAAAGAGCCTGCAAGCCGGTAAGAGCTGGGAAGATAGCACCTGGTTAGGGCTAGAAAAAAACTTATTCGGAGCAGCTTCAGCACATTATTTTATCACCTGGTTAGGACTTAAAAAAACCTTCTTCTGAGAGAATAACAATGAAAGAACCTGCAAGCCAGTAAGAGCTGGGAAGATAGTTAGCACCTGGTTAGGGCTAGAAAAAAACTTATTCGGAGCAAGTAGAGCAATGAAAAAAACCCTGCAAAGACTTAGGGCTGGAAAAACCTTCTTCTGAGAGAGTAACAATGAAAGAGCCTGCAAGCCGGTAAGAGCTGGGAAGATAGCACCTGGTTAGGGCTAGAAAAAAACTTATTCGGAGCAGCTTCAGCACATTATTTTATCACCTGGTTAGGACTTAAAAAAACCTTCTTCTGAGAGAATAACAATGAAAGAACCTGCAAGCCAGTAAGAGCTGGGAAGATAGTTAGCACCTGGTTAGGGCTAGAAAAAAACTTATTCGGAGCAAGTAGAGCAATGAAAAAAACCCTGCAAAGACTTAGGGCTGGAAAAACCTTCTTCTGAGAGAGTAACAATGAAAGAGCCTGCAAGCCGGTAAGAGCTGGGAAGATAGCACCTGGTTAGGGCTAGAAAAAAACTTATTCGGAGCAGCTTCAGCACATTATTTTATCACCTGGTTAGGACTTAAAAAAACCTTCTTCTGAGAGAATAACAATGAAAGAACCTGCAAGCCAGTAAGAGCTGGGAAGATAGTTAGCACCTGGTTAGGGCTAGAAAAAAACTTATTCGGAGCAAGTAGAGCAATGAAAAAAAAATTCTGCAAAGACTTAGGGCTGGAAAAACATTATTTGGAGAGAGTAACAATGAAAAAGCCTGCAAAGTAAGAGCTGGGAAGATCTGTTAGCACCTAGTTAGGGCTGGAAAAAAAAGCTGCATTCGAAGTATAAGACGCACCCAAATTTTCAGCCACTTTTAGGGAGGAAAAAGGTGCGTCTTATACTCCGGAAAATACAGTAGGTAAAAACATTAAAAATGTAAGAACTGTAAAACAAGAGAAATAGTAAACATTTTCATAATATGTTATGGAATATATAAATATATAAAGTATGAACATTTTGAATAAAAAACTACTAAAAGCACATTTTAAAAATATATAAGTATATTTTGGCCATTTACTGTAAGTAAGCATCATAGTACCAACCTTGTTTCAATTCTTTTTTCCAGCTAATAAATGTTGAATAAATTCCTATAGTATAATTTAACTGTTATTTCTATCTGAGTATTCTAAATTCCTGCTACAGATGGGCAATGCTGAAAGCAAACTAACCCATTCAACCATGTGATCAAAGATTTCCTTAATTAAACAAAGTTAATTGTGTTTTAATTAAAGTAGCGTAAGGGCATTCAATGTTGATGAAAATTATGAACAACAATTTTTCATCATTTTGACATGGAGGATGTGTCGATTTTTCCAAGGAACTATATTTCTATGAGAAATTTCACTTTGAAGAATGTCTTGGAGATTCTCAGTCATCCAGGTCATAGTTGACTCAAAGATACTTTTTCAAAAGGCAACTGGTCTGTTTTTTCCTAAGGAAGAAGAAAAAGACATTTTGCTTCTCATCCAAGAAGCTTAATCGAGTCTGGCAATGGAAAGATTAGTTCTGACAAGATGGGGGAGGGGGTGGAAAGATCATATTCCTTTGCAGTCATCTGATCGTTAGCATTCTCCCTGAGAGTTCTTGAGGCTACTTGGGGGTTTATCTGTGCCCTCAAGGTCACCTGTATCAGAGTGCAAATGGGGGTGGAATCTTCTTGGAACAATACACGAGCACACAACAGATACAAACTCAAAGTGAACCGCTCCAAACTTGACTGTAGAAAATACGACTTCAGCAACAGAGTGGTAAATGCCTGGAACTCACTACCTGACATTGTGGTTTCGTCACCAAACCCCTAAAACTTTACCCTTAGACTGTCCACTGTTGATCTCACCCGATTCCTAAGAGGTCAGTAAGGGGCGTGCAAAAGTGCACCAGCGTGCCTACCGTCCCTATCCTAATGTTCCCTCTTATCAGTACCCATCTTATGTATATAAACAATGTTATATCTATGTATATTACCAACACGTACTTGACAAAAATAAATAAATAAAAATAAATAAAAATAAATAAAACTGCTTCAAGGGCTGTGTTGTAGACTGGAGATAGGTGGTGTCGTATCCCTTCCCCTCTGTTGAGAGAGGGCTGCTCAATTTTAACATTAATGGCCTCTCTCTTAACAGAGACTATGTTAACATTGGGCAGCCCTCTCTCAACAGATAAACCCCCAAGTGGTCTCAAGAGCTCTCAGGGAGAGTGCTAATGACAGATGACTGTAAAAAAACAAAAACAAATTATCCTTCCACCACCACTACCCATCCTGTCAGAACTAATCCTTCCATCAACCCACCATCCTTCCAGAACCGTTGATGCTTCTTGGATGAGAAGCGAAACATCTTCTTCCTTAAGAAGAAGTTGCCTTTTGAAAAAGCACCTTTGAGTTCACTTTGCAGAGTTGTTCTTCCAAGTTTTCATCCTATATAGAAAGATGCTTCAAGCCTGTTTTGCACTGAGCCTGTACGTATGAATTAAGCCCCATTAGCATCAACTTTAGAAGGAAACCCGACCCCGGGGTAGAGTATCTGTGAGCATGTGTATGGATGGATGGAAGAATAAATGTTTTGTGGTTTGATTGTATGAATACATTAGTGAGCTGGGTGGTTGGACCCGGCCCCCCTCTGCTGAGTGTGGAAACAGAAGCGGAGGGGTTTTTTGGCCCACCCCCAGGCTCAGTATGCATGGTGTGTATGGCCTGCCGGGAGAATGGGGGACCAGTGGGGGGGAGGGGGATCTCTGGGGGGGGTGGGGAGTAAGAGCATTACGGTCATAATGGGGAGAGGCAGGTATAGCAGGAGCAGAGGGATAGGCCGCTCTCGCGGAACGAGAATTCGCTGTTTGCAAGCGATTCCTTGTTCTGGCCCCTCTGGTTTGGTTCCATCTAGCTCAACCCGAGTGCCTGGTAACCAGGGATGTCAGGGCCCTGGGCTCAAGCTGCTGCTGTTAAATGCCAGGTCGATTACCAACAAGGCCCCCCTTATTCGGGATCTAATCCTGGAAGAGGGGGCGGACCTGGCGTGCATTACCAAGACCTGGCTGGGCCAGGAGGGGGGCTGCCCCTTTCGGAGATATGCCCAGACGGGTTCTCGGTTCAGCATCAGCAGCGACCCCAGGAAAGGGGTGGAGGAGTGGCTATTATAGCTCGCCAGAATCTGTGTCCTCGAAGGAGCCCTGCCCCAGAGATTGTTGGGTGTGAGACGCTCCTTCTGAAGTTGGACTTAGGGGTCCAGGTGGGCCTTTTGCTAACGTACCTGCCTCCTAGCTGCGTTGCAAAGGCCCTGCCTGTTCTGCTCGAGGCGGTTGCAGGGCTGGCGGTTGAGTTCCCCAGGTTGATGGGGCTGGGGGACTTTAATCTGCCATCACCCGGTGAAGCCTCGGAGACAGTCCAGGAGTTCATGGCTTCCATGACAACCATGGACCTGACCCAAGTAGTTCAGGGTCCGACTCATGAGGGTGGTCACACGCTTGACCTTGTGTTTCTCTCGGGGCAGTGGAGAGATGATCTGAGGCTGAGGGGTTTAGTCACAGTACCCTTGTCGTGGTCAGATCATTTCCTTCTGAGGTTGGATTTCATGGCACCACCCCTCCACCGCAAGGAGGCGGGACCGATGAAGTGGTTCTGCCCCAGGCACCTAATGGAACCTGACGGATTCCAGAGGGAACTTGGGGAAATACCTGAATCCCTGGTACACAGTTCATCCGAGTCTCTGGTCGCAGCCTGGAATCAGGCAGCAGCGGGGGCTCTGGATCGGATTGCACCTTTGCGACCTCTCCGTGGAAGTGGATCCAGGAGGGCTCCTTGGTTTACCGAGGAACTCCGGGAGATGAAGCGCCACAAGAGACGCCTAGAGCGACGATGGAGATCTAGTAAAGCTCAGTCTGACCGGACACTTTTAAGAACTTTCATTAAGTCTTACTTAGTGGCGATAAGGGCGGCAAAATGTTCGCATTTTCTGCCCTTATTGCATCCGCTGACTCCCGCCCAGCCGCCCTGTTTAGGGTGACCCGCACCCTTCTTGCTAAGGAGGAAGGCGGAGATCCCTTGCAGGGTAGAGCTGAGGAATTTTCTTGGTTTCTGGCGGATAAAGTCATTCAGATTCGGACAGACCTGGACTCCGATTGGGCAGTACAGGCCGAGACAACTGGGGCAGGTCTTGTCCAGTTATATGGGATAGGTTTGAACCGGTGACCCCTGAGGATGTAGACAAGGCCATAGGAGCTATGAGCTCTGCCACTTGTTTATTGGACCCGTGCCCTTCCTGGTTGGTTTCGGCCACCAGGGAGGTTTCACGCGGCTGGCTCCAGGCATTGGTCAACGCTTCTTTGAGAGAGGGGTCCGTCCCACAGCCCTTAAAAGCTGCGGTGGTGAGACCCCTCCTCAAGAAGCCTTCCCTGGACCCGGCGGATTTAAAGAACTTCTGTCCAGTCTCCAACCTTCCCTTCGTGGGGAAGGTTGTTGAGAAAGTGGTGGCGCTCCAGCTCCTACGGCTGTTGGATGACACTGATTTTCTGGATCCCTTTCAATCTGGTTTCAGGCTTTGGTCACCCTGATGGATGATCTCTGGCGAGCCCGGGATGGGGGTCACTCCTCTATCCTGGTGCTACTTGACCTCTCAGCGGCCTTCGATACCATTGACCATGGTATCCTTCTGCAGGCCCTACTATGTGGGGTGCCGCAGGGCTCGGTCCTCTCACCCATCCTGTTTAACATCTACATGAAGCCACTGGGTGAGATCATCCGACGACACGGGGTAAGGTATCATAAGCAATATGCTGATGATACCCAGTTGTACATCTCCACCCCGTGTCAATTCGGGGAAGCCGTAGACATAATGGGCCGCTGCCTGGACGATGTTAGGGTCTGGATGGGGAAGAACCGGCTAAAACTTAACCCTGACAAGACTGAGTGGCTGTGGATATTGCCTCCTAAGGACTCAACCAACTGTCCCTCCTTGGTTCTTGGGGGGGAGAAATTAGGTCCCTCAGAACAGGTCCGCAATTTGGGTGTCCTCCTAGACCCACAGCTAAAATTGGACCATCTTTCAGCTGTGGCTAGGGGGACCTTTGCACAAGTACGTCTTGTGCACCAATTGCGACCCTACTTGGAGAAGGAGGCACTTCTCACAGTCACTCATGCCCTCATCACCTCACGGCTGGATTACTGCAATGCGCTCTACATGGGGCTACCCTTGAAGAGTGTCCGGTGACTGCAATTGGTGCAAAATGCAGCTGCGCGAGCTGTGGGTGTACCCAGATGCACCCACGTAACACCGATCCTCCGCCAGCTGCATTGGCTGCCCATTAGTCTCTGGATCCAATTTAAGGTGTTGGTCGTTACCTTTAAAGCCCTACATGGCTCAGGGCCAGGTTACCTTTGGGACCGCATCCTGCCACATACCTCCCTACGACCGGTCAGGGCCCACAGAGTCGGCCTCCTCCAGGTCCCGTCGAACAAACAATGCCGGCTGGCGGGGCCGAGGGGGAGGCCTTCTCTGTGGGAGTTCCCTCCCTGTGGAACCAGCTTCCCCCGGAGATCAGGACCATCCCCACCCTACTGGCCTTCCGGAAAGCAATAAAAACTTGGCTCTTCTGGCAGGCGGGGTGAAAGTGAGACCAAGTAGATTACATATGGGTCTCCCCCCTTGATTGTAAATATGAGATACTCTTTTTAACTTTTTTATTTTGTATTTTGTATTTTTTAACTACTGTATTTTACTGTATTTTACTGTATTATATTTTATCTAACATGTTGTGAGCCGCCCAGAGTCCTCAGGGAGTTGGGCGGCATAGAAATCCATTAAATTGAATTAAATTAAATTAAATTAAATTAATATTTTAAAAATATGTACAGGTAATCCTTGAGTTACAACTGTAATGGAGCCTCCCCATTATGATTCTAAGATGTAATGGTCATAAAATGGGTCTGTCAAGTGATTGATCCAATTTTACTTTTTTTGTGGCAGTCAATATCCAAATCGTCCTTTCATTTTATTTATCAAAGCTTAGGAAGCTTTCTCTGTTCTTTCCCACAACCAATAGATGCTTTAAATTGTTGCTCAGTAAAACCATGCATTTCAGCCTCCCCCCCCCCGCCCTATTGTAGACCCACTGGAATGAGAAATTCAGTTGCAAGCAAAAATGAACAAATCTTTCCAAGACAATAAAAAAGTGCAAGTTATATTTTCTATCAACTGCTTCTTTTATAATTTGAAAATTGTGCTCTTTGACTCTTTCCCTGGTATTCAAAGGCACCTGTGATGGAAAAGGGATGTAATGTTCTGCATATGATTCATGTTTGAATTTATAATGTAGACCTCAGAATCCATAATTGTTTTCCAAAAACTTGGGAAGTTTTTATTTTCAATTGGGAGCAAAATATTAGTTTTAAAAATAAAGAAAAACCGAGATTATAACAGCTTTCATTTCACAATGCTCTTTTGTTAATTTCATTTAGAATAATATTTCATTTATGTTTGCAACCTATAATTGCTAACAACCTGTATATGCTTTTTAAGAAAGAGGAAAAAAACTAAGCAAAACTTCACTTTTGAAAGAGCTATATAAATTCTCAGATCAAATAAATGAAAGGTTAATTATTGTTGAGGGGTACGTGGAAATGCTTGTGATCTGTATTTTCTTTCAGCTAAACAAAACAAATTCTGGTAGAAGTGATGATAAAAAGGCTAATAAAGGTACAAGCAAGAATGAGTCAACCTCTGAAGGTGGTAAAACTGCTGTGGTGTTTTCTTTAAAAAATGAAGTTGGTGGCTTGGTAAAAGCTCTCAGACTTTTCCAGGTAAAAATTATTTTACTATTTATTGTCATAATAATATATTGATTGAAAAATATGCATCGTGTTTGTATAAAAGATAAAGTGCATGTCTATTAAATCACAAAAAGTTACCACACCAAACCATTGATTAGTGAGTAACCCAGCTGAGTTCACACATTGTGCTTGGCCATTCCATGATTTATTATCCAAAATGGCTTGGTTTGAACAATATAAACAATTGAAGTCAAGCAAACCACATTACAGCATAAAGTGAAGCTAATCATTTTATGGTATATTAACTGCAAATCAGAATCTTGCTTCTGATAGGCTAGAAGTAATTGTTTATTATGAGTTGGCTTAGTTTGTACTTTCAGTTTTCTGAAATAATATATTTCAATCTTAATAATAGTTTTTGAATTATTAATATCCTTGGATACCAAGATTGGTAGCAATAGCTAGAAATGTTTTCTGTTAGCTCCAGCTCCAGCTAATATACTCACCTTAGAACATCCAGTCCTGTCTTCCTCCATTCTTGCTTTAGTTACACTTGTTTCAGCTACTGCAATTTGCTTTATATCACGTGAAGATAAATTTCAGAAGTTGGAATATTTTAACTGAGATTCATAGATTAGCTCTTATGCTATTTAACTTTATTGTCTAATTATTTATTTCTGCATTCAGTTTAAAATACTAGCTTAACCATTTAAAACAATCATTAGTACCCTGAAGTCTAAATCGAATGCCATATCTAAATTTAAATTTCTCTGGAATAAGTTCACAGAATTCACAATTGCAATTTAGGGTTGCCAGTTCTATTATTTGATTTGCAAGGGCTGTTTTAAAAAACATTAGGTCTTTACTAAGTTATACATCTAGCCAACGTTATGCATCTGAGCTATTCAGCTATATATTGTAATGTTTTACTAAAGTAAAACATAGTATTTCAGTACTTAGATAATGAAAAGAAGTAAGTCTTGGGTTGATAGGGATTTCTATGCTGTGGAATTTTTATCATGCATTTGGCCTTCTGCTTTGGGAAGTTTATAGATGACAGAACAATGCTCGTGTATTACCAAACTATTTCATTTTTTTCTATTATGCTTGTCATAAATTTGGTATGGAATTAGTAGCATCTCTAGTATATATGAATGATGGTTTTATATGAAATTGCCATGGTAAATCAATTTTAAAATTTAATTATCCTAAGGTATTTATAGTTTTTCCATGGAGGTTTATAATGCAATAAAGGAGTGAATGCAATAATAATTTTATAGTAGTTTATTTCTGGCTAATGCACAAATAATTAATTTATTTTAATAGAAATACCTGAATATCTATTCTAAACTACCACCTGTTAAGACCTAAGCATTTAATTTCTGCTTTTCCTTTGCACTGGGTTAACTCTTTTTTTCATCTGTTTTCAGGAGAAGCATGTGAGTATGGTTCATATTGAATCCAGAAAATCCAAGCGAAGGAATTCAGAGGTAGAAATTTTTGTGGATTGTGACTGCACCAAGAAAGAATTCAATGAGCTCATTCAGCTGTTAAAGTATGAAACAAACATTGTGACTCTGAATCCTCCAGAAAACATCTGGACTGATGAGGAAGGCAAGACTATTGTTTCTTTTCCTCATCTGTCCCCCCCCCCTTTTATTATGAAATCAGCCCAATTGTATGAAGATGCAGGGAAAAATGATTGATTCTCTTCCATCTCTTTGCTTTTTCCAGAGCTGGACTGTGTGCCTTGGTTTCCCCGGAAAATTGTTGAATTAGATAAATGTTCCCAGAGAGTTCTCATGTATGGCTCTGAACTGGATGCAGATCACCCTGTAAGTGTTTAGAGAAGATCCAGAGAGGCTGACCAAATAATCTACTAATAATGTAGCAAATGATTTAAATGAATGAATGAATGCAATACATTATCTATCTTAAGCAATTTTGATCCAATCTGTTCTTAAGTACAGTCCTCACATTTTGATTTGTCTTCAGATGTATTTCTGTCTTTCTGGAACATTCATATGTCAGATTTAGATGGGTTTGTGGATTGCGGCTTCTGTTTCGGTAGAGAACTTTGAGAGGCAATTTTCATTTCTCTCCATTGCAAACAATGCAAGAGTTATAGTTGTAAATCATAGTGATATTCATGCACACTGCTGTATGAGCTTTTAAAAATATAGATATTAAATTAACATTCCAGAGAGTGTGGGAGGCATATGGAAATCTGGTAACACTCCAGGAGATAATTATAAAGTAGAAATCATAGCATACTTCAGCAGCAATGCAGCTGGCACATAGTCTTTGTGTTTTGCCCTCCCTTATTTTTAACACTTTGGCCCCATTTCAGCTCATCTTTCACTGTCTGCAAGCCCACATACTGTCTGAAACCACTGCATCCAAAACTTGAGGAAATTAACCTATTGATACTGTTTGTCTTGCTTTCAATATTGCCTCTGCTCACTCCTCACAGAGTAAAGTCAGCTTTTAGTAAATCTTGTAACTCCTAAATCATCCAATAGTAGAGATATAATACTGTGTACAGCGGTGGGTTGCTCCCGGTTCGGCCTGGTTCTGCGAACCGGTAGCGCTGGCGGTGGGAGGCTTCACCCACCTCCCCCGGACGTTTCTGCACATGCGCAGAAGTGTCGTGAGCGCATGCACGAACTGATAGCAACGGGTTTTAGAACCCACTACTGACTGTATATTATGTAAAGCACACAGGAACTTACTCTGCAACTATCAATATTATTACCCTCATTCACTGTTCTTCATAGAGGTGAGAGTAGGGCTTTCATTCCAATACTGGGTATTTTGCACATAGGCATTTAGTAGTATTTTGGAAATTTGAGGAAGGTGTGTCATATTTTCTCGGGGAACATCTCCTGCTATCTCAATCATCCAAGTCAAGGTTGTCCAAAGGTGCTTTTCCAAATGGCAACTGGACTTTCTTGATTTTTTACCCTTGAAAATGTTTCACTTCTCATCCAAGAAGCTTCTTTAGTTCTTAGTTTTTAGAACTGAAGAAGCTTCTTGGATGAGAAGTGAAATGTTTTCAAGGAAAAAAACCAAGTAAGTCCCGGAATTTGTGCCCATGATTGATCAGTTCCTTCAGGGAATGTTGGGGAGTTCTGTGCAGTATGGCTGTACAATACTTTGGATTCAGTTATCCCAAAGGTGCTTTTCAGAAGGCAACTGGACTTTCTTGAAGCCCAATCAAATATTGCATATTTAATGCTTTGGAACCCAAGCTCAATGGTTTATACACCTCAGCATTGTTTTCTGAGAATAAGACCTCTAAGGCCTGGCCTTTATTTTAATGAAATAAAGTCAGATGCAAGGGCCTTCAAGATTGCTTTATGATCCAAAGAAAGTTAAAATCTACTTGATTATTTCCAGTCAATAGAGAAATGAAAGACATCAGATTCTACATTCCTTTATTCCGTCTCCACCCAATGTCTATGGAGATTCTCAATTATCCAAGTCATGGTTGTCCCAAAGATGCTTTTTCAAATGGCAACTGGACTTTCTTGGGGGTTTTTCCCCCCTTGAAAATGTTTTACTTCTCATCCAAGAAGCTTCTTCATTTCTTAGTTTTTAGAAC
Source organism: Diadophis punctatus similis (assembly GCA_023053685.1). Lineage (NCBI taxonomy): Eukaryota > Metazoa > Chordata > Lepidosauria > Squamata > Dipsadidae > Diadophis > Diadophis punctatus. The sequence goes on along the minus strand of JALIGW010000004.1, from coordinate 44,317,360 downwards.
TAAAATGTTTTCAAGGAAAAAACCTAAGAAAGTCCAGTTGCCTTTTGGAAAAGCGTGTTTGAGACATCTTCACCCAAGATTCATGGGACACAGAATAGGCAGATAACAGCAGATTTTTGCCGCCGTTCCACCTGCCACACAATCATCTTTTAGTATTTGTGAGAGGATTTGAGGCTGAGACTGGTAAGAGGAAAGATACCTCCAATAAAAGCCCTATTAGTTACTTATTAATGTTGCTTATTCTGGTTTTGTCAATTTACTCAGAAGTGATTCTAAGAGGCCTTTGTAAGATTTGAAGCTTGAAAGGCAAGTTAATCATAACAACAAGTAAATAATACAATGAGAAAAAAGCTCTACTTAACAGATACTTGCAATTGTAGATATAGAAAAGATGGAGCAGATTTTGGAAGCTAAATCTTAAACATGCTTGGGGTAACTACTAAAAGATTTCAATTTGGGAAAAGTTGTTTTCCCCCCTTGGATGTAGGCAAACTGCTTTCAGCTCTGAAGGTGGTATGAATGAGAATGTTCATAAGTATTTAAAACTTGGATGATTTATTTAACCCTCTTTTCTATCACTTCCCTGCCTCTTTGGTAGAAATTAATTATTTTTATTTGCTTCAGGGATTTAAGGACAATGTTTACCGACAGAGAAGAAAATATTTTGTAGATGTTGCCATGAGTTATAAATAGTGAGTACTCAATATTTTTTAAACTTTCAATTTTAAAGTCTTTATCCCCAAATGCAAGAAAGATACGCAGCCCTCTTTTTCTTGAATATAAAATTTGCAATAGGCAGATGGTGATCATTAAGCTGTAACTATTTATATCACCAAATTGGCATGAGGAACCCAAAAGTTGAGTTTATTTGGATTCAATTTTGGAACATATCCGTACTGGTTCATCCAACTTCATTTTGCTTCTGTAAATTGGCCATCTTTTCTAGCCCAAGCAGGATTGAAATTAGGATTTCTGCATGCGAAATGTAAGTACTGTCTCTGAGTTCTGGAACTACAGTTCTTTTCCATTGTGCTTCTGGCCATGACAGCATGCATTTACGGCAATGGCTCAAGAAACTGGACAGCTGGGTTGGATTGAACTGAAATAGTTACTCATGATATGAGTAACAGTAGACCAATTGACTTGACCATTATATCTAAGGCTTAAAAGGGATAGAGGTATCTGGAGCAAATGCAGCTTTCATTAGAGTGATGATGCAGGTAGTCCTTGATCAGTGATTGTCTTATTCAGTAACCATTCACAATCACAATGAAAATGGCCAACATCTGCATTTACAACTTTTGTAGGCAGGTACAACCTTTGTAAAGCAAAGGAAATCTGATGTAAAATCAGAAGTATAGACACTGTTTCACTTAGCAACAGCTTTGCTTAATGACCAAGTTGCCAGCCAACTGTCATTAAATGAGGACTACCCAAACATGTGCTATGATGTCATAATGCATAATCATAAGATTCATCACAAGGAGCCAAATTTGCATTATGATACTGTATTGTGATACCTGCTCTGTCACTTTCCCTCCGTGTCCCCTCAGAGATGCCTATAAAAGAGGACTCTGCTTCTTTGTTCAGCAGATGAAAAAGTTGTAATGGGTGGGTTGGCATTCTCCAGGGAAAGTTTAGCTGCATGTGAAGGTTCATGTCTGCTAGTCATCCCTTTTCTGCACAGAGCAGAGTCCTAGCTATTGAGAAAAGGTGGACTGCCTCTACTTTTTCTTTACCATATTTTTCGGAGTATAAGAAGCACTGAAGTATAAGACGCACCTTAGTTTTGGGGGAGGAAAACAAGGAAAAAAGGCCTCTGCCTCCTAGCAATTTGCCAAACAGCAAACAGCACAGATGATATACACTGTTTGCTGTGTATTTCTGTGCATGTGTGCTTGACCCATAGAAATAGCAAAGAATTGGAGAAATGTACATTATGGCAGTATATTAATCCCAGAAAGTTTTCTTAAATGTAATCACACCAACTCCTCCCAATTATTTAAATAGATTTACTCCAAACATGACTAAGTCAGGGTTTAATTCAGCTGCCTTATTTTAATGCTAATACTTAATACTAATACTTAATACTAAAACAGGACATTTCAGATTATACTTTAAAATTGATGTGGCTTTCTGGAAGTATTCTCTGCTATTTAAAAGAAGATACAATAGTACTGGGCCTCTTCAGATCAAGCATTTATTTTAAAAAGCTTCTTCATTTTGTTAAGTTGTCTAGAACAGGGGTCTCCAACCTTGGCAACTTTAAGACTTGTGGACTTCAACTCCCAGAATTCCTCAGCCAGCAAAGCTAACTGAGGAACTCTGGGAGTTGAAGTCCATAAGTCTTAAAGTTGCCAAGGTTGGAGACCCCTGGTCTAGAACAATAATAAAACAATATTTAAAAATAAGTTTAATAATTTGGACATTCTATAGGCATTTATAGTTATTGACTTACCTTCTTGCAGCAAAAAACAGCCAGTTTCAGCACAGTCTGGTTAGCACAAGAAAATAAGATTCTATCTTTGCCTCACCCTCCAGCAATTTGACTCCATGCAGCTTTAGTTTCACTTTCATTTTAGCGTGTGGGCTTGCCGGCAATTTCAACCAAACAGCTGAGTGTCGGGAGGCAGATAATCAGTGGCTAATGAGGCTCTGCTGCTGTTTACTGCAAAAAGGTAAATTGCTGGCAGGCAAAGATCAAGGAGTGGGGGTGGCTGGGTGGGGCTACATTCGGTGTATAAGATGCACCCAAGTTTTCACCCTCTTTTGGGGGGTAAAAAGGTGCGTCTTATACTCTGAAAAATACGGTATAAGAGTATGCCATTTATTTATTTTTCTCTTTGATTATAGCTGCCCATTTCACACATGTGATTCATTTGCTTGATGGTGAGGGATGTTTCCCCTCCTTTGGATGCTTGAGTCCCAAGACAAATAGCTACAATTCTGCCTTTCCCAGTGCGGATATCCTGCAGATCTACAGACATTAGCTATCAAAGTTCCCAAACTACTCTGGCAATTACTGAAAACAGTTCTGTGTCAGAAAACATTCTGGAAATTGAAGCGTAGTCTTGAAAAGGGGTTTGGATTGGGGAAACTGGCTATATGTTTTGAAAAGACAGATCTTGTCAAGCACTTCTTTACATTTATGGTCTCCCAAAGGCTTTTTCTTCATGCCATATGCTCAGCCATCAGATTGATGGGCTCCTAGAAAAGGATTTATATAAGATGCGCTTGCTTGCTTGCTTATTTATTTACATATATTTCCTACAATAATTTCCCCACTAGCAATGTACAGCACTTTCAAAGTCATCCAACCTTTACTTGTGCCAAAACAGCAGTATGAAGACAGGCACTATATCATATCAATAATGGCTAGGCGGATAGTATGAAAATACTATAAGTCATCAGTGAGGAAATGGTATGCATTTATATACATTGCCTAGTAGCAATAAATGACTAAAAAAAATCCAAAAGCAAAATATAATATTAAAACAGAATGATCATAAAACTCTAAATGGCAGCATGGAATTGCAGTAAAGAGAGAAAAATAAAAAACAGAAAACATAAACCCTGGGAATGCTTCCAGGGAGTTTATCTAAGCCTGTGGATATGTTGTGATTGGTTGCATAGTTATCAGATAGATATTCCACCCATCACAATGCTATGAGTGGAACAGGAGAAATTGGGAGCACTGTTTTAATTGGTATATTTTAACATGTGTCATATGCAAATTAAACTGTCATAAAGTGTCACAGATAGCTCTAAGGAAATGGAGTATTGAGACCAGGAATTGCTAAACTTTTGCTTTTTTTAGATACTCTCATACCTCATTATCCAAATGTCTGTTAAACCATTTGCCATTATGGGTATGCTTTATGCTGGACTTCTTTGCAATGATTTAGCAGTGATATTTCTACCGCCCCACCCAGTTCTGATCTTCTGGCCACATACTGATTACTCTTCTACTGCACATGTGTTGATCTTTATAGCACCTTCCCTCCCTCCTTCCTGTTACTCCATTTCTTGATCTTTCTACCACTTATCTGTCAACTTTTAAAATATTTTTCCATCTCTCATCAGACTGCCAAGCCACCACCTATATCCACAATCCATTTATGTAATATAATATATTGATTAAAAAAATATCAACTGCCCATGATCCATCATGCACACAAGCACACATATTTTGGGAGCCTGGTTTATATTATAAGATCTTCTCTGGCCCTTTTGTGGGCCATGTTTTGGATCCAAATGGGGAAATGTAAGCTTCAATTTCAGTGATGTGTTCCCAATACTAAGCCTGTATTAAGTAAGCAAACTCACCTAAGGTGTGAGTTGACACTGTGGTCTTACCCCAGGCTCTATTTTCAATACATACCGAGCCTCATCTCCAATTATATTCAGTCAAAAAAAAATCAGGACAAATTTTAAAGGGCTCCAATAAAATTAAACTCAGTATAGGATTATATAGTTGCAGTGCAATGTATGTAAATTTACTCCCAGGCCAATCCATCTGAGTTCAATTGGGCTTTCTCTCACCAAAGTATGCATAGTAGGCTTCCCAACTTACCGTAAATTATATGCAATAATATCAATTCCTTAATATCTTTAATACATAGGGAGTTTTTTCTCATAAATATGTGCAATTTGTATGTGTCATTTATCCATTCATTCTTTTGTTCATGGAAGACCAGGCCCATAGATTGAATTCGTTATTATTCCCAGGAGTTGGTAAATTTCCAGCACAACCTACAAATACCTGCTGTTTTGCAATTTTCTTGTCACATAAGTTTCCAAGTCAACCTAATTCCAATTGGGTTTTCATTTTACTTGTAATGGGCCAAACTTCACACTTCAAAGCAGGCACACTCTAATTCTATGTACTCTTCAATTTGATGGTTCCTTTTTCAATTGTGAATCCTTTCTTTCCTTCTCCTCCAACTCCTTTGTGGGTTCACTCCATTCCTGAATATTAAAAGCAAAGAAATGGAAAGGGGGAAATATTTTTTTGTTGCAGACAGGAAAAGAGCATGCCTAAAAGCTCATAAAAACATTTATTTTATGGACATATATATGAAATGAAGAAAGACTAACAAAAGAAGAGGAAATTTGTATTTTCAAACAGAACTTCCCTCTGTATGAACTACCACTGCCTTATTAGCATTTAATAGGGATCTCCTAAATACAGTACTTTAGTGCATAAGCTCCTGGATTTGGTTTAGGAACATTTAACTAGTTTCAGGCTGGGCTGACCTATTTTTTTTCTGATTACCTGCTGTGCCAGTTTTTCTACATTTAATGTAAGAAAATAGAAAATGTTGAAATGTGTGTACAATTTGGCTTAATTATCACATGCTAATGAGTAGTGACTCCTCGTATCCCTGGATAGATGATTAGCGCTGTTTTTCAAAGCTTGCTTTAACTCTTTCCACCAGAAGGACAGTATTTTCTTCTGAATGATTACTCTTACACCACTATACATTACCCTGTGTGTAGTTTGATGTGCAGCTAAACCCTTCTATCCTTTTATAAGCTAGACCGGGAACATAAATCTTGATTCTTTATTAAAGAACAGAATAAGGTGAAACAGTGATGTTGAGTATGGGCTACAGATTTTGTCTTCAGAAGAATATGTGTCACAGACTAAGGTGGATTCTTCTAAATGTTTCTGTTACCTCAGAACATTACAAAATGGAGTCTGGCTTCTCAGGGTACTCAGGGTACCCTCACGGTACTGAGTAAGGCTACTGAGTAGGGTCAAAAATGATACCCAAACCAACGTTCTAAACAGTGAAAGGTTTGGCCCCAGCCACTAGATGGGGCTCAACACATGCCAGATAACAACAACAGTATATACAGTACATAACTGTATCAGAGGTGGGTTCCTCCCAGTTCGGACCGGACTGCCTGAACCGGTAGCAACCCGCAGGTGATGTCAGGATGATGTCACGGAACCGGTTCGGTCGGTGCCAGTCCGTGGACGCCGCCATCTTTTATAAAAAACATTTTAAAAAAATTTTGGGGGTGGGTTCCGGGGTTTTTTTCTTCTATGCATGTGCAGAAGCTGAGTTTCCAGCACTGTGCAAGCGTTGCCATCTTGTTTTTGGCTTTTTTGGGCAGGATTTTTTAAAAATTTTTTGGCACTGTGCATGCGCACACATGCTTTGCACGTGTGCGCCCATGAGATGCAGCCATGTGGTGCGGGAGGAAGTGAACCAGCAGCGAGATAAGTTAGAACCCACCTCTGAACTGTATGCTGGAGGCATGACACCCTATATCTGTGATATGTTGTGCAGCATTTGTTTTCATGAAGAATCTGTATGCACCTTAAAACTAAATGCACGGTTAGTTAACTTTCTGAGAGAACTAAAATGGAATGTGACTAAACATATATGGGAAACATATTGGTGAATATAGTTGAATATGTCTCTGGGAGCTAAAATTAATTTTAATAATCTCAGAGGAATGATCAATATCGTTACATAAAAGGAGAAGCTATGGTAATTAGAAAAGGAGCTAAAGAAGGCAGGAGTACATAATGAAGAAAATGTAATTGTAAACAATTCCAAGGAAGAAGAAAAATGTCAGCAGAAGAAGCCAATATGGCTGCACAAAAAGCTTAGTGAATATCTAAAATCCAAAGAGAATAGAAATGGTCAGAGAGGCAAGTACTTCACCAAGGAGAAGTGCAAACACCAGGAAAGCTCATAATTAGATGGTGAAGCAAGTGAAGAAATAGGACTTCTTTAGCTATGCTCAAATGGCAAAATGACAACAAAGAAAAGGCAGAGCTATTCATCACTTATTGTGGTTTAGTATACTCCAATGCAGATTGTTCAATCAGCTAATTGGGGAGAGAAGGACGAAGGGGCAGACTGAAGCTTGAGATTGATAGAAAGATAGCCAAAGATTATCTGTTAAGCACAGGGCCAAATTAATGGCATCTTGGGGAATGAAGGAAATTGCCAGTGTGGCTGAACCTTAATGTCTTCAATTGGAAAAATCAGGGAAAGCTGGCAAAGTACTAGATGATTGTCAGATGTTGTTTCTACATTTTCTGAGTGGGATCCTACTATATTTTTTTCTCTTATTCATGACCCAGCAAGGCTCTTTTCCAGCGACAAAGCTGTTAAATTATTGCAAGGAACTAATTATCATATCATATTGAAAGAGTATAAATTATTTGTTTACCTTTTAAACTTTTATTGTGCTGATTGTATATTAATACAGTTTAATCTAAGTTTTAACATGTTCAATCTATGGAGCTCTCTTTTTACTATGTTTACTATAATGTGTATGTTATGTGTTGAATATATATAGTTGTGTTACGCACTGCTAAAGTGAAACTAACCTTTAGATGACCCTAACTGTTAACTCCAACTGTTTTGGAGGGAAACTTAGAACATTCATATTTGGGCAGGCTATTTCAAGTATTATGATTGGTTAAGGCCCTGTGGGCCCAGAGTATAAATTACAGGGATTTTCCTGTTTCCACAGTTCCAGTTGAGCCAATAAATGCTGTTGTATCTATGCTAGTCTGTTCTTGCCTACTGCAGCCCACTACACAATAGTGGCAATGAAGGTGGGATTCTGCAGAAGACAAAGCTGCTGTTAACCAAGAGATTGAAATCACTGGGTTTCAGACCGGGTAAAGAGCCCTGGTGGGACTATGCTTCCCACCCTGCTGCCAGTAAGACACAGGAGGCACAGACGTACCTGAGGGATCCGTCCCCAGGATTCCTAAGTGCAGCCCAGCTCCAACCGCAGAAGTACAGGCATTAACCAGCACCACAGGGGCCTTCTCAAAATGGCTAAACTGGGAAGACTGAACGGGTTTGATATTACTCACCTGGAACAGTGGAGCTCATACGTCTCCTGAGTAGACAACTATCTCCAGGCTAACCAGGTCATGGATGATGGCCTGAAGGCAACTCTACTATGTGTCTGCGGACAAGCCACGTTTGATATAGCTGAAAACTTGATAGCACCGGCAAGTGTAGAGACAGTGGCCTACGCAGACCTCAAGAAAAAAATTAAGCGAACATTTTGAGCCTAAACTCTCGGTCATTGCCCGGCGTCATGCATTCGAGCAACGTGAACAGAGATCTGGGGAATCTGCAGCCGGGTTTGTGGCAGCCCTTCGCCAAGCTTTGTGCCAATGCGAGTTCCCTGATCTGGAAGACTGTCTCAGAGACAGGCTAGTTTGTGGCCTGTGTAATAGTGAATTACAGCAGTTCCTATTCGCCATGGAGAAACTGACTTTCCAAGATGAATTGAAGGAAGTCATGGCGGATGAGGCTGTCGGAGGGGCCATGAAGATTCTCTGGCCACCAAAAACACACACCTGCCCCCCCAGCGATCCACCAAGAGACCGCAGAAGGCTCAGGGAAGGTCAGTGAGATCAAAGAAATCAATCGCTTGTGGAGAAAGCCACCCAGAAGGCCATGCTCCATCGAGAAAACAACTCCCCCACAGAGCTTTGCAAGCTGCAGGGGACAGCATGAAAGAGCAGAGTGCAGATTCTGCACAGCAGTATGCCATGCCTATGGAAAGCAAGGGCACATTGCCAGAGTTTGCAGATGTTGTCAGCGGGAAACGAAACCTGCGACACAGCAGCACAAAGGGAAAAGGCCCCCAGTACAGAACAGAGTTGAATATTGCCCAGGAAGGTGTAGCATCCAACACACAGGGGCCCAACGTCCCATCAAAGAAAAGATAAGACTCCAACTAAAACTTCAAGGGGTCCCATGCTCCATGGAGCTAGATACTGGACCGGCTCTGTCCATTATCTCCTCCATGATTTTTGACCACATTTACAAATGTAGCCGATGCAGATCCCACTCAAATCATCGAGCATAGTGCTAACGGACTTCCAGAATCACTGTGTTCCCATAAGGGGCAAAGCTACCATTAGAGTACAATTCAGAGAGTTCGAGGGTTCCCTCAACATAGTGGTCATAGAGAGGCCGCATACCAGCCTCATAGGACTGGACTGGTTCGAGGCCCTGGGCATCAGGCTAATGGGCATCCATCGAACCCAAATAGCCAATCTAGAAGTGATATGCCAACAATACACTGACGTATTCAGCACTGAACTGGGACAATACAAAGGGGCACCCATTGCATTCAACCTTGATCTAGCAGTAACTCCAATACGATTAAAACCGCGCAGGGTTCCCTTTGTATTGAAGCCTAAAATTGATGCGGAACTAGACAAGCTGGTACATCAGGCAGTGCTCCAACCCATGGACTGTAGCCATTGGGAGACTCCCATAGTGACCCCAGTTAAGCTAATGGGGATGTTCGCATCTGTGCAGACTACAAATGCACCATAAACAAGGTACTACATCAGCATGCTTACCCTGGCCTGTACCAGTGCTAAGCCACATCCTCGCCTTGCTCCAGGGAGGCGGAATCTTCGCTAAGCTAGACCTCGCCTAGGCCAACCAGCAGCTACCGGTAGATGATGCTACCGCAGAAGCACAAACAATAGTCACACACAGAGGTGCATTCCGAGTGTGCCACTTGCAGTTTGGGGTAAGCGTCGCACCAGGGTTTTTCCAAAGTATTATGGAACAAACACTGAAGAACATTCCCGGCATCTGCCTGTATTTTGATGACGTCCTGATCCCGGGGGAATCAGCAGCAATCCTGGCGGAACGTCTCCGCGCAGTACTCCAATGTTTCCGTGAGGCAGGCCTAAAACTCAAGTTCCAGTTGAGTCAATAAATGCTGTTGTATCTATGCTGGTCTGTTCTTGCCTACTGCAGCCCACTACACAATAGTGTACATTTTATGTATTGTGTTGATTATATTTTAATGCTTCTTTTGCAACTTTAATAAGAACTAGATAGCTAAATTTCTATACAGGATCCCCTCCCTACACACACACACACACATTTAGCATAACCTGGGATCCAAATTATCATGTAAAAGCAAAATCCAAACACAAAATATGAACAATGTCATTGTTTCCAAATTGCTCACCAAAATATATACGGGGAAGGGAAAAAAACCCTCACCTTTTAAAAATTCCCAGCTAACGGTGGACCTTACAGAATAATGAATCGTTAGATCTATTTAGCAGACAATGTTTATCAACATTACAACACTATACCTTTTATATATAAAGGCTCTCTTTCTGCTAATCATAATGCAGTAATTCTGGAGGTGATCTAGAGAAGGTGGAAGCAGCATAATCACAATTAGAATAATGTTTTTGCTATCTTAGTTTTCCACCCAGGCTTTCTATCTACTAATCATCATTCTCTTATGATATGTTACCAACATTCTCCCCCTCCTTCCCAGCAAAACTTTTCTAAAGATATTGTGTTGTTTAGCAAAAGAAAAATATGAAAGGCTGGGTGGGATGGGGTGAGAAATAGAAAGCTACCTGTATTTAATGAAATTTTCCATAATGTTGTGCAACTGGAAAAAGTCAATGAATAGGTACGTGAAAATTGAAAATTAAATTTTGACAGACTTGGTGAAAAGCATGTATTGGACTGACAAGTATTAACTCCTTTTGAAATAGCTATTTTGGGGATTGGTAGGGATATTGACAGTTTAGAAAATGTAATTGGACAAACTACTGTTTTCTCAGTGTTTATTTGTTCTTGATTTTTTGTTTTAGTGGCCAACCAATTCCTAGAGTAGACTATACACCTGAAGAAATAAAAACTTGGGGCGTGGTGTTCAGGGAGCTTTCAAAACTCTATCCTACTCATGCTTGTCGAGAATATTTGAAAAATTTCCCATTACTGACAAAGTACTGTGGCTATAGAGATGATAATGTCCCACAATTGGAGGATGTCTCTATGTTTCTCAAAGGTAAGCATCAAGCTTGGTTTCCAGGTAAGGAAAGTACTATAAAAGCAGTTACACAAAGCATGTTAAAATCTAATATTTCTCTCTCTCCTGATAAGTCTGTTTCCATTGCATCCTTCTAATATTTATATCACTCCAAATCTCTTACAAATAGTTTGAAACAGATTTTTACTAGATTCCTCTTTGCTGCTCAAAATATTCAATGCTCATTGTCATTCCCCCATTATCTATGTTTAGATAAAGAACACCATGAACCAACCCGTCTTCCTACTTTGTGTGTATCAGATTACTTGTACATACTTTGAACACTCATATATACATAAGAGATTGTTATGAGTGGAAGATATATGGGAAAGGATGTAAAGTATAAACATATTTCTTGAATCCTTTCTGCAAAAGTTCTACTCATTGGGAGACCAGCTAACTTTTGTATTTGGAGTCCCCTATGACTTGTGAAGCTGAAATGACATCCATGCCAAAGATATTGTAAGCAGGAATTTTAACCAATAGCTATGACCATAGTGGCATGTGTTGAACTTAAGGACTGGTAGAGTAAAGAAGTTATGTTGTAAGCCATCTATATAAAATAAAAAAAATTAGCAGGAATGGGAAAAAAGCAACTGCAGTGGGCTGGGGAAGAGAAGTTCATTGTGTTGCTGTGGCCTGGAGGAAGTGGTGGAGTGTGGGATCTGGAGGGCAGAGACTACAGGATTATTCTGGAAGCATTTTTTGACTGATGCTTCATGTGCTGCAGTCAGTAAAAGTTGTTGAAACTCAGATGAAAACTAGGCTTAGATAAAGCAAATGACAAGCTTTCTACTTTCCTCTTATAGTTCTGGTCACTTTGACAGCTCATGAACACTTTATTGCCCCATGGCTTTGATAACTTTGTTTTTCTTTCTAGAGAGAATAAAGTTATTTGTGGTCCCTTTTGCAGTGATCCTGAGAGCTGGTATTTTTGATGACATATAAAATGTAATGATGGGGTTAGGTGGGAAATGAACTTCCTGTTGATATTAAAAATACAGGAAAGCTACAGTAAAGTACTCTGATAATAAAAAAATTCAGAAGAACACTATTTCAATTGAAAATAAATATATATAGTATTTAGTTTGAAAAGCTAACTCTGCTTCCTTTCTTTATTGTACCTTTATAACTGTCAGCGTTTAACATTAACTGGCTTGCTGTCCTTTGAGTCTTGAGAGGCATATCTTTCAATGGTGCCTTTTGTCTAATTCTTTGTGTCCCTAAGAGATTCCTTTCCCCCCCATTTGCTCAAAACTATAAAAGCATTGGAAGGCTCCATAGTATTCACTCAGCCTAAGACATCAGTGAAAATTGCAGGGGAGATTGGGTGGGTGGAGAAAATAAAGCCAGGTGTCTTTTTTAAAAAGAATGTATTAATGAAATAACAAAAGAAAAAGAAAAAGGCTGCTAAAAGAGGGGAAATGAAATTTTATATTTGATGCACTTGGAGAGAAAAAGGTTACTTAGAACTTTCTGGTGAGAGGAAAATAACCAACAGGATCATCAATATCTAAGGGTAAGACAGCAGCCACTTCAGACAGTATATGTTAGGAGGCTGTAGCAATTTCTTGTAATAGACAATGTGTTACACGGGTTTTTTTTTTCATCCACTAAGCTTTCCAGCTTCCTTCAGAGATGGTGGAGCTTACTGGCAATTTCCTTCTGAAAAAAACATTCAGCCCAGTCAGTTCTTGTTCATGAAATAGGAAGAAATCAGATTGTTTTTTTGTTTCGGGCAGCAAAACATAGCCATTCTAGACAACTACATTTTAACTTAAATATAGTTTTTTGGACCGCGAATCACAGTTGTAAAAGATTGTACGCAGCTTATTATATCTCAGTAAAGATTTTTTAAAAATTATTTCAAAGGAAAATCTAATAGTGGCTGCTCCACATCTAGAGGATTTTTACTTATATTTGTATTTTACATGCAGGTAGTGTGTATGATGGAAACAGTAGAAAAAATAAAATCTTATAAATTGTGGAAGAGTTCATAAAATGTACAAAGGATGCTATTTCCTGAAATAATAAGGATATGACTATTTTTGGGATGTGTTAAAATCGACCTTGTCAGAGGATTTAACTCCTGCCCCTTTAAAAAATGTGTTCAGAACAGATTCAAATTGTATGCCTCTTATAAGGCAAATTGCATCTCCAAGATTCCAAGTAATAGAGAGACTATTGAAATTTCTGGGAATTAGGTACACATCTAGAGATTATTCATGTTGGATAGATTTTGCTTTAAATGTACAGTTCTAGATAGATTTGTAGAATTATATAATTATGGAGTTAGAAAGACTATTTAGCCAATGAAACGTATTACCCTGCTCAAGATAGGAATTCAAACTAAGATGTCTACAAAAGATGGTTTCCAATTTCTACTTGAACAAATCCAGTGAAGGGGAGCCCATTGCTATTCTTGATAACTGATTTCATTGTCAAATCTCTCTTACTGTTAGGAAATTTTTCTACCATTCAATGGGAATCTACCAAATGAAATCCATTATTCTATGTCCCACACAATGACCTATATGACAATCTTATAATTTGTAAGCCACCCAAAGTTACCTTTTAGGGGTGATAGGCAGCATATAAATTTAACTAACAAACAAACAAACAAACAAACAAACAAACAAACAAACAAATCTTACAAATTGCTGTGGTATCCAATTAAACTTTCTCTTCTGCTCCCAATTTCTTTAACCTTTCATCTTAGTTAGTTGATAGTTCCTGATCATCTTTGTTGCTCTTCTGTTCCAACTCATCTTAAAATATATATTCTAAAACTGGATACAATTCTTAAGCAATACAGATTAAGAGCAATACAGAGCTGAGCAATACAGATTAAGGTGGAATAATGATTTCCCATATTTGGAAATACTATTTCTATAGATACACCTTAAAATTGAATTTGACTTTTTTCCCAGACCGATCACACTGCTGAATCATATTCAGTTTGTAATTAACTACTATTCCAAGATCTTTTTCACAAGTATTATTACCATCCTCTATTGTGCATTGGATTTCTGTTTCCTAAATGAAAACCTTTTATTTCTGTCTTCTAAATTTCACTCTATTGCTTTGAAACCATTTTTATCTCCTATCAAGATAATCTCTTAGGGTATTAAAAATCCAATCAAATTTTGACATCTGCACATTTGATAAGCTTCACTAAATGCTTTCTAATTACCATGTCATGGGGTACTTTGTCAAATGCTTTGCAAAAATCATTGCCATAATCAATTAAAGAAGTTACCTAGTCAAAAGAATAAGATAATGTTATGGCAAGGTTTGTTCTTGACAAACTCATACTGACTTCTGCTAATTGTTTTCAAGGTGTTTTAATTGTCTTTAAGGTACTTAGAGATTGATTTCTTTATGAAATGCCCTAGAATTTTCCCAGCATTGATGTCAAGCTGATTGATCTGTAATTTGCTGAATCTTTCCTTTTCCTTCTTTTGAATATATGGAAAAGCATTAATTTTTTATACAATTTTATACAGCAACCTGAAATATTATGTAAATGATGAAATAATAACAATAACAATAACAATAACAACAACAACAACAACAACAACAATAATAATGGTTTGAGAAATTTCTCCTTTATGTACTTGTATGCAATGTCATGATGCAAGTACAAAGTGAGCAGAATTTGTACCACAAATACTGAAACACCATTCATCATTTCATACCACTTATTTGTTGTCCAGGATTTCACAATGATGATACCCAAGACTTTCAGCAAATTTCTATGATGCAATTCATCAGGACTGGGTTATCTAAACGCTAAGTGGTAAAGTGGTATTAACTTTACATATTTCTATTAGTCTTGGGTAAGATATTGGACTAGAAGATGTCTAAAGTCCCTCCAGCCTATGAGTCTATGATTCAACCTTCAGTCCTGCTTGTTCTTTATGATTTCTTTTTTCTTTCTTTCTTTCTTTTTTTGCAGGAGAAGCTAGAACTAAAATTGGATTTGAGTGGTTTGCTATTTTTTTCTTACTTGTTTTTAAACCAGTTTGCCATATTATTGAATAGTTGGCATACTAATTTATTTTTATTTTGAGCATAACTAAAGAAAGTATATTGTTTTTGTTAATATCCTTCAGTGATCTCAGTTATTCTAAGCTTTCATTTTCACCAACGTTTTTGTATAGCCATATTGGCTTCTGCTATCTTCCATTTTGTCCTAATTGGAATTGCTGGCAGTTATGCTTCTAATATCTCCTCCCTTATGAATTCCATCTTGAACTCATTAGTTTGTCCTCCCATGGAATCCTTCTTATCATTCCTTTGAGTTTATTAAATCCTCATGTTTGAAGCCCAAGTTTTGATTAACTCAGTTTTAGTCTCCCTATCGATCAAAGCATAGCTGATCCTCTTATGCCTTTCTTTACTCCCCACCTGATAAGGACACATCTGGCAGCATGGCAAAACAGGAATTTCTTAAAAGACCTAGGCTTATAAAATTTGCCTCCCAATAAATGTTGGAATAATTAAAGTTTCTTAAACTTCACGTGTCTTTGAAAAATCTGCAGTTTCATTTTGGAAGGTATTAGCCACATTATCTCCTTAGTTGGGAGAGCAATAGTAAATATCAACAACATGTTTATTTTTATTTCTTTATTTACTTGCTTTAATTCAGATGATTTCTAGCATTCAAAAATTCATTCATCTGGAAATCTGAGCAGGGGCGGATATGTTTAAGATACTCTCCTTTTCTTGCCTGTGTTCCTTTGGAACAAATGGTATCACAAACGGCATTGCTATCTTCTCATCCTGGGAGTCCCCTGCCCCTTGTCTCTGAGACAGCATATTTTAAGTTCATTTTGTTTCTTTCCTTTACTTTATGGCAATGACCCTCATGGTTTCTCTACCTACTAAATAAGCTCCATAAACTCTGTTTTGTAAACACTGCAGTCTTATTCTTCCCTGCTCAAAGATAAGTCCCATCTCTCTGTTGGATAGCAGCCTATGTAGTATATCAGGATGCTAATAATGAACAATTATTTTAAAAGAAATCTGACAGTAGTTACTTGTATCAATCAATTAGAATATGCAAACATATAGAATTAAATACAGTAATGTTGATTTGTCTTCCACTTCAGAAAGGTCTGGTTTCACAGTCAGACCAGTGGCTGGATATTTGTCCCCTCGTGATTTCTTAGCTGGTCTGGCCTATCGAGTTTTCCACTGTACCCAGTACATACGCCATGGTTCGGATCCCCTTTATACTCCAGAACCGTGAGTATCATTTGTAATAAGGTATTACTGCTATTAGGGCTTACCTTTCCTCATACAACCTGAGGTGGCATACAGGGCCACAACATCTCTAGCTAGCTTTATAATAATTTGGCAAAAGTAGGTTCAATACTCTTAGTTTTTTCAGAGTCACTGAAAGTTGGATGGCGTAGTAGTAGTAGTAGTAGTAGTAGTAGTAGTAGTAGTAGTAGTAGCAGTAGTGATGATGATGATGATGATGATGATGATGATAATAGCTGATAATATGATAATTGGTAATAATTACAATTATGCTAGTTATAGTTAGTTATGATTTGATAATTACAATTACTAGGATAATTAAGATAATGGCATAAACCAGCAGTGGTAGTCCCAGTGATTGATACACTGAATGCCATACCAAAAAATCTTGGGACACTTAGAAAATCTGCACAATATTTGCCAGTTTGTTAGTGTGGGACTGAAGAGACCCAAGTTAAAGTCACTTCTCAGCTATAGAATTCAATGAGTCATTTGGGGCAATTACTAATTTTCAGTTCAAAGTAGTTTATGAGATTAAAACTGAGGAAAGACTTCCCGTTCAGTGCCTTGACTCTTTTGAGAAAAGGCAGGATAAAAATTCAATTACAAACTCAATAATTAATAAACTTTAGGGAGAATAAAGCAACCTCCAATGACTGAGTATTCTTAACATCACTCAGAAAATAGCCAAAACAATAACATCTTTTATCAGTAGTTTGCATTTTGAGCCATGGGATGTTTAAATGTTCTTTTTAGTGATTTTTCTTGAATGAAACAAGAAAATGGAAGATTCCATTTGAATTAGGAGAAGGAGTTTAAGCTTCTCCATCATATCTTGCCTCAGGAGATGAGTTTCTGATCATATGGAATAGTTATTTCTGCCAGGGCCAGTTTTATTTTACTTTGTATTTATTCTTAGAACCTTTTCCCCTTCATATACTCCAGAAGTCCAAAAAGGCTGGCCAAACAGCATCTTTTTTGTGGCTGTCAGACCTCCCCCATCATTTTGGGGGTTTAAAAAATTAAATTGGTTCTTGTAGTTTCGTCTCTGTTTTAGGGAGGTTGGAGGAGCAAAAAGTATACTTCTGCCTCTGCATTCCATCCCTAAAAACCCTGGAAACCCGTTCCTCCATTTAATGCCCACTTTTGGAGTATAAGCCTTAATATGCCTTGCAAAATAGGAAGCAACCAGATACAACTAAATATACTTTGTTTTCTTATTATTCTTTATTGAAAGACAATCCAAAATATGGGTCATTGATACTCTTTGAGCTTGATTGTTTTCTTGCACACATTTTGTTACCCAACTAGGTAACATCATAAGTGCTGACAGCTAGCATTGATAATGTTATTTTGTTGGGTAATGAAACAACTACAAACAAACAACCAAGCTCAGAGAGCACCAAAGACCCCATAGTTCAATCCTCCGCTACAAATATTCTCTTCTCTTGGTAATAATCTAAATGGTGCTGCAATTCTAATACTTTTCCCCATGAGATTAAGTTCCATTGATTCAATGAAACTTCTTCAGAGTAAACATTGCACTGGATTGCACTGGAAATGTATTTCTTACTTTATTATATATCTTTCAGCTCTTGCTAGGATATATCATCTAAATGCTTTGTCATCCAAAGCAATTATCCTTTGTTGGTGCTGATACAATAAAGTTTTGTTTTAATGAATTCATAAGAACATAAGACATCCAAATTGTCATGTGCCATAACAGAACGGCAAAAAATTGAATAAGCACTAAATGGCAGCGTTGGTGTCTCTTGAATTTCTTTGCTTCTATCTAGAGGCCATATCGTATTTTTATTGAAAGTTCTAACAATAATAAGAACTGATACAAACAACAAAAAAAAAGAGACAAAGGGAGAATAAAAAAGAGAAAATGCTAAAAGTGCAGATCTAAAAAGTAAAAGTAAAAAAAATAAAAATTTCTTCTCCTTTTTTCCCTTCCAGATCAATTTTTTTCAGCAATAGGTTTAGTTTAACATTTAGCATTTAGGATTATTGTGTTTCAGCAGTGCTGATTTGTGATAGTTTCCCATGGCAGTATTTATAATGAGATAAATGATATAGGATTGAACTGCAGGGCAAAGTTCTGGATTCTACAGCCAAATGATTTTCCAAAGAGAGACAATTGGGGACAATGACAAAAGAATTTATAACCATGATATAAATACCATACATATTTGACAAGGTATGTCAAATCTAACACCGTCTAATACTTTTAGCACAGGCTTACATAGTGAATATTGAATTAAAGATACTGTTGTTTTTAAATTATAACAAAACTATGCTAATTATGAAACAGATGTTCTAGTACAGGATTATAGAGATATTTTTTTCTTTTATCATGACAATGTCGTGATTTATGTGCACTTAAAATATGGTACTCCATATACTCAAAAGAATCTCTGTCCTGCTCTTGGGTGACTAAAATGAAATAGCTGCTGGGGAATTAGTAAGCAGACACTTTCTGCTTATTAAGGAATTAGTTGCATTAATTCATTTCTGAGTAATCTGGAAACAGGCTAGAGTCCATCAGCAATGATGGATCTGGCCGCATCCAGAAATAAGTTGCATCGTTAGAAATGAGAGATGGGATCACATTAAAAAATAGCAGGACCAAAATGCATTTAACAGAGCAAGCAAATAAAACTCTCACAAGTAAACATAATTTAATAGTAACTAGTGAAACCAGTGATAAAATGTTGCACTGAACAGTTGTAATTTAGGGCATTCTACTTCATTTCACTCTTGTATACCTCAGGTTTCTGAATTTCCTGCCTATAGTCATTTAGCTTGGCTTTTTTTCAGACAACATTTCATTTTCAAGAGCAGGGCTTTGTTGTCGCTCTTTTGCTTGGCAATGCAAGAACTGAAGCACTGCAAAACTCGTGAGGGTCATGAGTTCTGCTGCTCAGATCAACGCTCTGCTTCGGAAAAGAAAACTTATCAGGATATCAAGTCTTGAAATCAATGAAGGCAATTCCATTTCTATTCAAGAGTGTTCATTCATATACTTCCTTTAGGATAGGTGTGGTCCCAATATGTTGAACATACTGACTGGGAATCCTAATTATAAGTCACCCAGAGTCATGTATTCAATATAGCGGAATAAATAGAAATCAGCCAAGCAACCAACCCACTCATCCACCCACCTACAATACTTGGAGAGAAAAGCTGATTTATAAAGATTTTCTTCCCTCTTTATTATTTGTATAAATAACTCAAGATGGCAATCATACCTAGTACGTTTCCTCCTCCTATTTTTCCCACAACAGCAATTTTGTGAGATGAGTTGGGCTGAGAGAGTGGCCAGCCCAAAGTTACCAGCTGGCTTTCACAGTTCGCATAGGGTGGGACCAAAAGTCAGTCTCCTGGTTTATAGCCAGGTGCCTTAATCACTAGACCAAACTGGCTCTCTTAGTGGAAGCCTTATTAGTGAAAAGAAAGGGATGTTGTAAAGCTAAGCTAAATGTATGTACTTGAATCATGAGTTTAGATTATGTTTATTTAGTAACGAGACAAGCTTATTCCCAAAAGTGGAGTCTTTTATAAAAAGCACAAGGTGGCAGTTCAGAACCAGAAATGAATGCTAAGTCTATAAGATCTAAACTTAATCATAAACCCGCTCACACTGGTTCTATATTGTAAAACAATAAAAAAGAAAACAAACCATTTGGGAAAACAAGCTTCTTAACTCCTGTATTTTCATATTCACACACAGCTTCTTAATTGTTCTGATCCTTACATACACATCTGTGATCTAATCAACAAAAATGGATAGGTTGGTATGAATAACTCATTGTCCTGACTGAGGGGAGGGTATCAGAAATATAATGGGGAACTAAATATAATACTAAAGAAATACAGATTAATATAGAAATAAATACATCGACACCAACATCCCCACACACAAACACACATTTATGATACCAATATTATTTTTTGCTTGTGCAAAGAGACAATGGGAGCTTTGTTAAAAGCTATGAACAGCAAGAAGGATTTTAAAAAAATTAAATAGAAGCATTTATTTCCATGAAAACTGGTTGGTATTTTATGTCTTTTAGACCCAGTTCATATTTTTGTCAAAAATTAACAATATAAGGGAGAGAAGCAAAAACAAAGAAATAAATATGCTGTTTTACTGCTGCAAATAAAAGATTCAACTTTTGAAGCAATCTTTATGGTAGTCCTCTTTCATTTTGCAAAAGAACATACTTATACTGTTTGGGAATTGTTGCAGTGCTCTATGTGAGTTTATATAACAATAGTTTCAGACGTGTACTAACTAACATTGCATTTTTTTCTGTGGCAGGGATACATGCCATGAACTCCTGGGACATGTGCCTCTGCTTGCTGATCCCAAATTTGCCCAGTTTTCTCAAGAGATTGGCTTGGCCTCTCTGGGAGCATCTGATGAAGATGTCCAAAAGCTTGCCACTGTAAGTCACCATCATTTAAAATGTGAGATTTCCTTCCGTGTTAAGAATCTGCCAGTTCTTCTAAATTTACTAAATGTTGGGGTGGAGGAAAGCTAGTCATTTCCATCACCCCCAAATATAGGCTGTGCTCACAAAATGCACTAAACCAATTGTTTTCACTAATTTTGCTATCATTTGATGAATGAATACTGAACATGGCCATGTGTTTATGAATCTAGCTAATGTTGGATTATTTAACAAGCTATGGTCAAGTAGGCTATTGCTTAGTATGGTGCCTAAATTAAATCACAGAGCCCATTCCTCTCTGGCAATACAACCATGCTACCTTTAATGTATGGTCATTTCCCTCCCTCCCTCTCCAAGATACCCCGAAATCCTCCAGAAAGTGCTTTTACTTTGTTTTCCAGATGTGATGGGACTACTAGTCCCTGAATTTCTTGCCAGCTATTGTCCATACTCCTTAAGAACCTAGGGAATTATAGGAATTGTGCACCCAATATATCTGAAACATACCTGATTGATAGAAAACCACTTTAGGATACAGATTTGAATGGATGTAATTCAGACCCATTGTACTGTATTTTTCCAGTTAAGCTTTTGCAAACTGCAATGTAAAGGAAATGTACATATTTTTACATTAGCCTATAGATAAAATGAAGATGAAAAATAAAGCCTATAACAAGAAAGTAGTGATTTCTGAAAATATTGCAATATTGTAGGTAATTGTACACATTCAGTGGACAGGAATGCATTATAGTTCTGCCTGATGTACAAAAAGTAAAAATGGATTTGCAGCAGTGAAAAAACTTTGTATCAGAATTCTACACGTGAATCCAAATTTCTTTGAATACAAAGAAAATTTGGAGCTGGAGTAGGGATCTGAGAAACAGGTCACAATATTTTTCTGTTGAAAGTTATGTAAAGAAAAATCCTTAAGCTTTTTGCACTGAAAATTATGTTCCCCAATTTAGGAAAAGCTCGCCGTCACCATATCAAATGTAAGTTTATGGGTTTGCATTAGCTTATTGAAGTTATGAAAATTAGACTACTTCTCCAGATTTTAATCATTTTGAGAAAACTAGTATCCAATGCATTATACACTATGTACGTTTGGATCTATTATTAGTGTAACCTGCAATGTTTCTTTCTAAATGTATACTGTCATAGTGTTCAATTTGCTTCAACTTCTATTTTTTCTGTATGGATTAAAAAAAATCAATTATTTCAAAAATGATCTTTATATTAGCCTTCACTAATTGCTTCTTTTAAAGTACTACTTACAAATATGTCCAATTAAAAAAATTGTTGTCAGATGCTAATTAACTTTTTTTCTCCAAGTTTTCCCCCTTTTATTCTGAAATTGTTTTCAGTTCTCAGTCACTTATGTATTAAAAACATAATTCTTTCTTTTATTGCTATTGATTGTGCTATTTTAAGCTAGTGCTGAAAAATGGAAATTAAATCATTGGTCTCTTCGTACAAGTTCACAGGAATGAACTCATATGCTTCTACAGGGAGAATCAGAAAAGCCAAGATGGTGGGCATGATGGTGGGATCAAATCCCAACCCTCTTTTTATATGTCTTCTGTGTTGCATGTAGAAATGCAGGCTTTGATTATGCCTGGGTATGGAGGGTCAAATAATGTATAGGATGAGGTAAAAACCCCATGCTTTTTCAAAAGGCAACTGGATTTTGCTTTTCTTTGAAAATGTTTTGCTTCTTATCCAAGAAGCTTCTTCAGTTCTGGCTGAATAATGGAGGATGGAAGGATTGATATTCCCTGCAGTCATCTGGTTGTTAGCACTCTTTCTGAGAATTGGAGATTTATTGGACTTATTGAACTTGGAGGTTTATTTGTGCCCTCAGGGTCACCCACACAAATGGGAGTGGAACCTTCTTGGATCTGCTGAAAGGACTGTATTGTAAACAGGAGATATTGGTATCGTATCCCACCCCCTCTGTTTCTCTTTGAACAGAGGTGGTATTTAGCCGGTTTGGACCGGTTCGGGCAAACCGGTAGCGGAAATTTGGGATAGTTCAGAGAACCGGCAAATACCACCTCTCGCTGCCCCCCACCCCCTCTTGCCCGCTCACCGCCTGCCCCCACCCTCTCGCTAGCCCTGCCATGCCCCACCCAGTCACTCCTCACCTCCCCGGCATAGCACACTGTGTGGCTCCTCGCATTGATCACACAGTCTCTGCTCTGCAATTTGCCTGCCTTCCAACACGGTGCTTGGGGCCCAACTGAGCAGTCCTGATCTGCCTGCCTGGGTAAGTAAGCCTGCAAGTTGCGTTAGCACCCCCCCCCGTCCCCAGCCTTCAACTTGCCTGCCTTGCTTCATCACCGCAGCTGCATCCCACACGGCACCAGGAAGCCGCATGGCCATGGTGGCTGGGAGAACACTCTCCCCTGCCCTGGCTGCAAAGCCGCATGGCCATGCTGGCTGGGAGAACGCTCAGAGGCCGGGAAGCCACATGGTCGCGCTGGCAGGGAGAACCCTCTCCCCCTGGCCAGGAAGCTGCATGGCTGCGCTGGCTGGGAGAACAAATTCCCCAAGGATTTCTTTGCCTACTTCCTCCTCCGTGTTTCTTGCCATTGTGTGCAGGGAAATGAAAGTTTGTGTGGGGCTAAAAAAAAAGTTCAACCAATCAATTCCAACTTCTCGTGAAAGAAAAAGATCTCGCGAAGTTGGAATTGATTGAGTGAATTTTTTTTCTTAGTCCCACAAACTTTTCTTTCTCTGCACACGATGGCGAGAAACATGACAGAGCTAGAAATCAGGTAGGCAAAGAAATGCTTGGGACAAGCAAGGGCATCTGGGCGGTGGTGGGTGGGGAAAGCTCCATCAGCAGTGAACAAAACCCCATCATGCTGGGCCTCCTTCTGCAGTCAAGCGTGCCCAGCTGTGCGTAGCCTTTCCTCAAATGGGCTGTCTGTGTGCACATGGGGCGCTTGGAGAGAGAGAGCAAGAGAGCTCTCCAACCTCTGTTTGTGTGTGTGTATGTGTGTGTGTGAGTGAGAGAGAGAGAGAGAGAGGGAGGGAGGGAGGGAGCGATCCGTGCTTCAGCCAAGGCACCCAAACCTCTGGCAGCGGCAGCGGCAGCAGCGGCTTCAGAGCAGCCCTCCCCAGTCAGCCAGCTCCACCTGACCTACTCCATGAGTCTCACCATTCTCCTTGCCCCCCTTCAAGCAGTGGCAGGCTCTGCGGGACAACAGGGGCTTGGAAATAACTTCAAGATTTAAGTTGGGAAGAATGCATCTGCCAGGAAGTCCAATATCATTTAGAGAATCTGTGTGAAAATTCTAGAACTGAGGGACAAGGATCCCTGTTCCTAATGCTACACAGTACATGTTTTAATTTATATTCTCAAAGGTTACAGGTAGCTGAAAGAAGAAAGCAACACCTCACCCCCTTCAGAGAAAACAAATGGCTACAGATGCATAGCAAAGTTAACCAGAATAATAAACAGATACTTAGCATTTATATAGTGCTTTAAAGTGCATAAAACGTTTTGCAGGTGTGGCCATTAATTTTTACACTAGACAATATAAGCATGCCAATTTTTAAGAAGGGCTGAAAAAATATTGATTTGTTTAAAGCAAGCAAATGTATCTATGATGGGTGAAGCATTTAAATGAGAATCTTTGTTAGCCTGTTTAGTTGACACCTTAAAATGTGGACCACCAAACAGCCCCTCCATCCTCTCATTCATACTGGTGACATCAGTGAACTGGTAGTCATCCATGACATAAAGTAGTTGTCTGCAGAAAAAAAATCACATATATGCAAAGGCTGGTATGCAGTCTGAAATCCTACAATATCAAGGTTACAGCTCCTAGACAGTACAATCTCAACCAAGAACAAAAAAAAATCTGGATTCATATGTTTCTTGATATTCCATCATTCCAGGATTTAATTTTAGCCTGTTTGATTCCATTAATCTCTTACAGTCTATGGATTCTGGCTAGGACCTCTATCATACCTCTTCTTGGGCTGGGATAAAGTTATAAAAAATGGGTATAACTTTGCCATGGTAGTGAACTATTACTTCCCTCATTGAAACATTTAGCACTCTTCAAGTACAGCCTTCTGTTGCCTCCTTGGCAATTTGAACAAGCCACGAGGGGCAAGAATCTAGCCCAAAGATGGCTGAATTCTATGAGAGGGATTTTGGAGTCTTAGGGCACAACCAGCTAAATATGAGCCAGCAGTGTGCAGCGGCAGCCAAAAAAGCCAATGCAATCCTAAATTGCATTAACAGAGGGATACAATCAAGATCAAGTGAGGTACTAATACCACTCTAAAAAGCCTTAGTAAGACCACACCTAGAGTACTGCATCCAGTTTTGGTCACCATAGTATAAAAAAGATGTTGAGACTAGAAAAAGTGCAGAGGAGAGCAACCAGGATGATTAGGGGACTGGAGACTAAAACATATGAAGAATGGTTACAGGAACTGGGCATGGCTAGTCTAGTGAAGAGAAGAACCAGGGGAGACATGATAACAATGTTCAAATATTTGAGGGGCTGCCACAGAGAGGATGGAGTCAAGCTATTTCCAAAGCACCTGACAAGGAATAATGGATGGAAACTGATCAACCTAGAAATAAGGAGAAACTTTCTGACAGAACAATCAACCAATGGAACAGCTTGCCTTCGGAAGTTGTGGGAGCTTCATCACTTAAGACTTTCAAGAAGAGATTGGACTGCCATTTGTCAGAAATGGTCTAGGGCAGGGGTGGCCAAACTATGGTTCTTTGAGGACCTGTGGACTTCAACTCCCAGAATTCCTGAGCTAGCCATGCATGCACAGGTCCTCAAAGAACCATAGTTTGGCCACCCCTGGTCTAGGGTCTCCTGATTGACTGGGGCATTGGACTAGATGACCTATAAGGTCCTTCCAACTCTGTTAATCTGTAAACCTATCCACTTTCTCAAATTCCACAGGTTCAAAAGAATTCCAGATATCTCTACAAGTCCCTCAGTCATCTCATTCCATATTGCCACTGGACAGCAGGTTGTGAAAAACACCAGCAGTATGCAAAACCTATCTAGAATGATAAGCATACTCATCAAATATACTCATGTCCAGTTACCTGCAAAATCGGATATCTAGTCACTAATAAATCTCTCAGATAATCATTAACATGCCATTCATCTTTTCTTTTTGTGAGTGATATCCCCCTCTCTTCTTTTTTAGAGTGGCATCTGTTGCAGCACCCAAAACCTAGTCAGGCAAATTTCCAACAACCAACCCATTCATCCTAGCCCAGTCAAGTGGAGCACAGTTCTAAATAAACATGTTGAGGATTGCAGTATTTGTCATCTGATGAATAAGCTGACTCACAATCATAACTAAAAGAAAAATGTAGAAGGAAAAGGCAGAATAGAGGCATTCTAAACCACAGATTGTGTCATGTTTGCAAGACATATTATTGCCATGTGAAATGCCAAGGAGTGTCATCGTATGCTGGGTTAAGTCCACATTTTATCTTGTGTCCTTTTATTTCTGGAAGCAGCATTTTCTACTTTTCCCCTTAGCTAAACAGAGGATGGAGAGCATGTCCCTCCTTCTGCTGAATGTACCTAATGCTACAAAAATATCAGAAAAAAATATTCCCTGCATGGCAAGTATTTATTACTTCTTTATTACTGCAATTTAATTTCATGCCTTCTATCTGAGTGCTTTTAAGATGGCCAACAGTATTGCCAGAAGAGTTAGTTATAAATAAAATCAATGAACAGTAACATAGAGCTGAAAATAAAACACAATCAGTTGACAAATATGTGGGGAAGGGAAAGCTGAAGCTGTATAGTGAAGCTTATAGGGTTTTAAACACTTGTGGGAATAGTGGAAAAATTCCTTTTTGACTTTATAGATTAATTCTGTATCAACATCTTGTAATGTTGGTTCACCATTGGCACTTCTGATGGCTATGAAAAGAATAATTGTGCAGCTGTTCATTTGCTTAAACAGTTTGCAGATACGCAAGGGTGTCTTGCATTTTTGACTGCTTGTGATCAAAGCTTTTGTTTGGTTTTGGTTTTTTGCTGCAGCTGTAGACTTAGTTAAAAAAAATAGCTTCATTGCTAAGAGCCAAAAACACCAGATATTCACATGACTGCAAACTCTGTTCAGCCAAGCTGGCTCTACTGTTAGGCAGAGTGAAGTTGCTCTCTAGGCAGCTGATTTTGTGTCTCATGATTGCGCAGCAAATTGTCCTTTATATTTTTATACTAAATCAACTATGCAGTCAAGGCTAGACCTCAGAACTGAAACCCCAGATGATGTGGTCCAGATGGTACCTCAATGATCTAGTGGTGGTAGGGAACAGATGATGGGAAACATCAAAATGGTAACACATTAGCCAGGTTGATTCTGGTTGGTCTAGTATTCTTTCTCTCTTCTCATTTAAAACCTACCTGATAATGTAAGGCTAGTCTGACATGTTCAGAATTATAAATGCTTTTTTGGTTTTGTTTGGAAAAATGTATCTACTTTGATAGCAAATTAGTATCTACTTTGATAGCAAATTAGTGTTCATTCCCATATGTTTATCTACTTGATTTAGTTGGATTGTAGTAACACAGAAGCAGTTGTAAAGCATGGAAGAGGAGAAATATTAGTTAAGAATACATCTTCAGGGCATTCAGTCCAAGGCTTAAAGCAAAGGTTTGCAAAATCATATGGCATTCCCTAAAACAACAAAGCTTTTAGAAGCTTTCTTCTAAAATTTATTACAAAATCATGAATTTAAATCTTTCAGAAGGGGAATATAGTCAGATGAATGACTTTATATGAAGAGTAATTCTAATTAAGTTATGTTTTTCATTCTGGTCTCATCCTCTTTCCCATACCATGCCATGTAAAGGCCAGGGACAGAATTTGGCACAGAAAATCTGGAACACCTCTTGTCTAAAAATTACCATATTTTTCGGAGTATAAGACGCACCTAGATTTTAGAGGAGGAAAACAAGGAAAAAAGTATTCTGAACCAAATGGTGTAGTGATATATTATTTAATAAAATACCAGTATAGCAGAATACTTTTTACAACCATGTACACTGTTTACAAACTTCAAACTTGACAGATTTAAGACTTGTGGACATCAACTCCCAGAATTCCT
Organism: Diadophis punctatus similis; assembly: GCA_023053685.1. Lineage (NCBI taxonomy): Eukaryota > Metazoa > Chordata > Lepidosauria > Squamata > Dipsadidae > Diadophis > Diadophis punctatus. The sequence goes on along the minus strand of JALIGW010000004.1, from coordinate 44,289,655 downwards.
CCTCCAGTCATGCTAGCTCAGGAAAGGGAGTTAAAGTTCACAAGTCTTAAACTTGCCAAGTTTGAAGACCCTTGTACCCCTAACCCCTAACCCAGGGGTCTTCAAACTTGACAGCTTTAAGACTAGTGGACTTAAACTCCCAGAATTCCTCCTCCAGTTATGCTAGATGGGGTAATTAGAAGGCAAAAACACCCCCTTTTTTTTTGCAAAAAATGGCCCATTTTTGGCCGTTTTTTTTGCAAAAACGAGGCATGCAGAGGGTTTGGGAAGCCTGCAGAGCACTCTTAGGGGGTGGGGGAAGGCAAAAACACCTCTGTTTTTGCGAAAAACAGCCCATTTTTTGAAAAAATGGGATGCAGGGGTGGGGCTTCAGGAGGCCAAAAATGGCTGTATTCTGTGTATAAGACGCACTGACATTTCCACCCTCTTTTGGGGGGCAAAAAGGTGCGTCTTATACTCCGAAAAATACGGTAGTTGACTATATGATTGTTAGTACTTTAAATACTCATGGGATTTTGTGCCTCAAATCCTGAAATAACTTAGTCAGCCTTGCACTTCAGACTACAACTGAGTTCAAGGATTTTTGCCTCAGAAAAATAGAAGTGTAAAGATTGCATTCCCCCCTTTTAAATTAAATATTCTGTTAATAAAATCAAGTACAGGTAGTCCTCAACTTATGACTGTTAGTTTAATAATGGTTTTATATTATGATAGCCTTGGAAAAAGTTATTTACAACCTGTACTCAAACTTACAAGAATCACACTATCCCTGCAGTCATGTGATCATAATTTAGATACTTGGCAACTGGCTTGCATTTGCAACATTTTGCAGCATATTGTGGTCACGTGTTTGCAATTTTTTAATTTTTTTTGCCAGTTTCCAGCAAAAAAAAAAAATCCATTGAGGAACTGAAGTCACTTAACAATTTGCTTAAAGACTCTGGTAAAACAGTTGTAAAATTGGGTCAGATCATGTGATGATTTGCTTTGTGACTGCCTCATTTTCAATGGATTCTGATCCCAATCTATATATATAAAAGTAAAAACCACTCACACATTAATCTCGAAATCTCCAGAACCATAAAGCCTACAAACCTGAAATTTGCCAGGTATGTTCCTCTTGGCTTCTAGGTGCTCACTAAGAAAGGATTTTTCAAACTGACCATTGGAGCATGAGTATTTCTTACATTATTATTAACAATCTCTGATGCTAAGGAGTTCTACTCCCCCCTCCCAACCTGAAAAGAAATCTGATCCAAATGCAAAACACAACCAGAGGAGTTTCAGTTTTGCTTTTGCTTTCACAGCAGCAAGCAGCTTTACTACAGAACAGTTGAGCTAAGCCACACACAGACTCCTTCCGGGCTCCTTCTTGCTCACACAGAAAATACTTTTTGAGTCAACTTTATCACACACTAACAGGCGCTAGCCAGATGAATACCAATGGATGCTAGTAGGCAGAGACAGATGTCCCTCCCTTATTTTCCTCCTCAGTTCAGATGAATCTGTTCCTTCTACTGTAACACCAGTTAAAGGGAGAAGAGGCAAAAAACGCAGGAAAGATTTACAGATGCGATTAGGAAAACACAAGTGAGGGAAGCTGCCTGTTTCTCCCATGGCCAGTTCTATGTGGCATGCTCCAGAGTCAGTTCACCTGACAGGCTGGTCATCCTCCAGCCAGACAGCAAAACTAGGAATGTTGTTTACAGGGAGGTCCTGAGCAATTCATCTGAGGGATGAATTGAAAGTCTATGCCAGTGATGGCGAACCTTTTTTGGTTTGCGTGCCAAAAGGGGGGAGGAGTGCAGGGGGGTCGCACACGTGTTTGCCCACAGCCATAATTCCATGCACACCTCCCCACATGTGCACGGGACAACCCCTCACTCCCGGCATGCGATGGCACATCTGTTTTTCACTCTTCCCAGGCTTCAGAGCTTTTCTAGGAGCCTGGGGAGGGCAAAAATGGCCTTCCCCACCCCCCAGAGGCCCTCCGAGGCAGAAAATGGCCTGTTTGCCTACTTCTGGTTGGACCAGAAGACCTGTTTTTTTGCTCTCCCCAAGAGCCTTTCTAGGAGCCTGGGGAGGGCGGAAACGGCCTTTCCCACCCCCCTGGAGGCCCTCTGGAGGCCAGAAATGGCCTGCTTCCCAACTTCCAAAAGGGCCATTTCTGGCCTCTGGAGGGCCTCCGGGGGAGGAAGGCTGTTTTTACCCTCCCCAGGCTCCTAGAAAAGCTCTGGAGCCTGGGGAGAGCAAAAAAATGGGACTTCCGGTCCAACCAGAAGTCGGCAAATGGGTGGTTTCCGGCCTCCGGAGGACCTCCTGGGGGGGTGGGGAAGGCTGTTTTCACCCTCCCCAGGCTCCTAGAAGGAGCTTGGGGAGAGCAAAAAACAGGCCTTCCCCACCTCCTCCAGAGGCTGGAAACAGCCTGTTTCCCAACTCCCAGTGAGCCCAGAAGGCCCAAAAATCAGCTGGTCAGTGTGCGCATGCGCGCTGGACCTGAGCTCGCGTGTCCACTGATATGGCTCCGCATGCCACTTGTGGCACATGTGCCATAGGTTCGCCATCACTGGTCTATGCTATGCAAATAATGTCTTCATCTGGAACAGAAACTTAGCTTACCATCTCTAACGAAATAATACAGTCCCTTTTTAAACTACTCATTAATTTTCAAGCTTTAAGTGTCAATTTATCAAGCCCCATCACATAGTTTCGTAGCGAAGCACGGGTATCAGCTAGTTGTGTCATAAATCAAGCACTACCTGTATTTCTAACTGCTAATAAATCAAGCACTACCTAGCTTGTAGTCTTATGCAGGCACTCCTTTGCATAGGTTTCACTGAATTTAGGATTTATTTTTGAGAAAATATTCATAACAAAGCTGTATTTGGGCATTCCTCATAAGAACCCTTATGACTTTGTACATCAACTTTAGCTCATTTATATTGCAGGAGTCAGTGCAACATAATTCTAATCAAGATCCATATTAAAACAATGCCCAACAGTTCAATGGAAGACTTAGAATATATCAAAATATCAATTTGCTTTGTTTTGAATTTCCATCAGCTCTTTGTTAGAAGTTTTAAAAGCTCAGGCAAGATTTTGTAACCCTTCAAAATGGCCTAAATTAATAAAGATCTTGAAAAGTAGTATATATATATATATATATGTGTGTGTGTGTGTGTGTGTGTGTGTGTGTGAGAGAGAGTGTGTGTAAGTGTGTGTGTGTATGTGTGTGTGTGTATAGAGTCAACAAAACTGCTTTTAATGTAATGAAAATGGTATTCAGTCTGAAAAAATATGCAGAAATGCAGGCAAAATGATTTGATTTTATGGCTGTTAAAATCTTTGGATAATATTCCTTGTCTTTATCTATATATATATATCTTGTTAATTCACAACAGATCAAATAGGGGGCTGTTTTCATTACATAAATTAGGGAGATATGTAGAGAACAAAACCACCCAGATACAGAAGTTTAGAAATGTATAATGTGCACATTCTGGGTGTTTTTGGGTGATATTTTTAAAAGGCTCTTATAATGAGCATTAACCAGCTTGTCAACTTTCAGGCACAAAAATGTAATTGATTTTGATAGTCAGGCTAATAAAAGAATAATGCGAGCCTGACAAAGCATTTTAATGCTCATTATATCTGCTATGTTCTGGGAAAAAAACATCATCATCATTAAGAAATTGCAGAATTTGCAGTCAAAGTCTTTGGCTCACATTAAATCAGTCATACTGAGAATGTGTGATCTTCCAAAGCAGGGAGAGAATGGCGAGAAAAAGCAAGGGGAAAAGACTGCTTTTAGAAATAGCCTGGCGACTATGTAATCTTCAAGAGTAACAGATATAATTAAGAAAGTAAATCAGTCCCAAAGCATTGCTTAAATTTGTATGTTTATCTAATTTTCTTCCTTAATGATACATATAGTTTATTGAAATTAGACTAAAAAGGAAGTATATATGGGGGAATACTGACCCTCTTAATGCAGCAGGAATGAGTTTCAGCTGTAAGCTGTTTTAAAAGTCTTCACTGATTAAAAAAAAGGTTTTCCTGGAAAAAAATGTTATTAACCCACAGTTCAGACAGCCAACAAATAAACTGTAAGATCACAAATTCTTAAAAATGACATTTACCCCTGGATAACTTTGGGCTGGACAGTTTCTCAATATAACCTCCCCACAGGGTTACTGTTGTAAAGAAAAATTAGAGGTGTGAGTATTATATATATATTGAGGATATATTGATATCCTTAATGATACATATAGTTTATTGAAATTAGACTAAAAAGGAAGTATATATGGGGGGGAATACTGACCCTCTTAATGCAGCAGGAATGAGTTTCAGCTGTAAGCTGTTTTAAAAGTCTTCACTGATTAAAATATATATATTAGTGGTCTTTTCTTCACCACAGATCCCCTTTAAATACCTTTTGTGGCCATGGACCCCCAAGTTTTAACTCAAGATTTAAATCATAACATTTCTTCAAGCTTTGCAGACCCCCTGTGATGACATTGCAGCCCCCCCAGGAGTCTATGGATCACAGGTTGAGAACCATTGATGTATATTGATTTGAGTTTCTGGAGAAAAGGCAGTATATAATTTTAATCAAAAGTAAAATAAACTGCTGGTAAAGCATACTATTGTCCCAATTCCAAAATTTGGAATTTGACAAATGTTAGTAAGGTCAGGGACGTGGGCAGGCGAGTTTCTGATAGTGACCTCTGATTTTGAATGATACATTTATCCTTATCACAGACCTAGGGGAAAGTAGGAGAACATCAAAGTGTTTAAGCTGCAAATTCATAAGCAGTCTAAAAAGGTGCTTAAGTAAAGAAGTTAATGATGCCTATGAGATGAGTTTCAAAGTTTATGTACCATTGTCAGAGGTATAGTCACTGAATAGCAAGACAAAGATGTCCAGGAATTCAAAGCAAATTCACGGTTTCTTGATAGAGGTCATCTAAGTCATTTCCTTCAGCCCTAGCTGAGCCTGCTAGGTTATGTACACTTTTACATGTATAAGCTGAGACCCTTCCAAATTTAGTCAAATTAGCTTGCAGCTAATGCTTTAGCTAATGGATTACACACAGCTAATGGTCCATGTAGTTCAGGTTTGTCTCCCCTAGCTTTCTCCAATTTGGGAAACCTCAAAAAACTTGATTGTTATTGAGATTTCTTGGAGTTAAAGCTCCCACATCAAGCATAATTCCACAGGAAAATTTCTGTAGCAATAGCCAGTCTTTCCATGCCCTATCTAAAATTACTAGGGGTTGGAGCTAATGCCTTTCACATGCAAAGCACACAAAGGTACAGCTCATTCTGTAATGAATAAGTGTGAATGAAAGCTTATAAAATCAGAACACATAAGGCCAAGGAAGTAGTGTCACCTCTTTGTGTATATTCTCTTTTTCTCTTGAGTAATGTGGCTAAAAGCATTCAGATCTTTTATCCATATACATCAAAGTAATTTATCTTCCCAAAGAAAATAGACTTTTCTTAGTGTTCATATTACTATGTATTAAAGAAGACTCTTTTAATCACCACTTTTTGTGCATGGCCAAATCAAATTTGACTAACAATTTGATCTTTTATCTCTTTGCTTTGATGCTGGATATCTGGTGAGCTGAACAAGTGAATGAAAATTGGACTAAAATGTTTAAATGTCTAGGTTAGGCTTAATAAATTACTGGATAATACAGTTAGGAAGAGCTGTCATGGAATTAAAAGGTATCTGGTATGGCTAATAAGGTAATTACAGCACTTTTTCTAATGGAAGTGTGAATTGATCTCTTTCCCAGAACAGCTGGGAATTCTGTCATTGTCTTCCATTTAAATTTAGCAACTGTGTAATGTTAATAAATTTACATATCAATTAATCTGGAACATAGTTCTCTATTATTTATTCTTACATTTTCATAATAGAAGCAATATGTTTTTAGAAGTAAAAAGGAAAACTTGCATTATCACCTTCCTTGCCAGTATATTCTAGCTGCACATAGCAAAGGATGCCTCATAAAATCATTAACAATCTGCTGTGCTGAAACATTTGCATAGTTTGTACAGTGCAGTGCTTCAAAATGATCTGGAGTGGAAATGAACAGATTTTGGTATATCCCTTTTAAAAAAACCTGAGATCTCTGGAGCTAAATGTTTACTTAGGGATTCAGTCAGACATAACCTGAAACAGACATTGCCACCATTTTTATGATCTTTCTTAGAAATTACATCGATGCCTCCAATTTTTTTTTAAAAAATACCCAAAATTCTGAGACACCCATTGTGCAAGATTTTAGCATTTTATTTTGAAAGATTTTGCATGAAAATGCTAAAATTTCATATAAGCGCAAGCGATATATTGTAAGAGATTAAGATTCTCACTTGAAATCTTTAGGGCTTTTCAGTTAAGACAATTTGTTCCCTGTTTTCCCTTTCCTTTGAAATTCCAATCAGTTAATGCTGAGGCTGGGAGGAGATGTTACATCCTATTACTTTCTGACATAAATTCAGTAGTTTCAGCCTCTATTTTTAAAATAATAAGGTTCCCCCCCCTCTTCCAGAACAGAGAGGAGTTGGATGGGATCTCTATGTGTTTATATGCCAAAACCCAAGTCTTACCTGTATAAATGTGTATTCAGACTCAAATGCTGGCTAGTTGGAAATGTGTGCTGGCTGGGAAGTTGCCTCATAACATTCTCATGTGAGATCTTTTTACAACCATGCCTAGAGCTTAATGGGCCATTGGAACATAGTTATGAGAGAATGGCATTTTTGCCTACTTAAGTGGGGGGAAAAAACCCAGGCATCTCCAAATAACAAATGGAATTGAAAAAGAGCATTCCTATCTTGGAATTTTCCCATGCTTAACTGTGACATCTAAAGTTCAGATACATAGCCGATTCTCTACCACTCCATTTTTTTATGATCTTAATTGAATGTTTCTCATTAAGATGTAAGATCAGTTCTTTTCAGCTGGGAATTTACTACTTTGTTTTCAGAAGTTTAAAGTATCTTTCATTAAGCTGCCAGTCAAATATACAGAAACAGCACTTATGAGAAGCTCAAATACAGAGACTTGCACTGACATTAGAGGAAAAATTGATCCAACTAATAAGATCTTAATAGGTTTTGTATCTCAGAGAATTTGCATGATTTCTTTTGTCATATTTAAGGACATAATAATTATACTACTAGGTGGTATAAAATGTATTGCTAGAAATATAATATATATTGCATATGAAGATTTATCTTACAACTTGCTTTTATTGTAAGCTTTGTATCCTTAGCTGCTTAATGATAAAGTTACATACTTTTGACTGTTAAAGCAATTTGTGTTTATAGCACTTTTTGCATGCATGCAAAACAACAATGATGATACTCCAGCAGATGTTGAGGGCTATTATCCAAGTTCAGATGAGAGAAGTCTTGATAAATAGAAGATTGTAGTTTTTATAGAGTAGGTTATGACATATTAATCACCACCCCCATCCCAAGTTGATGGCTAGAATATGTGATAGGTATTGACGCACCAGCTGTGGTTTCTGCGACTTGGGAAGATTGTAAACACGGGCAGGCTGAAAATAAGCTAGGGCCAGAAGAAAAGGAGACTGCATTGAAAGCACTTGGAGCTATAGATGTGGCTTTTGTTATCTATAATCTTGCAGATATGCAGATAATAAATAGAGACCAAATTTCAGTATGTACAGTACATAATAATTTGTGTGTAGCCACAGTTTTGACTGTGTTTATTATTTTATGCATGTGCAAATCAGTGAATGGACTTTTACACATATGTAAAGATTAGAATAACAAAATAACAGAGTTGGAAGGGACCTTGAAAGTCTTCTAGTCCAATCCCCTTCTCAAGCAGGAAACTCTATACCATTTCAGACAAATGGTTGTCCAATCTCTTCTTAAAAACCTCCACTGATGGAGCACTCTCAACCTGAAGGCAAATTAGGGTTAAGTCTCTGTGCAGAGCATTTACACTTACAGGTAGTCCTCAATTTATGGAGGCAATTGGGACTCTGCAGTCCCAGTTGCCATTGTTAACTCCCATGCTGGTTAGGTACGGCAATTTCCTGCTGGCTTCCCCAGAACCAAAATCAGGAAGTTACAAGTCCCAGGCCAGCAGGCAGGTAGTGGCTATTGCCAAGTGGGAGAAGAGTGAGCGAGATGCAGGAGAGGCTCAGGGAGGGTGCAAAAGAATCTGAGGGAGAGTCAGGGGAAGTGTGTGGGGCTGTGAGGGGACCATAAGAAGGTGTGAGTCAGGGAGGGTGTGAGAAGATGCGAGGGGAGGATCAGAAAGGGCGCACAGAAGTGTGTGGAAATACTAGCTCTATCTTTATTGTAAAGTTATATTAACAGAATCTTGCAAGATTGAAAATATTTCTCCCTTTCCTTTTACTTTCTGGAAAAATAGGTAGGGTCCTTCTGAAACATTTCTCATTCCTCCTGTGGGGTGAAATATCTTTTACGCACCAGTTGTCCAGTCTGTAGCTCTCGCTCCTATCTTCCAAGTAATTTCCACATACCATTACAGGTACAGTCTCCCAAGGGACTTTGTACAAAATGTTTACCATTTTATATACACATATGCACAGCAGGAATACTGTGCCTCTGAATTATATAATTATTTAATTATTTTGCAATGTTGTTACAAAGCTAGACCCCCAATTCCCACCCTCTGCTCTTCCTTGGCTATTCAGTGATGATTTATTGTGTTATTTTTCTTTTATTGTTTTTTAAATTATTATTAAATCTATTTGCCGCCCATCTCACAGTTTGACAGTAAAGATAAAGGTTTCCTTGTCAGTTGTATCTGACTCTAGGGCACGGTGCTTATCTGTTTTTTGGCTGAGGGAGCCAGCCTTGTCCGAAGACAATTTCTGTAATGATGTGGCCAGGATCACAATACACCAATGCTGTTACCTTTCCACTGAAGTGCTACCTATTAATCTACTTGCATTTGCATGCTTTCAAAATGCTAGGTGTGCAGGAGCTGGGCTAGATAATGGGAGCTCACCCTCTTGTGCAGAGCTCAGGTCTTGAACCCAGGCTACCAGCTCTCCAGCAAAATCAGCCTCTTATCAGCCATTATGCCCCTAGTTTGACAGTAAATTGTCTGTCTGTCTGTGTCTCTGTCTGTGTCTCTGTCTGTCTGTCTGTCTGTCTGTCTGTCTGTCTGTCTGTCTGTCTGTCTGTCTGTCTGTCTGTCTGTCTGTCTGTCTGTCTCTCTCTCTCTCTCTCTCTCTCTATCTCTCTCTCTCTCTCTCTCTCTCTATCTATCTATCTATCTATCTATCTATCTATCTATCTATCTATCTATCTATCTATCTATCTATCTATCTATCTATCTATCTATCTATCTATCTATCATATATCTATCTCAGCCAGTATGGTCACAGAAAAAAGGCTAATGTAAAGAATGGACCTTTGAGATAAACTGAAGACATCCAGGTCTAAAAGTCATTTCCTATTCGGGGGGATGGGATTTCTACAAACTTCCAAGGCAACTGCAGAAGTGGATGAGAAAACTGAAATACTGTGTTTCTTTTTCCTCTAGAGGCCATTTAAGAATGTATTATATCCCACATTTCAGTTAACAATAGCAACCTACCCATTTATTGTTGCTATAGCAGATGCGACTAGAATTAGGGCCATGAAAACTAGCCCAAACTAGGTGCTTCCTCTGTGTTAGTTACTTAATTAGGTCTCTTGAGACCTAATACATGAATTCACCTCATAACCCACGTCTGGGTGAGGAATGCAGCAATTCTCTTGTCACCATTTCCACAGCTGTAACTACTAAGCAGTAACAGGAGGAAGGCCATCATATTTTACTTTGATTATCATTCCACTCTGAAAATGCCAACATTAATTCTGGCTAGAAATCCATTTTAAAGGCAATCTGTTTGATAATTGTATTATTTCTGAATTCTGAACTGGGAAATTTGACATTCAAAGGCAGCATGACTATTAGGAAAACAATCCCACCATCTGGGTGAATAGAAGAGGCTAAATGTGGAGGAAAGATTTATTTTTCAGAAGCTCTTCAGCATGGTTTCATTGGGCAAGCTCAGCTACAGGAAAGGCATGCCTCCAACATCTCAAGGATGACAATACTTTACATCTGGAATTTGCAATATCCCAATTTTAGATTTTAATAGAAGATAATAGGAGAAACAAGTTGTTTGGCCATATAGGACTTTATAGGAGACAACCAATTCCTTGAATTGCACCTATTATATATTGTATCTACTACAGCTTGTAGAACACGTTACTTGATCCAAGTGCTCACATGGCTGCACTCTGGACCATTTACAGTCTATCTTCTGAGTAGTCTTCAAATCCCCATGTAGTAGACCAAATGAGAGTCTTCAAAGCCCCATGCACCATAGAGTCCATTGTAGTAGACCAAATGAGAGGTATTAAGAGAGGTATTAAGGTGGCACAGTGGTTAGAGTGCAGTACTGCAGGCTACTTCTGCTGATCATCGGCTGCCAGCAGTTTGGCAGATCGAATCTCACCAGGTTCAAGGTTGACTCAGCCTTCCATCCTTTCGAGGTGGATAAAATGAGGACCCAGATTGTTGGGGGCAATATGCTGACTCTGTAAACCGCTGGCTCTGTAAACCGCTGTACAGCACTGTGAAGTGGTATATAAGTGTAAGTGCTATTGCTATATAAGTAATTATGAGATCAGCCTCCTGAGCTAGAAAAGGATGCAGTGACAGGGATGGAGTTCTGCAAAGGTCTGTTACCTGCTTATTGAGCAGGAACTAAGGGTCCAGGAAAAACTCCAAATTATATTCTAGAGGCTGAGCTTCAGTCTGTTCCTCCCCATTAAGACCCTTACAACCTTTAGGCACCAGCACAAAACTTCCACCTTATAGCTTGCCTGAGCTGGGTTATCATTCTCATACTGAATGATATTTCATTCAGTGGCACTGTGTAGTTTGAGCTGAGAGAGTTCAAGCCTTGTAGAGTTCCAATAGTAAGGCCCTTGGGCTAGATCTCTTCCTTCTCACCCTCAATACTGACTGCAACTGTTTCCAGAGAGAGGAGACAAAGCACTTGAAGAAGAAAACAATCTTGTATTTCTATAGAAATACAGTCCCTTAAACTGTGTTAGACAAACTGTATCTAGATTATGTTGGGGGACTTGTAGTTAAATTGCTACATCTAATATCCATTTACTTATCTATTTGCATTAGAAATTTTGAGAAAATTGAAAAATGACATATTTGTCTTTAATAATTAATGCTACTCTAGTTTTACTGCCCATGTAAAGTGACACAATAGAAAAAATTAATTCAGTTCTTGTTACTAGTTGCCAAATATGCTCTATCAACACAGTGGAGGATTAAAGTATATCTTTCTTTGGATCAATGATAATTACATGTGTCGGAAATATAATCAGTTTAAAAATTAGCAGCAATGCATCTTAAAAGAACCTTTTTAATTAAATATCATTTTATTCATTTTTGTTCTTCATCTTTTGGTTGGATCAAGAGAGTATTTCTAATAAATTATCTCTCTCTTATGCAAATCTATTCTTGAATTGAAATACTAAATATGGATGGGTACTTCAAAATTTGTATTTCTTAAAATTACCAATATTTTTTATAGAAACTCTATGCCAGAAATACATCATCGTAGTGAGCAGACCAGAGACTTCCAATTTGCTTATTTATTTATTTGTTTATGGGGTGGAGAAGAGAAAAAAAATCCTTCAGTAATTATGATGAGATATTTGGTTATTGGCCAATATATTTCTACTTACTTAATAGAAATAGCACCTCTTGATTGAGTATCAATGCTACATTACTACAGATTTGCATCCCAGGGATACCAAAAGTGTCCAGATAATTTTAATGGTAAGACCAACTCTCTCAAACTTTGGATGACATCATTGGAAACTATCCTAACACAGATTAGTTTGAGGAGCAAAAGGCTTGTGTATACAGGTATCAAAGGAAACCCAGAATCCATAATCATAACAGAATAAAACAATAAATATGTAAAGTTTTTTGACAGGAACTTCTGAAAAAAAACCCACCCCATGCTGTTGTTTGGAGAAGACCTTAATCTTACTCAGTTCCTCTTTCATTGGAAGTTAGGCTACATGAATATATTACTTGTTCTATTCTGTTCTCATCTTCCCTTATGAACCAAATATGGCTACTTGCAAACATAATTAATGTGTTCATAAAATCTTTCTTGAATATTTATTTATAATTTCTATAGATTAAGAAGGCTTTCTTCCAAAGATAGTGAATATTCAAGTACAGAATTGATAGAAAGAGAAAAAAAGTCATGTTTTTTGGCCATATTATGATTGGATAAAGCCAAGTCTCCTCCTCAGTAAGTACTATTTTGAATGGTTTAGGATGTTTAGCACAAATGATTGCAATGAAAAATAGAGATACATATCTTTCTTCTGCCTGAAGCTGGATTTGAGTGCTGTTTCCCCTGTAATCTACTTTTCTTTAGAAGGGCAGTGGGCACTCTTATCACTGTACTTGACTAAGGTCAGCTATAGTTACAGTATAACTAGGTACAGGAAAAGACAAGAAGAGTCCTTCTGGTCAGGCCAAATAACTGTTCCACAGTGGTGAAGCTGGGAAGCCTACAATCAGGAGATGAATAGAATAGCACGTTCCTCAGTTGTGTTTCTTAACAAATGTCCACAGATCTACTGTCTCTGTTATTAGAAGTAATGTATAACTATCATGACTTGTTGCCATTGATGGTGATGATCTTTTCCTTTTCCTCCTCTTTTTAAATTCCACAAAATGGAAATAAATTATTATATCTTTTAATAGTAAACCCCATACTAAGAGTACATACTTTGTATAAAGCAGTACTTGCATTATCTCTCTTACATTCCCATTGTTGGCTTTATTGGACTATGGAATAAGCTATGCTCCTTATGTGCACACGTGTTCTTGTCTATAAAGCATAACAATCACATTCACTATTCTGACACCTTGAGCTATGACAGTGACACTCCTAGGTAGGTGAGGTCATATGATAAAGTTTATGTGTTCCATGACAACATTGAATGTTCTATTTCTGCCTTGTCACTAGCAAGATAAGGCAGCCTTTTTCAATCTGGGAATCCTGCAGATGTCTGAATTCCCACATATTGCAAGCAGCATTGCCATTGCTGAAAATTTGGGGAGTTGAAGTCCATACTTCCAAAATGGACCCGAATTAGAGAAGCATGATGTAAAAAAAATAATACATTTTTTGTAGTTACAAGAATGAAGTATCTTGACCCTTTTCAGTCAGGTTTCAGGCCCGGTCACAGCACAGAAACTGCCTTGGTCACGCTGATGGATGAACTTTGGCGAGCCCGAGATGGAGGTTGCTCCTCCATCTTGGTGCTACTTGACCTCTCAGTGGCTTTCGATACCATTGACCATGGTATCCTTCTGCGACGGCTCGGGGAGATGGGAGTGGGAGGCACCGTTCTGCGGTGGTTCTCCTCCTATCTCTCTGACCGGTCACAGTCGGTGTTGGCTGGGGGACAGAGGTAGACCCCAAGATCCCTCATATGTGGGGTTCCTCAGGGGTCAATTCTTTCCCCTATGCTCTTTAATATCTACATGAAACCGTTGGGTGAGATCATCCGTAGGCATGGGGTGAGGTTCCAACAGTACGCTGACGATATTCAGCTGTACATGTCCACCCCATGCCAATTCAGTGAGGCAGTTGATGTGATGTGCCGGTGTCTGGATGCTGTAAGGGTCTAGATGGGGGTTAACAGGCTCAAACTCAACCAGGACAAGACCGAGTGGCTTTGGATGCTGCCTCCCAAAGACTTTGACATCTGTCCCTGCTTGGTTCTGGGGGGGGGGGAAATTTGATCCCTTCAGAATGGGCTCACAACTTGGGGGTCCTTCTGGATCCACAGCTAAAATTGGACCAACATCTAACAGCTGTGGCCAGAGGGACCTTTGCACAAGTTCGTCTTGTGCGCCAGTTGCGTCCCTTCTTGGACCGGGAGGCACTACTTACAGTCACTCATGCCCTTGTTACCTCCCGTCTTGACTATTGCAACACACTCTACATGGGGCTACCCTTGAAGAACGTTCGGAGACTGCAGCTAGTGCAGAATGCGGCGGCGCGTGTGGTGATGGGTGTCCCTAGATACACCCATGTGACACCCATCCTTCGCGAACTGCACTGGCTGCCTATAGGTCTCCGAGCGCAATTCAAGGTGTTGGTGATTACCTTTAAAGCCCTACATGGCTTAGGACCAGTTTACCTCCGAGACTGCCTTCTCCAACATACCTCCCTAAGACCGATTAGAGCCCACAGAGTTGGTCTGCTGGTGGTCCCATCAGCCAAACAATGTCGGCTGGCGGACCCACAAACGAGGGCCTTCTCTGTGGCAGCACCGGCTCTCTGGAATACACTACCCCCCGAGATCCGCTTTATTCCCACCCTGCCAGCCTTCAGAAAAGCAGTTAAAACATGGCTTTGTCGACAGGCCTGGGGCCAATGATTTTAATACAACACCGATCATTCTTGGCCCCATGAATGATTTATTGTATGGGTTTTTAAATTGTGGTTTTTAATGTTTTTTTAAATGTTTTAATGTCTATTGTTTTTAATGCTTTTTATATTTGTTGTTGCATGTGAATTTTTACTGTTGTGAGCCGCCCAGAGTCTCTGTGGAGTGGGCGGCATACAAATGCAACTAATAAATAAATAAATAAATAAATGAAGTCTTGTAGTTAATCTTGCATGTTACTGAGCAGTACAGTAGGAATTCATATAGCAGCTGGCAAAAAAAAAAGACAGTCACAAAAGTGTTACCCACCTTGGATAGGACACAATCTCCAATTATTGTAATAAGTTCATGTAAGTCCAGGTTATTTTTTGTTGTTTTGTTATTGTTGTTAACAATATTTTTGTTATGTTCAAACAAGATTACTCCTATTTGTCAAAATTGATAGAGCACAGCTAAATCCCACATTAGTAGAATGAATTCAGCCCCTGCACCATAAAAGGAAATTATGTTTCAATGATCTTGTGAAAACATTACCAGTGAAGAATAGCAAAGGATAGAAGGCTATGTATTTTCCCTTCGTGTATTTTTGTGGCTTGGCATTCAGAAGATCTTTTTCCTACGCAGTCTGGAAAGGATGTCAAAAGGCTGATTCTGTTTCCTTTGAGATAAGTGTGAACTACTTTAGACAGCCCAAACTAGAACAACAGCTTGAAAAGGAAATGAACAAATGTTCACTTAAGCCACTCCAGAGAACTCTGAATATAAATGAATATGACACACTTTTGAATGTCAATTGGAAGGGGAGTTGCGTTCATTTCATATTGTTCTTTCTTTAGAATGCCAGGTTAAATTAATAAACTGCCTTCTCTTTGAGCCTGCCAGAGATAAGAAAGAAATGGTGAAGTCATAAATGTGAAAGCTTCCAAATGTCAGCTTCAGGGTGGCCTGTTCCTTTGGCCCAAGAGGGCTAAACGTGTAATTCTGTGATCATTTTACCACCTGTAATATTTTGCTTTAATGCAAAGCAGCCCAGGGGAATTCTAGGTTGAGCAAAGCAGCTCTTTAACACTTTCTTCACCAGCTGCCTGATTGTTCACAGTCGTTTTTCATATGCTTTCTTTCCAGCTAGGAGGACATTTTCCTTTTAATATACTGTAGGTGGAGAAATTTCTCTTCAGACATCTTCCTTCTTTCCAATCACTGGACCACCAGTGTTGCCTCACTGGACCACCAATCAGCCTGAAAGGAGCCATGTGTTTTGCACTTCAAAAACAGTGGTGGACAATGATTTAGTTGACACCACTGTTGAAGTGGCTTGTTTCATGCCTACTGGTGCTGACATGATTTTTTTATTTACAGTACTTAAAATGTGGTAATATCAATTTATTTATATTCACATGTCTCTTGCCTTGCCTCTCTTTTAAAGAAGTAAGGCAAAAAGACTGATTACGTCTGGCCTTTATTTTGTATTTAGAGAGATCCTATAAAATAGAGAAGGCTGACAACAACCAGTTAACCCTTCATGACTCACCTGGTGACTTTCATAATGTAGTGAACATGGGTTTTAGGGATAGTATGATGATGTGTAGTTTCTTCAGTAAACCATGGTTAAACCAACCATAACTTAACACAATATGTAAAACCAAATCTATGAATTCCAGTGGTCATTATTTTAGCTCAAAGCAGTTTATCCTTGGCACCCAAATCATATGCAGCTCCTCATGAGCAGGTTTGTAACAGGGGTTTGCAGCATGCTGAGATTTTATTGAAACAATGAAATATTCAGTGACACTATAATGCAAACTTTGGCTTTATCATTTGCATGCAGGGGTACAATTTGCATTAATATATTGTGACCCACATTTTGTCATTTGCCTTTGCCACTGTCACCTCCCGAAATCATTATGTTTATTTGCTTGAGTTATACTCCAGTTTTCTACTCTAGATGGGCTCAAATCATCTAAGAAAAATGTCAGAACAAATCTTTTGAATTTAATAGTTAAAGACACAGTTTAAGCATAATACTAAAATTAATTAGCAATTATACTAGGGTGAAACTTACTATTTTCTAGATTCTGGATTTTCATATGCAAGGCAGTGAGGCTAAATGCAGTTCCTGGAGGATAGCATCCATGGTTTAGGAATATGCAGGAGAAGTCCGTTTTCATGTGACAAAAAGGAGGGCATATTCAAAAGGATCTCTGTAGATGGTAATGATTGGACAAATATATAAGAGGAGAGGTTGTGCCTAATATTTAGTACGGGTTATAGCATGTATTTTTATCAATAAGTTGGAGATTAGTCCAGCATCTCTTCAGTGATAAAAAGAGATATTCCAAATTACTTGATCATAAATAAACATGAATAAATAAATAATCACAAAATGACCTTGGATATTGTTTCTAATAAAAGTAGAGATGGAGTAACTGTTTGAGAAATACTAATGGGTTCTGAATTGCTCTTTAGCGGTGCTGCTCCCAAATATTATTTTAATCTAATGATCTTATGCTGATCCATAAGGTTTAGCTGTTTGCAAGCACCAGTAGGACTTTTGCTGACATCAAGACTGAAATGACAATGCTTTCTGGTTTCGTTTATAGATAAGAGATAGGATATGGGAACAAGAGATCATTTGTTGTGTTTTAAGTTACTAAAATTGTTTATACTTCATCACGAATTGTTGTGATGAAGGTGGGAAGTTATTTCTTATATACTTCTTTTTCTTTACTATATTCTTATTTTTCTCTTTCTTCCTTTTTTCTTTTTCCATTTTTTATTCATTTAATTTTTAATTTTTTCAATTTGTATTCATTTTTACTGTTGTAATTATAATTCTTAAAAAATATTAAGACTTTTTAAAAACTGATCTTAAAAATGTGCAACTCTTGCTAAGATGATAGTCTGGACTCTGTGACAATAGCTTTGTTACTAAAATGCCCCTCTAGTAACAGAGTAACAGAGTTGGAAGGGACCTTGTAGGTCATCTAGTCCAACCCCCCGCTCAAGCAGGAGTCCCTACACCATTTCCGACAAATGGCAGTCCAATTTCCTCTTGAAAGTCTCAATTGTTGGAGCTCTCACAACCTCTGAAGGCAAGCTGTTCCACTGGTTGATCGCTCTCACTGTCAGAAAATTTCTCCTTATTTCCAGGTTGAATCTCTCCTTGGTCAGTTTCCATCTATTATTCCTTGTCTGACTTCCTGGTGCCTTGGAAAATAGCCTGACCCCCTCCTCTCTGTGGCAGCCCCTCAAGTATTGGAACACTGCTATCATGTCTCCCCTGGTCTTTCTCTTCGCTAGACTAGCCATGCCCAGTTCTTGTAACCACTCTTCGTATGTTTTAGTTTCCAGCCCCCTAATCATCCTGGTTGCTCTCCTCTGCACTACTTTCTCTGCATCTTTTTTATAGTGTGATGACCAAAACTGGATGCAGTACTCTAGGTGTGGTCTAACTAGGGCTTTATAGAGTGGTATTAGTACCTCCCTAGACCTAGATTGTATCCCTCTATTAATGCAGCTTAGGATTGTTTTGGCTTTTTTGGCTGCAGCTGCACACTGCTGGCTCATGTTTAGCTGGTTGTCTACTAAGACTCCAAGATCCCTCTCACAGTCACTGCTATTGAGTGTGGTTTCACCCAGTTTGTATGTATATTTTTGGTTTTTCTTACTGAAGTGTAGGACTTTACTTTTCTCTGCATTGAATTTCATTTTATTAGATAGGGCCCAGCGCTCAAGTCTGTCAAGATCCATCTGGATCTTGAGCCTGTCTTCTGGGGTGTTAGCTGTTCCTGCCAGCTTAGTATCATCTGCAAATTTGGTTAGTTCCCCTTCCATTCCCTCATCTAGGTCATTTATGAAGATATTAAAGAGTACTGGCCTAAGACGGAACCTTGTGGTACTCTACTGCTTACTTCTCTCCATGTAGACTTAGACCCATTGAGGACTACTCGTTGAGTACGATTAGTCAGCCAGTTGTGAATCCATCTGGTGGTGTAGCTGTCTATCCCACTTTTTTCCTAGCTTACGAAGAAGTAGGCTGTGGTCTACTTTGTCGAATGCTTTGCTGAAGTCTAAGTATATTATGTCCACAGTGTTTTGCTGGTCTACTAGCCTCTGTCCCTTTTGTTTAGTCAGTGTGTATTTATCTTTCTCTCCGGTCACTGAATGTATGAGAAAAGAGTGGGAAGACTGATCATCATAGCTAGCTTTGTGCTGTCTTACTTCTCCCCCTGCCACTTTCCCAGCACATCTTATTTTAGGCAATGACCTAAATATTATTTTTTATGAACATTGTTTTCTTCTTTTTCTTAAAATATAAATACCTTATGCTGAGGTAAGGATCAAATTTCCAACTCTTCGGGTTATTCTATAATGCAGATTTTTATTAGTTTTGCACATTTTAAATGGGGCAGTGATAAATGATTACAGGAGAGAATTTACATTTTGTAATTTATCTGCCATATGTATATTGGCATTTCTAGAATCAATAGAAGATTTTACAACTGATTTGTCCCCATATAGCAAGTACTTCCCTTTGGCTTTGCCATCTATAATTTATAATTGTTACAGCCCAAGGGTTCTTGCCACTCCCTTGAATCAAAGTCAAATGCTTGCCTCAATCAGGCAGATGGGATGTCCAAGTGCAATAATCTTTGATTAAGTTAATCTAGCTAATCAGATTCTTTTATAGATGTATAATCTTCGGTTTTCATCAGTTAAAATATTTCCCAGATTTCCAGCATAGAATCAATTATTAATACATGAATTATAACGTGCATAATAAAGTTGAAAGATGGCAAGGTCAACCTCAAGTTTTTATTTTCTAGTTCCTGATTTGATAAATGCTGTAGAATTGCAAAAAAGACCATGTTGTGCTTCTAGTAAATTATTGGGTCAAAATCAGTAAAAGTTTGCTTAGGATAGGAAGCTTCATTCCCCCTGAAGTGCGGACCAAGCATAAACTGTATTATGCTAGTTTTGCAATCATCATCATCATTGATTGTCCTATCCAGAACCTTGAGCTTTCCTTTGCCAGTTGGACCTGCAATACTTGCTGATGTTGTCAGTCCATTTTGTTTTAGGTCTTTTTTGTGGACACTTTTGATCAAGTGGAATCCATTGTATGACTGCCTTAGTCTACCTGCCATCAGTTCTTGCTATGTGACCATCCCATTTCCATTTCAATTCTTTTACTCTTTTGATGGCATCGTATGTTTGTTTGTTCTCTAATCCATTTGCAGGTCTTTCTATCTTGTCTTGTGATGCTGAGCATACATCTTTCCATTGGTCTTTCTGCCACTCATAGCTTTTGTATTGATTGTTAGGTTAGTGTCCATGTTTCACTGGCATATGTTAGAACAGGTATCACACACTGACCAAAAACTTTTCTCTTCAGGCATAGGGTAAGGTTGTTCTTGAAAATTATGCTTAACTTGCCAAATGTTTGCCAACCACATTTAACACGATGTCCAATTTCCTTTTTTTGTATCACCTTCATTGAGATCCATTGGCCAAGGTATATGTAGTGGTCTACTACATTTAGTTCTTCTCCAGATATAGTTCTTTTTCCTTCTTTGGTGAATTTATTAAACATAACCTGGCTCTTTTTTAGGTGTATTTTTAAGGCCAAATGGGTCTCCTGCTTTGTGCAGCTCTTTGTAACTCTTCTGGGCCTTGTGAGAAGAGAACAACATCATCTGCAAATCTTAAGTGGTTTAAACAGGTGCCATTGATTTTTATTTCAGCTTTTGCCCACTCTAGTTTGCGAAATACTTCTTCAAGGCTGGCCGAGTAAAAGATAGGTGATATTGGATCATAGTGCCATACACCTCATTCTATGTTGATTTACACTTTAAAATTGTCGCTATTGTTTTTTCATATACTGATTGTAGTAAGTTTATGTAAGCAGTGTCTGTGTCTTGGGTAAGCAATGCATTGATTATTGCTTGCTGGAATACTGAGTCAAATGCCTTTTCGTAGTCAATGAAAGCCATGCACAGAGGCATGGTGTACTCATCATGCCTTTCAATGACTTGCTGAACAACTTGGATATGATCCATTGTGCTGTGGCAACATTTAAAACCTGCCTGCTCCTTTGGCTGTGTATCATTTAATGTTCTCAATATAGTCTTGCAATATCCAGCCAATAATCTTAACTGAGCTTTTACCTTATTGCACTCTCAGGTTTTTTTTTTTTTTTACAAAAGTAGAGATCTTGGTTTAAATAAAATCTCAAAAGGAAATTACCAATCTTAGCTTTTCTCTTTACCTATATTGACCAAATAACACAGCAGTATAGTATTGGTGATAATGATCTCTCTTGTACCAAAAGGATGACAAAGCTAATAGGTTACCTTCTAATTGCCAATCTATCACCCTCTTAAATATTTTTTAGCAAACTGTATATAAAATCTCTGAAAGGAATTTTTCTAAAGAAGCATAAAGCATCCTTTTATTGTGTGATTTAAAAAGATCTTTAAAACAACATTAAAATAAGTAGGACCAATAATTAAATAATAGCCTTACTCCACCCTGACTTTAACTGCAACACATATATTAGCAAAGTATTTATAAAAAAATCCAAGTTTATTGGCATGTCCATATAGCCAGGCCAGAAAGAGAAGATAAAAGGATATTGGTGGGGCAATTGCAGGTAGTCCTTGACTTATCACCACAATTGAGCCCAAAATTTCTGTGGCTAAGCGAGACAGATGTTTAGCATGTTTTGCCCCATTTTATGAACTTTCTTGCCACAGTTGTTAAGTGAATCACTGCAATTGTTAAATTAGTGATATGGTGTTAAATGAATTTGGCTTTCTCATTGACCTTGCTTGTTAGAAAGTCAGAAAAATTGATCACATGATCCCAGGACACTGCAGCTGTCTTAACTATGAACCAGTTACTAAACATCCAAATTTTGATCACATGACCTCGGGGAAAAATAACTTCTTTCAGTGTTGTTGTAACTTTGAGCGGTCACTAAATGAACTGTTGTAAGTCGAGGACTACCTGTATTGTTGAAATTTATAAAGTTAAGTGAAAATAATAAAGTGGCAAACTTTCTATGAGCCTTGTGTATTTGCAAAGGTATGTTGTCTGAAACACAACTATAGGGAAATATGAAATGGAGAAGCTAGTCTTTCCGTTTCAGAGGAGTTTTTAAACATTGCAAGCCAGCCAGAACCATGCCTTATGCTTCGTTACATTAGATATTCTAATAGTTAAATGATGAGGCAAATTATGCAGCAACAACTCTGTCCATTCATTTTGTAAGAACTATATTCCCCCCTCCCCCGTTCTTTGTTTTTACCAATGGACAGTCAGAGCTTTGAGTGACATTCATGCTGCCTGTAGAAAGAGCTCCTACTTAATTTTTCACTCTAGGGACATTTTTTTTCAACTTTACCTGATATGAAGTTATTATGCTACCTCATTAAAACATTTCATTTCAGAAAGGTTTTAGTATAATTGTAATTGGGCTGTGGTGTATATAGTTCCCATTTTAGCTAAAAAGCTGAATAGTATACTGATATTTTTAATTGTATAATCAATGAACTAATAACTAAATAAATTCAATAAATAAATAAATAATATTGTTTGCTGTTTGTTTATACAGTATTAGGCTGCTAGTTTTAACTTCATTTTCTTCCTAGATGAGGTCTCTCCGCTTTCGTATTATCTGACCTGGGACAATGTGGCATGCAGTTGCTAGTAATTACTTTTTCTCATGTTGTGTTCTAATAGAATTTTACCTGAATCTGTGGTTTGTTATGTGTAGAGCATAGCCTGAGGTTGCTGCTCGATGAGCCCAAAAGCTATTACCAAATTGATGGTAGTCAAGGGAAAATGTTGATGGTGAACCATGGAAAATATTTGTTTAAATATCCTCTTTCCTTTTTATATTAGTGGTCAAGATGGCTTATATTTATTAGAAAAAAATGGTAAAAATAGAATTGTAAGATCTATAACAAGAAATACACCTAATTTTATGGAAAACTGCAATTTATTTCCACTACATTTACCCAAAGATTTTCCTTGCATTTAATAAAGGAGGATTAGGATTAGGAGTTGTTCCACTGTGTGTCAAAAGTATTTGCTTAGAAATCCAAACGAATGCATATTATCGTACCCTAGACAATATATAACTTAAAATGAGCAAAGGAATATACTATTTTTAAGAATACTTTATTATGGCTAGTGACCAAAGCTGACTACAACATCAAGACAACTAAACCTTTTTTGAAAAAGGATTGATTAGATGAAACTAGGCTACATCATTATCTTACAATGAATAGCAATGGTGACTGAGCATGATCTACTTTCCAAAAAGTCATCTCTGAGGTCTCTCTTAAGGGAGAAAATATAAAATTGGTATTTGTTTTGCAGTGTCTGGTACAGGCAAAAGAGTCGCAGTTCAGTCTTTATGCCAATATAATAACAGGTACAGCAACAATGTACATGCAATATTGATCCAATTGCTTCCAGGATTTATCAGCTTAAGTGTTCTTATACAGATGTGTCACTGAATCTCCCTTCCAAAGGAGGGGAATGTACTAGATCAAATCTGGCAAATATAAAAGCGAGGGCATAGAATGTTGGTGAGATAATTAAATACTGTGAATTGTCTCCTTAGCATGCCTAAACTATAGATTTCTAGAGCACAGCTCCAGTTCTTTTGTAAGTCTTAAGTTGAGAATCTGCTCCTTTATTTTTTGACAGAGTTTTTGCACAGCCAGTGTAGATTAGATTTTGTGTGGAAATCCATATAGATTGTTCAATTAGACTATTTGAATTAGTCGGAATAGGATAAAGTTCTCTTGCAAAGTCAGAGAGCTTTAAAAGAAGAATAATTCAAGCCAATATCTCAGATGTGAAAGTCACATTTGGGCCTTTTGTGAAGTCAGACCTGTTTCTCGGCTTCATAAAGATTTAGAACCCTATCTAGATATGTAGTGTAGGACTCTTAGAAGTTTGATTGGACAACTTGAGGGCCTCACAAAGGAATATAGAACAGGAAATAGTACTTTTGCTATCTACATTGCTGCCCAATCAAGTTTTCCCAAAGCAAATTGAGGGATGAGGTAGCAATGACGAGAGCAGATTTCAGTGATACCAACTCTTCTTGGGAAGCAAACTTTGTCAAGGATGGTCATTCCAGAAATTCCTAACTTGTGTTACTGAAAATGTTCTTCAGATGGTGAAAGAACAAAAGGATCAGCTATCTTCAGTTGATGCTGAGCAGCAAGAAAGACAATCAAGGAAACTGAATTATTAGGAAATTTATTAAATTTGTTTGCCGCCCATTTTACTGCAAGGTGACTAAGAAAAATCAATATGATATGATCAGTTATGGTATCATGCCATCATCTCTACTATATCTGAGTATTTATAAGCAGGAGCAATGACAAGAAACTACCATATTTTTCGGAGTATAAGACGCACCGGAGTAAAAGACGCACCTAGATTTTAGAGGAGGAAAACAAGGAAAAAAGTATTCTGAACCAAATGGTGCAGTAATATATTATTTAATAAAATACCAGTGTAGCAGAATACTTTTTACAATCATGTATACTTTTTAAAACCATGTACACTTTTTACAACCATGTATACTTTTAAAAAACTTCAAACTTAACAGCTTTAAGACTAGTGGACTTCAACTCCCAGAATTCCTCCTCTAGTCATGCTAGCTCAGGAATGGGAGTTGAAGTCCACAAGTCTTAAACTTGCCAAGTTTGAAGACCCTTGTACCCCTAACCCCTAACCCAGGGGTCTTCAAACTTGACAGCTTTAAGACTAGTGGACTTCAACTCCCAAAATTCCTCCTCCAGTCATGCCAGATGGGGTAATTAGAAGGCAAAAACGCCCCAATTTTTGCAAAAACGGCCCGTTTTTCACTCATTTTGTTTTGCAAAAACAGGGCATGCAGAGGATCTGGGAAGCCTGCAGAGCACTCCTAGGGGGTGGGGAAGGCAAAAATGCCCCAATTTTTGCAAAAAACGGCCTGTTTTTTGCTCGGTTTTTTGCAAAAACAGGGCATGCAAAGGATCTGGGAAGCCTGCAGAGCACTCCTAGGGGGTGGGGGAAGGCAAACCCCCCAATTTTTGCAAAAAAAGGCCTGTTTTTTGCAAAAATTGGATGCGGGGGTGGGGCTTTGGGAGGCTAAAAATTGCTGTATTCGGTGTATAAGACGCACCGACATTTCCACCCTCTTTTTGGGGGCAAAAAGGTGCATCTTATACTCCGAAAAATACGGTATTCTTTGTTCCAATAGCTCAGACTTTGGGGAAACAGCCAGACACAGACAGTGTGCATTGGAAACAGGAGAAAGTGGACTAATGTTTTTTTTCTCCTTTTCATTGGGGAACAGGGTAACTACAACTAGTTTAGAGACCATGTCTTGACAGAATGATAAGCATTACATTCTCTGAATGGGGTATTGTTTGGCTCAATAGCTTACAGCAATGGGCTGAAAATAACAAAACGGAAGTTAACAGAAATAAATGCAAAATTCTTCACTTAGAAACAAGTAAATCAAATGCACAAGTAGAGTCTCTGAGGCTGGGTAATAAGAGTTATGAAAAAGATTTTGGAATAGTAATTGGTTGCACAATGGCTATAAATATAAATGAATATAAATCAGCAGTATGATATGGATTTTTAAAAGACAAATGTAATTTTAGGTTGCATCAATAAAAATGCAGTTTTCATATCATGGGAAGAAATGGTTCATCTTTATTCTATGTTCACTATCCCTAGCTTTAAAGACTGTGGTCAGTTCTGAGCACTACACTTTAAGCAGCAATCAGAAGGACTGGCAGATTCAGAAAAGGGAGCAAAAATGATCAGGGGATTGAAAATGAGATCCTGTGAAAAGGAATAGAAACAACTGAGAATATTTAACCCTGAGAACAGAAGACAGAAGGCACTGTTCAAAATTCAAAGGAATGTCATATTAAAGAAAGTCAAGATTTGTTTTCTGCTGTTCTAGGATGCAGGGCAGAAATTTAAATTGGACAAAGTAAATTTACTTTGACAGTTTGAAAATAATAAGAGGAGTTTGAGAGTGGAACCAATCAGCCAGAGGAGTAATGGATACTCCCTCATTGTAGTAGGGCAAGTGGGGGCTTAACAATCATGAACCTGGAATATTTTGATTTTGGTTCTTCCAGGAGATTGGATTTGATACCTTAAAAGCCTCTTTCCAACTCTGTGAAAAGTTTGAATGAATTTCTGTATCTATAATTAATTATTTATTAAGTTCAGGAGATTTGTCTTGGAGTGTAATTGTATGTTTGGTCATACAAGGAATTGGGCTTACTCCAGTTGCAGCCTTAACATAGGAATAGAGTATATGGAAATTGCTACAATATTAACTACGCTCACTGTTGTTGCTGGGAACAGTAGTTTGCCATTCCCTGGAAGTTCTCCATTGGCAGTAGAGATAAGCATAAGCTGTAATGTGGTGAGAATATGGCGATTCTATAATTATTCTGATTCCAATTTTTATGAAGAGTGAAGTTATACATCTGAGAGAAATCTTCTAGTATTTTAGGAGGAAATTGAGTACAAGCAACTTCATTTGCTTCGTGCTTCTGGGATTTGGGTTTTTAGCTTATTTTCACGTGGTTTGCACTAACGATGATTAAAAATAGTGCTATAGCAGATGAATTCTCTCAGCAGGACTTTCTATATTTATTGCTTTGTTTTTTAGCTTCCTGTGCTGGGTTAGCATATTCAAATTTAAACATGAAAGCAATATTTTTGATCATGCTGTTATGTAAAAACGAACAGATCTTAATGCATAAATTTTCAGAAAATATCTTTAGCTATCCTAATAAAACAGATTCCTTGTGCCCAGTTGTATTGGTGGTCCTCAGTCTGCACATTAAAATACCTGCTAGACAGGTTCTTTCATAAAGAGGTAAAGACTAAGTTTTCTCCTCAACTGAATTCGGGGTCCAATCTCTAAAAAATCAAACCACAAAGCCATCAAAAATATTGTAGAGGGGCAAGATGCAATCTGTTACAATCAGAATAGCTTCTTTGCATTCACAAATGAAACAGCTGGACAACTTTACAGAACATTGCAGTTTTCTTATCCTAACCACTATAGTACATTGTGTTCAAGAAGCTGAAAGAAGAATGGCTTTATGTTACCCTATGGGATCTTTCCAGGTATTGATGTCAGATCTGCCTGTGCAATTTTCTTCAACTAAATCTGTCCATTCTGATATGAAAATGTAACAATTACTGCCAGCCATGTTATTTTGTCTCTGCTTTAGCTATATTTTTAAACCACTGTTGTAACGGCTTCCCTTTGCTGATTTCTAGTCCCCAAAAGATGCTTTTGACAAGAGGTCATGGCTTCATCATATAAATCCATAGGCAAGTTAGAAACTTTTGTTTCTACTTATCAGCTGCACTTCTGCTGGCTCTGCAGATTGCATTGATCATTTCCACAGCAGGCTCCAGTTTAATGGCCCAACAGAATAAACTCCCTGCTGATTATTCTCTTGTAGGACTTCCTTGGCTCCTGTTGCCATTAATGGAATAGCTTCCATTGGCCCAAATTCAAGATGCCTTTGCACATGAGTAAGCATCATTTGAAGTGGAGAGTATGTTCATGCTTAGATACATTTAATGAAAATAATGGGAGTGTACAAAATACTTTTATAATAAAAATGTATCAAACTATTATAATATATACCACAGGCATGAGCATCTTATGAAGCTTATGAGCCTTAACATACCTATCTACCACAACTTTTTGATGTGTAGAGGCAAACATTTTCAAAATGGATAAAGAGAAAACTCTTCATATATGGAAAGAACCACCATTGATTTCTGCTATTATATTGTCATAATAGTTGTAGAAAGAACAATGATATATTTAACCAAACAAAATACAAGCCCCTAAAGCATGTTTGATAAATCATGCAATTTGTTTGAGAAATGCTTTTAATTACTTGTTTTTAAATTAAGAACAATTAAAAATATTAAGCTTTTAGTATTTATGTAAATAAATTGTTTTCTTTATCAACAAGCTTTATTACTGGAATAGTTTTCCAAACCATACTCAAAAAGGGATATCAGCAAATAAAATTTCCTGAATATTTGGAAAGGTGAAAATAATTGTGTTAAAGACTAATGATCTGAAGATGGCAGCATTGGGTGAGATACTTCATTTAATGGTTTAACAAGCCTTTGTGAACTAGACTGAATCTGCCATAGTTTGTATTCAGTAAAAGTACTTTAGTAGCTTTTTCATAGAAAAGAGTTTAATCAAACACAATATTGATGAAAATTAGAATTTGGCAAATACAAACCATATAGAACTACCAGGAAATTTTGTTTTTGCTTATATATATGATAGATAACTTATGGTTTATGGACAACAGTGGTGTACTAATACAGCTGGTTTGTTTAGTCAGTTAAACATAGTTCAGTCAAATAATGAAGTTGCACGATGTATGAACTATTTATAAAGCAGGATTTAGTTCTTGTATTGCTCTGGATATGAAAGATTGTAGGAAGTCTAGCAAAGGAAAAGAACATTTCAATTGCTTAAATTGCCTTAGTTCATTGAAAATGAAGATGGAAAATTCCTATTTCTAAGTAAGACTTTGTATTTACTGCCGACCAGCATTAAAGAAACCTTACTGAGATATTGTGTACTTCTTGGTTCCTTGATCTTGTCCAGCTGTATGCGGCTTGACAATGAGGAAGAGAGAAGCCAAAGTGCCTCATTAAGGAGAAATCTTCAGTATTGTCTCCTGTGGCCTCCCAGCCTGAAGACTGCCCTTCTGCTTTCGTTGGATTCAGATAATATTTTCCCAGTACTATATCTCTTCCTTCTGCATTATAGAAGCAAAAACACATAATGACTGTATTTCTACAACTGAACTGGCTACTAAATTAACCAATTTTCTGATTTGTGCAATACACTGAATCATAAACTGACCAAATGGGATAGATTTATACAACATACTGAGACACACAAAAATAAAACCAGGCCAAAGTCTTAGCAACCTTTGCATATTGTGGAAATGCAGCAGGTAACTTTGTTTAAGCAAACTTAGCCAAGTTAAAAGTTTTAAGAAAGTTTTAAGAGCCGAGGTGGCGCAGTGGTTAAAAGCAGCACTGCAACTACTTCAGTGACTGCTAGTTCAGCAGTTCAGCTGTTCAAATCTCACCAGGCTCAAGGTTGACTCAGCCTTCCATCCTTCTGAGGTCGGTAAAATGAGGACCCAGATTGTTGGGGGCAATATGCTGAACTCTGTAAACCGCTTAGAGAGGGCTGTAAAGCACTATGAAGTGGTATATAAGTCTAAGTGCTATTGCTATTGCTAAAGTGAAGACAAGTTTGAAACATTAAGGCAGTTGTTTTTTAGCTTAGACCGCAGAGATTTCTTTGGGAACTGTCCATGGTCCTGATTTCTTCCTAATAACCATTCTCTTGCCTAAGGGAATTGGGAATCCTGTCAGAATTGGAGTTGATTTCAATATTTTTATGGGTATCTTTTAATATCTTAGAAGGTATGGCTTTTATCTTGATTTTATCTCTTATCTCCCCTCCCCTCCCCTCCTCTTCCCTTTTCATTCCATTCTTGGGAATATATCACATTTGTCCTTAAAAATCCTATTTCAAATCAAATAAATAAATAGACACCCAACCTATAGAGAAACATGTTTTTGACATCTGTTGCATTAAAAAGAGAGAACTGAAATAGATGATACATTATATATTCAGCCAGTATATCCTCTTTGGAAGCTGTCCATGTTAAATTATTTGCTTATATTTATTTGTCTGTGTTTATAAACCATGCAGACTAAAAGCTGTTAAAATTTCACAATTAAATCCATAAGAAAGTACATAAATAAGCTATTGGATGATTATATATTTAAATAAATAAAGGCATGTATATTGGTAAAAAAGGGCATTCACAATCTACTGGAGATAAAGGCCATGATCCATGGAAACCCACAGCCTAGTGGACTAGAGTGGCCTTGCCCCAATGAAGTGCTTCATACCATGAAGCAATGCAATTTTATTGACCAAGATAAAATGGCAATCGATTTTTCCTTAACAGGGTCCTGTACATTGCCTAAGTCCTTAGGTTTTAATAATATTTTGCTGAGATAAACTGGAGTCTATGTGATTGGCTTATACACAAATCTTATAAACAAATAATACTTCCAATATTCAAAAGAGATTTCTGCACATAAAAAAGATGACTGGACATGTTGAAAGAGGCTTCTGCTTCTGACTATTGAAAGTGTCAAACAAGGCAGTAAGAATAGACAAAAAAAAAGCAGTATAGCTTATTTGCTTTGCCTGAAGAAACTTACTGTACTGTGAAGCTGGTTTAAGGAGGTAATTCACTTAGGGCTTTGTTGAAACAGAGCACCCTTCCAGAGGTCATCAGGTTACCAACTACCAACTGTACATGAGAAATTGATTTTTTTGAAATTAGAGTGAGGGTGAGGGTGAGGGTAATAAGCCCCTGCTAAAGTGATCTATGGGAAAATAAGGACCAAAGTCTATCTGTCTGGTGCAAATCCCTTGTGGTGGGATGAACAGTCTCTTGGATTCAGTTAAAGTTTATATAAACAAAGCAGCTTCAGAACTATGGCAATTATAGTATTATATTATAAGCTGTTTGGTGTAGTGGTTAAGGTACCAGGCTGGAAACTGGGAAATGGTGAGTTCTAATCAGGCCTTAGGCACAAAACCAGCTGGGTAACTTTGGGCCAGTCGTTCTCTCTCAGTCTTTGGAAGCAGGCAATACTGAATCGTTTTAGAAAGTTTACCAAGATATCTGCAGAAACTTGTTCACAAAGTCGCTAGGAGTCAGGACTGAGTTAAAGGCACCCAACCCCCCCCCCCACTTCTTATCATAGAGTTTTCCTCTGTCTATTTGTGACTTGTTTGGCAATTTCTTAATTGGGATACTTTTTTACTTGATTATTGATCTGATGTTAATCTTAGAGTTAATCTATGCTCATCTGGGTGCTGATTCCTGGTGAAGAGGTGCTTAGGTCTTTTTGTTTCCTTTTCGGCTTGCTAATTGTCTCTTTTGCATAGTCCATATATATTATGTATGTGTATGGAATTCCCTAGCGTTTTTGGACTTGGCTTGGTCTAGGATGATCACAGCTTCCCATTTGAAACTATGGTCAAGTCTGTCCATGTGTTATGAAATTAAAGAGTTTTCATCATGTCTCTTGACTGTTAATTGGTGTTCATGGATGTGTTCTGTCATCTGGAATATTAAAAATATTCCAACAAAATGGATATCCATGCAACTTTATCATAAAGTGCCTGACCACTCAACCTAATATAGCACAACCAACACAGTTCCTTGAAAGAATAACACTGACATACAGTTTAATGACTGCAACAACCACTATGTAAGACAAACAGGCAGACGATTGGCAGAATGCATCCATGAACACCAACTAGCAGTCAGAAGACATGATGAAAACTCTTTAATTTCACAATATGTAGACAGACTTAATCATGGTTTCAATTGGAAAACTATGACCATCCTAGACCAAGCCAAATCCAAAAATGCTAGGGAATTTCTAGAAACCTGGCACTCTGACAAGTTGGTCATCAATAGACACATAGAGCTAAACAACATCTACACACTGTGCAAAAGAGACAATCAACAAACCTAAAAAGGAACAAAAAGACCTAACCACTTCTCCACCAGCAATCAGCATCCAGATAAACATAGATTAATTCCAAGATTAACATCAGATCAACAATCAAGTAACCAATAAAAAGCTGTCAAACAAGCCCAACAAAAGAATCACTAAGACCAGCCCCACTAACACCAACAGGGCAAGCCACTAGAACAGTGATGGCGAACCTATGGCACGCGTGCCACAGGTGGCACGCGGAGCCATATCTCCCGGCACGCGAGCCGTTGCCCTAGCTCAGCTCCAGCATGCATGTGTATGCTGGCCAGCTGATTTTTGGCTCGCAGGGAGGCTCTGGGAGGGTGTTTTTGGCTTCTGGAGGGCCTCGGGGAGGGGCAGGGGGGCGTTTTCACCCTCCCCAGGCTCCAGGGAAGCATCTGGAGCCTGGGGAGGGTGAAAAATGGGCCTACCAGGCCCACCAGAAATTGAGAAATGGGTCATTTCCAGCCTCCATGGGGCCTCCAGGGGGATGGGGGAGGCCATTTTCGCTCTCCCCAGGGATTAAATTATGGGTGTGGGCACTCGCGCATGCATGATAGTGCGCGTGCATGCACTTTCGGCACCCGAGGAAAAAAAGGTTCGCCATCACTGCACTAGAATATAAATTGAGAGCAAGCCCCACTCCTTACTGGCATTGATTATGTTACCTAATTTGGATAATAAAACATCTGCAAGAAAACAGCCAAGCTCAAATAGCACCAAGGTCCCCTCATTTCAACCCTGAACTACAAATATTCTTCTTTATAGGTTTTGAAGAATTATTACATAAGTACTATATACACTTTCACCATTTAATAAATAAATTCTTGTGAATTTAATTATCCAGGGGCCCCCTTAAGACAATATTTTTGAATATGCTATTAAAACACATCCAGCATTTGCATTCTGAACATCTGGGTAGCAGATTTACAGATGTGTTCTTGCATTTATTTATTTCACAATAAATCTGTTCGTAAACAATGGTGATTTTTATTAGGGCTGTGCAATTCTTCAGATATAATTCCCAAAGCTACTTTCGTTAGACAGATGTGAAAACACACTAGTTGCTTGCAACACTTTAGACCCGTGATGGCGAATCTATGGCACGCATGCCACAGGTGGCACGCAGGGCCCTCTCTGCAGGCACACGAGCTATCGGCCAGGTCAGCTCCACCGCACATGCGCGCGCACCTCCCGCCGGCCAGCTGATTTTCGGGTCTCTGCCCTGCATACAGATAACTTGGGATGCGAGGCTTCCTCCCCGCGCTATTTTGGGATGCGAGGCCAAAACGGTTTGCGCTTGCATGCACAGGGGGAGCATGGGGGGGTTGCGTGTGCATGTGCAGAGGGTGGGGCATGTGGGAGGGGCATTGCATTATGGGTGTGGGCACGTGCACGCACTCTTTTGGCACCCGAGGAAAAAAAGGTTAGCCGTCACTGCTTTAGACTAACTGTGATTTTTCCAGGAATTAGATATTGGCTGCAGTAGTAAAAATGCAAGTGCTTTAAAAATGTATAACTTTTACACTGTACATACAAGTATCACTTTTACACTGTGCATACCCTGCAACAGCCTTTTGGCATAGAATCTGAAGCACTGCACAGTCCTAATTCCTATCATGATTTACATTAAATAGATTTATGATAACCCCTGGTATTCATGGTGTTACTATTTAGTAGTTTTCTTTCACATCATTTATTTAAAAACAAAAAATAGTATGAGGAAGGGCTTGCCTGGTGACGTGTCTAATTTTTGAGTGTATCTAGATTTATTCTAATATATGCATGTATGTGTCTGTGTATTTCATTTTACAGTGTTATTTCTTCACTATTGAATTTGGCCTTTGTAAGCAAGATGGACAACTGAGGGCTTATGGAGCAGGCCTTTTGTCTTCTATTGGAGAGCTCAAGGTACTGATGTAAACAAAACTCTATTATTTATCACTAGAAGCCAACTCTATGATTTCTACATATTTCTCGTGTGTGTAATTTTACACTGAACTCATCATTGCTTTAACTTTACTTTCAAATCATCCTGGGAGCCATTCGGCTGAAAGGCAATATATAACTGTTTCTAACAAATACATTAGAAAAGCTATACAGTTTCAATTAAATCTTGTAGAAGAACAATGGGAACATTAGATCATAATGCTAATCTGGGATGGAAATGATTTTTTTGAATGCCAATCCGAAATATGTATCTTGACACATGTATTAAGGCATATGCCATACTTCAGTCTGATTCTTGTATTTGAATGTGATTCAAGCAAATTACCTATTTGAATTAGATCAGGTGCTTCTGAATTAATTCAACTATCTCATGGACTTTGTGATATGCATACATACTCCTATCAGATCAAATCTTTGATTTGACTTGATTCTTTGGATAAACTCTTCACACTGAATTGCAAATTCAAACTGAATCTCTTCATGAAATCCAAAATTCAATTAGAACTTAGTTCATTTACATCCCCTCCCAGTACCTATATTTAGTAAATTGATTTTCCAGCTTCATATATGTGTTTGCCATATTCTATGACCTGTACTAGTACAACAAATATAATTTTGTTTCAGTCTTTTGCAGTAGAAACATTGGAATTTAAGCTGTATCAATGTTTAAGCAGTTAAACAAGAAGCCCAGAGTCCTAATTATGATATCTTGACAACAATCCTAAACTCTAGTGGTAGAGGTATCAGGCCTCACACAGTAGCAGTTATTATTGACAACTTTGTAGGATGATTATGCTCAGCAATTGATAGGCCAACATGTACAGTTCTAGTTATGTTGGAAATCTTAAATCTATTTAAGCATAATCCCCACAAATTAAACCTCTAAACGTCTTGACACTGGTATTCTAGGTGGCACATTAGTTTCAGTCTAGCAATCATTTTGCCAATGAAGTTATAAAAAAAGGTGCTTGTGCCCTCAAGAAAATTCAAACTTGCTGTTCAGCCAAGATTTATTTATTTATTGAAGACATTTATATTCTGTCTTTCATAATATATACCCCAAGGCAGCTTACAACACAAATTAAAGTAATAAATACAGCTAGACAGAAACAGTTACAAATACCAAATCCACTAAAAATGACAAAGTGAGTATATGATAATACTGTTGGTGTTTAAAAAGTACCTGTGCTTTAATGATATCCAGGTTAGGTTTAGGCAGTAATGAACTCTACCTGGAGTAATTCCAAAGCTAGTTAAGCAAATTTAAACTAGTGCAGAATATGGCTCATTAATGATGCAGGATTCTTGAAATGTGTGATATCTCTGTTGTGCCAATTATCAGCAGTGCATTTTTAAAGTACGTACAAAGTATTGGTTTTTTAATATAACTTTTACTGAAACTTTAAAAAAAAAACATTCAAATTAAAACAAAGTAATGAAGAAAAGAGAAAAAGAAAGCAAAGAAAAAAGTTAAACTAGAAAACAAAGAAAAAAGGTATAAAGCAGTGGTTTCTGATATTTTTCACAATTATAAGTGCAATTACAGTATATTTTAACCTCTCTCTTTAAAGTAAACCTGGACATTTTACATTCTGTGGGCCACATCCGGTCTTTTGGGTGTTCCTGTCTGGCATCAGCAGTGTCGGGGGTGGGGGGCAGGGAATCGGTGGCAGAGTGGCATAGGTGGAGGCAGGGTGACATCAATCAGTGGCATAGGTAGGAGCAGGGCATCAGCAGAGAGGCATCGGTGTTGGTGGGGGTAGGGGTGTTAGGTGGGGTTGCAGCAGGATGGGGCCATGGTGTGTGTGTGTGTGTGTGTGTGGCCATAGTGGTGGCCCTCCACAACAATCCCAGCTATTCATGTGTGTCCTTGGGAAAATTAATTGCCCACCCCTGCTCTAAATATTATATTATATAATATTATTTCCATAAATCAAACTGGATTTCTTTGAGGGCCGGATCAGCATTGTAGTTCTCCATGGGCCAGCAGGGGTATGGGGGAGATGGGATGGACGCTTCCTGCAGCACCCTGCTGGCCAAAACAGGGCACGTGTGTGTGCGCGGCCCCCCGCGCCTCATTTTTGGCTTCCATGGCCTCCTGCAGCACACTCCTGGTCGAAAATGGGCTGCATGGAGGTCCCGTGAGGCCCCTGTGTGGCCCATTTTCAGGCTCCCCAGCATCCTGCAGCACTCTTCAGGCCGAAAATGGGCCACGGGAGGTGCACACAGGCCCCACACAGCCTGTTTTGGTCTGCAGAGGCACTGCAGGCTGGTCCTTTCATATTTCCAGGCCAGCCACGCGGGCCAGATTTAAGCGCTTCATGGGCCGGATCCCACCTGCGGGCCTTGAGTTTGACACCCCTGATCTAGACTAATGTTTAAAACCCTAAATCACATATTCTTTTTCTTACTTGCATTGATCTCCATGAATAAAATTCTGTAATATTATCTTCAACCTTTCAGCCCATATCATGGTAAAGTTTTATTACAATAACTATAATAATTATATTATAATAACTATATTATACTTATTACTCAATAAAAATGGCCATTAGTTTCTTGTTAACGTTAAATCTCATCCAACTGTGAGATTGAAACTTCTACTTTATCATTAATTTGTTTTAAGTCTGCATCCAGTTGCACCATAGATTCTTTTGAACTTCTTCTTGACATCTTTTTTAATTCCTGCAAATCCTTTTTCCATTTCCTTTTTAACTGTTGAAATCATCTTTTTGCCAAATTCTTCAAACTTGTTCTGTAATAAATCTGGTGAAATGCCCTTATCTGTAAGCTGTTCTAGTGAACTCCTGCCTCTGTCTGCCAGTTCAGCAGATTTTCTTGTGATTGCTGTTGTGAGGAAGTGAAAATATGCCAATTACTACAGTGAAAGTGAAAGGCTGGCTTCTGTTTTCCCCCTATTTTGCTTCTTACTATCTTTAACACTTTAGTTCCAATTAGCTCTCCATAGTTACAGTCTCACTGCTTAGCTCATATTATCCTTATGTTCTTGATTTAATAAGAAACAACCAGCATTCCCACAAAGATCTGGTCAACAAGTCTAATTAATTTTGCTATTTTCAAAGGCACTTTAATAAGAATTTTTTTTTTAAGAAATCACTGTCCCCTTTCTCGATTTAAAACTTTCTTAGTTTTCAATCCTGTTAAGCTTTTTGTTTTTAAATTAAAATAGCAGTTTTCCCCTCTTCTAAATTTAACAATGAAGACACTCACTAAGAATCTTTGATCTACATTGCTCTTTGAAATATTTCTCTTAAATCATAAAGTGTTTAAGAAGGTGAGACATTTGCTAATCGAATATCCAATTAAGGATACCTACCACTTAAGGACAGTTTTTTTTACCTTCAAAACTAAATTATTTGGACTCATTTTGGTTTGTGTAGTCTTAAAAACTATGAGTTGGAGGCATTCCTTACATCCCATTCACTGAAAAAAACATAGTTTATTGATATGAGATAAAGGGCATTTTCAGTGTTAATCACACATTTCTAGAAATCTAATTTAAAAGAGGTAAACATGAACCTGGCAATATAAACCATCAGATATTTGCTAAATTTATTTTTCCCATGTTAGCTAGGATTTGATGATGATATAATTTGAACTGATGCTATTTTTTATTTTTTCATCTTTAATAATAGAACGTTGAGTTGAGTGGTCTTTTTTATTATCCTTGCTTATGCTGCTAATTGGGCTATTACTTAAAGTTGCTGATCTTTCTATAGGCTGTTCTTTATACAAGGGCTTTTAAATTGTCTGATGAACATTACAAATCAAAAATTATTTTCTATGTATAGGACTTACCATGAAAGGGTCTGGCTCATCTAGAGATATTTAAAGTACCTTAAAGACAAAAGAGGCTGGATTATAGGCTCTCTTAGTTGAAGAGTAAGTTTAATAAGTGGGATCCCACAGCCAAGGAAAAAGGGTTCTTAAAAAACTGATGTGGGAGTACATTTTTTAAAAGCAGTCCCTAAAATGCATTTTGTTAGATATCAAGATCACAACCCACAACTCAAAGAGTGGCATATGTGAATACAGAAGTGGGTTTCTTTTCTGTGTAAAGTGTCTTGAACTGATTTAACTTATCAACTGAAGAAGACGTGTAGCTCAGGGTTGAACGCTTGGGGACTCTGTTGGTGCTCTCTGAGCTTAGTTGACATAGCTTACCCTTGATTTTGCATTATTTTCTTGAACTCCTAGAGCAGTGGTTCTCAACCTTCCTAATGCCGCAACCCTTTAATACAGTTCCTCATGTTGCGGTGACCCCCAACCATAAAATAATAAAATTATTAGGAAACTCAGGGGTGGGTTCTAACTTACCTTGCTGCCGGTTCGCTTCCTCCTGTGCTGCATGGCTGCGCCTCATGGGTGCGTGTGCACTTTGCGCGCGTGCACATGCGCAGTACCAATTTAAAAAAAAAATGCAAAAAAAATCCAAAAACAAGATGGCGACGCATGTGCAGTGCCGGAAATTCGGCTTCTGTGCATGCTCAGAAGTTCCCATGGTACAGATTTTTTTTGCAGTAGTCTATTTGCATGTGGGTGGACCCACCTGGAGACGGATAGAGGAGCGGTGTCTCGGTTCCTAAGACCATCGGAAATACTGTATGCATTTTCCGATGGTCT
Organism: Diadophis punctatus similis; assembly: GCA_023053685.1. Lineage (NCBI taxonomy): Eukaryota > Metazoa > Chordata > Lepidosauria > Squamata > Dipsadidae > Diadophis > Diadophis punctatus. The sequence continues at coordinate 44,251,852 of JALIGW010000004.1, read as the reverse complement.
TAGGTGACCCCTGTGAAAGGGTCGTTCAACGCCCAAAAGGGTCACGACCCACAGGTTGAGAACCGCTGTCCTTGAGCAACTGTAAATTCTCAAGTGTAATTCAGAATCATTCCTATTTTATCTGAGATCTCCCCATTGGTAGATAAAACATAGCATAGCTTCTCTTTGATTTTTTAATTACTGCATTGTTTTTTGAAGAGGCAACTCCTGTTGTATGAGGAATAACAGGAAGATCAAGCTAGGTTCAATGTTGGAAAAGCAATCCTCAAAGGAGTTTCTGGCAGAATTTTGCTTTGAAATTGCGTGTCAGTTTTTCTGTTATTTAGGAATGTATCTCCATTTTGGAATTTCTGTTGTAGGATACATGCTCAGGCAGTACCACAGATATCTGAAAACTTGTCCTATAAATGAGAATAAAATTGCTTTTCTGGAGATGTAATTTGCTTGAAAACTAACAAACAGGCACCTGCTGTGAGTGACTGATGCTTATAGCTTTGGGATATGCTGCCTTATCTAAATTTGATTTCAAACAAATGTTTAGTTATATAAATATTTTTGGCTTTTGGTTATCTCTTTTTCTTTTGTTGTCTTAAAAAAATTATAACCCAGACTTTTTGTTGCTAAGTTCCATATTTTACAAGCATTTTGTTCTTGTAAAATGCCAGGATAGAAAACAACATTAAGTTTGGCTAGAGATATGTGACACACGCTTTAGAGTGGCCGAGTGTTGTCTGGAATTATTGCTCCTGTTTAAGCACTTAGGCTAATTACTTGAATCCATTTTATCATTCTTTTTATGAGATATCTTAATGCTGGATTAATTGTAGATGCCTGCATGCATATTTATGTGTGGGACAATGAAAAAGAAGTCATCAGTTCACATCCCAAAATCCATTTAATTTTCAAGACTATTCTTGTGTTGCAATGATGCAATACTTAGAAGAAGTCAACACTTTTTATTGGTATGCATTTGAATTCTGAGTATTACTCAAGCTTCATGTTTAGACAAATTTGTCTAGAAAGAACCTTATTTTCAAGGGTGGGAAGGACTTCAGATTCAATTCCTGAAAAATCCTTGTAGCATGTAGGAACATGCACACAGCACACATCTGCAACTGTTTTAAAGTCATTTCTTTTCTCAGGATCATGTGCCTGAGTTCTGCAAGGCTGCCATGTGATTCTAGAAAGAGATGCAGCTTTTGAATAGAGTTGGAGACAGTGCTAAATTTATTGCATATTGCTTTATATTGCTGGGCAGGAATGCCTCTTAATAAAACACTTTTTGCCCCATGTCTCTAACATATTTTTAAAGATGTTTTTAAACTATTAGTTAATCATTAATTTAGATGTTTTCCTGTTCTATTCAAGTGGTGGTTCTATAATTTGTAGCATCATGATACACCTATCACTGGTGCACAATATGTACCCCTCCAAATTTCAATTTCAATTTATAAAATGTATGCCACCAGAAATGGCAATTTCACTTTTGCATAATTTTATCTTTAATCTTGACCCACTCAATTCAGTATACCAGCTCTCTAGAATATCTAACAGAAATCTTTCCCTGCTCAGTGTGAAGATGGCCAGGAATTGAACCTTGGGCTTTCTACAAACAAAACACCGTCTAATTGTAATCTTAAACTGGAAGAAGAAAAACACATAGATGCTTTGTCCTATTTACCCAGAGGGCTTTTCCACAGTCAAAAGACAGATCAAAGATTGTTGAAAGGAAAGAGAAAAAACTTGATTTTTGATATTTCCTAACTACTGGCTTCATGCAGACCTCTGATGGTTTACAACAATATATAATCCATCAAAACAAACTAAAAACAAAATTTGGTATCAAGAATGACTTCTTTATTCATCAATAATCAAAAGGTTTATAGAAAAGCCCTGCTGTTTGAAAAGCTGTGAGGGTACCATCTCTTAAGGAAAAGGAATCAATTAAATAAGGGAATAACATGAAATACATGCAATGTACTCTGAACCATCTCACTAGGAGGTAACTCTCAATGTACTCTTTTGTTCTTAAAAACCCTGGATGGGTTGGTTCTACTTACAGTCCAGAAGAATTCCAGGTATTAAAGGATTTTAGAGATTAAAATCCACACTTAATAATAATAATAATAATAATAATAATAATAATAATAATAATAATAATAATAATAATAATAATAATAATAATAATAATAATAATAATAATAATAATAATAATAATAACAGAGTTGGAAGGGACCTTGGAGGTCTTCTAGTCCAACCCGCTGCTTAGGCAGGAAACCCTACACTACTTCAGACAAATGGTTTTCCAACAACTTCTTAAAAACTTCCAGTGTTGGAGCATTCACAACTTCTGGAGGCAAACTGTTCCACTGATGAATTGTTCTAACTGTCAGGGAATTTCTCCTTAGTTCTAAGTTACTTCTCTCCTTGTTTAGTTTCCACCCATTGCTTATTTTTTTTACCCTCAGGTGCTTTGGAGAATAGTTTGACTCCCTCTTCTTTGTGGCAACCCCTGAGATATTGGAAAACTGCTATCATGTCTCCCATGGTCCTTCTTTTCATTAAACTAGACATACCCAGTTCCTGCAACAGTTCTTCATATGTTTTAGCCTCCAGTCCCCTAAATTATCTTTGTTGTTCTTCTCTGCACTCTTTCTAGAGTCTCAACATCCTTACTCAACATTACTTGAGCAAGGTACCACATATACTGTACCTGTGCATTTTGTTTTTCTTGCCTAAATGTAGAACCTTACTTTTTTCACCATTGAATTTCATTTTGTTTGATAGCGCCCAATGTTCAAGTCTGTCAAGATCCTTCTGTATCTTGAGCCTATCTTCTGGAGAGTTGGCTATTCCTGCCAGTTTGGTGTCATCTGCAAATTTGATGAGTTCCCCATCTATCCCCTCATCCAAGTCATTGATGAAGATGTTGAAGAGTACTGGGCCTAAAACATAGCCTTGGGGTACTCCACTGCATACTTCGCTCCATGTAGATGCAGTTCCATTGAGCACTACTCGTTGAGTGCGGTTGGTTAGCCAGTTTTGAATCCATCTAGTGGTGGTGCTGTCTATCCCACATTTTTCTACTTTATGGTCTACTTTATCAAATGCCTTACTGAAGTCCAAGTAAATTATATCGACAGCATTCCTCTGGTCCACTAATTTTGTCATTTTGTCAAAGAATGCAATAAGATTAGTCTGGCATGATCTGTTTTTGACAAACCCATGTTGGCTTTTGGTTATTATTTTGTTTGCTTCTAGATATTCATTGATTCATTGCTTGATTATCTTTTCCAAAATCTTCCCTGGTATTGAGGTCAGGCTGATAGGTCTGTAGTTTCCTGGATCCATTTTTTCCCTTTTTTGAAGATGGGAACTACAACAGCTCTTTTCCAGTCCTCTGGCAGTTCCCTGGTGCTCCAGGATCTTTGAGAGATATAGTTCAGTGGTTCTGAGATCTCATCTGCCAGTTCCTTCAGAACCTTGGGGTGTAATCCATCTGGTCCTGGTGATTTGAATTCGTCTAGGGTAGACAGGTGTTCCCTTATCATTTTCTTCCCTATTTTAACTTGTGTTCCTAATATGTTTTTTGTGATGCTGTTTTTGGTAGGTTGGACTGTTTTTTCCCTTTGTGTAAAGACAGATGCAAAAAATGAGTTAAGTAGCTCTGCTTTCTCCCTGTTGCTTGTCACCTTCTTGATACTTTCTCCCTGCAATGGACCAATTGTTTCCTTGACTTTTTTCTTGTTTTTAATATGTTGGAAGAAGCTTTTTTTGTTACTTTTTACTTTTGTCGCAAGCCTTTGTTCATTGTGAGCCTTAGCTTTCTTCACTTCATCTTTACAGGCTTGAGCTATTTGCTGGTATTCTGCCTTAGTTATTTCGCCTTCTTTCCACTTTTTATACTTGTCCTTTTTGTTTTTCAATTTGTTAGAGAGTTCTTTATGCAGCCATGCTGGTTTCTTTTGAGACTTATTATTTTTCTTCCTCATTGGTATTGTGCTAGTCTGGGCTTTTATAATCTCACTTTTCAAAATTTCCCAAGCTTCTTGAGTTGTTTTCTCCTTGAGGATTCTCATCCATGGAATCTTTCCCAAGTTGTCTCTAAGTTTATTGAAATTAGCTCTCTTAAAGTCCAAAAACTCTAGTTTGATTTTATTCTACTGCTTGTGTTTGCATAATGTTGAATTCCAATGTTGCATGATCACTTGCACCCAAGGTTCCTGTAGCTTCAACACCTTCTATCTTCAAATTGCCTTCAGAAGCCTCCTGGAAGCCAGTGTAGAGTCAAAGCATTGCAATATGGCACTGGTGGCTCTCATTTGACCATTTGATAATGGTCTGCTGTGTTCTGCACCATCTGTAGCTTTAGAATAATCTTCAAAGGCTGCTCCAGGTAAGGGGTATTGCTGTAGTTGACTTTTAATAGGTGATGACATTGCCAAAAAGGCACTAAGAGTTGTTAATTTACTCTTGCATAGCTTCTTCTCTGGCAATATTACACTGCTAACCAGAGCATACAAAACATTTGCTAGACCAATCCTTGAATAAGCTCATCTGTATGGAACCTGCACTGCATATCGGACATTAATACAATCGAGAGAGTCCAGAAAATATTTCATAAGAAGAGTCCTCCACTCCTCATCTCGCAATAGAATACCTTATTCCACCAGACTTGAAATATTGGGATTAGACAATTTAGAACTTCGTCGCCTTCGATCTGATCTACATGTAGTTCATAAAATCATATACCACAATGTCCTTCCTGTCAATGATTACTTCAGCTTCAACCGCAACAATACACGAGCACACAATAGATACAAACTTAATGTAAACCGCTCCAAATTCGACTGTAGAAAATACGACTTCAGCAACAGAGTGATCAATGCCTGGAATGCACTACCTGACTCTGTGATTTCTTCCCCAAACCCCCAAAAGTTTAACCTTAAACTGTCTACAGTCGACCTCACCCCATTCCTAAGAGGTCTGTAAGGGGCGTGCATAAGCGCACCACTGTGCCTACAGTCCCTGTCTTACTGTCCTATTGTCCTCATTTATCTGTACTTCTTTGCTTATGTTATGTTTATACAAATACCTACTATCTTGTACATGTTTGATAAACAAACAAACAAATAAAATAAATAAAATAAAATAAAATGACAAGAAGCCTTCCTCAAAGCATCTGCTTCAAGAAGGAATGCAACTACCTCAATACATGGATTCTTTCTGTCTGTCTAGCCGTAATTCTCCAACTAACAGAGGATCCTCACAGACTGATTCTTCAGAGAAAGACTACCTACACAGAGTTTATTGGAGCAGCTTACTTCTTCCCATCTGGACATAACAGCTTCCAGACATCGGGTCAGAACTTCTGTCTTTTATTCTGTTCAGCAGGTGTTGTGTTTTGCAGACAAAAGGATAACCTTCTCATGCAGCTATGTAGATATTAAATACTTTATTTAAATATAATAATAATCCCCCAGTGAAACACTACCTTGATGTGGTTGTGGAGCTTATGTGCTCTCAGGAAGATGAGAGCTGTACCAGAGGTTCAGCTATACATGACAGGTGTTATCACAGGGCACAGAAAATGAGTATCTTTCCCAGAAACAATATGGTGAGATGTAATTTACAGAAACCCATATATGATCAGTTATCATCTGGGTCAACAAGGACTACACTAGGTGTTGGAGTTCCTGGACATCTAAGGACAAGATGTCTGGAGGAAAAAGTATTGTTGGCTAGCAACCAGGTCCAGCAGGTGCAAGACTACTGGAAGAGTAGTGTTTACCCATCACAGATATATACAAAGTTTGAAAACAAATAACAATATGTTATTACAAATCAAGTCCTACAACAAGAGATTATTTGAAATGAATGCATCAGTTCTGGAAAGAACAACATCTAGAATCAGAAATAATAGAAAAGAGATTAGCAGATTGTTAGATAGGGCGAACGGAAGAGACTGGACTCAGGCTTCAGTGACTCAGCAACTATGTACAAATCTAGCAATTTTGCTTACCTGACAGCTTGTCCTTTCATAGGGAACTGTCAGGCAGCTCCTCCAATCAGATTGGCTTATTTTCCCACCGGACCTGATTGAAACTTTCTTAACTGACTCTGAGTATCTAACACAGATCAACAATCATTTTTATTCCTAAACCAGGTACTCCCTCCTCTGCCCTCCCTTCAATTCTTTATCTAGAAAGAATAGAAGTAAAGAATAAATGAGCATCAAGAGCAGCACAAAAAACAACAGAATAAGGCTATCTGCATTGAAGCTTGTGCCAAAGAAACAGCTAGCACAAGTGTTAAAAGATGCAAATACGGCTATATCAAGTAGAAGCACCAACTCACTGCAAGAAACAAACCAAATAGTGTATAGAATGGCTGCAGTTATAACTGAATACCTTGGATGAAAAATAAAAATAAAAGCCAAACAGTGCACCACAAAATGGAAGATCAGGCTGGAAAACAAGATCATCATGTTAAGACCAAAAGAAAGCAAACTAAAACAGATGAAAGAAAAGAAGATGAAGAGCCAAAGAATATCTGATCAAAAAATATCACCTAGAAACAAGGAAGATGAGGCACTGAGAATAATAAAGCACAAATAACAGCTATAATTCAATCATGTTCAAATCTTGGAGACTGCCTTGACAAGTGCCTGCAATTTTTTTGGCAAGATTTTAACCATTAAGAAATGGTTTGTCTTGTCTACTTCCTGGGGCAAAAACACTAAAAAAGGACTTTTTAAAAAGAAAATAGGTAGACAAATTATTATATATTTCACTTTTATAAATCAGGTTCTAGAATGGTTAGTGACTAGTTGTTTTTTAAGAAAATAAAGTTGGAATCTAAGAATTATGGAACATACAGAAAGGGAAATGTTCCAATTTTTATTCTCATGAACATTCATGTCCTCATATATAAAGAGTACCAGATATGTGCATATGGAGAGAATAACATATACATATATCTGTGCAGTTCAAGACACTGTATTCATTATAACATGCAACCTTTATAATTAATTTTTTATATATTTCTTTCTTAAAAAGAAATATTTGATTAGTACTTTCTTCATGAACCGAGATAGAACAATTCTTGTACCATAAGTTGGAAACTGGACCGATTAGAGCAGAGTACGATATTCCACAGATGTTCAAAGCCTCCCGTTTATTCCCAGTTCTTTACATTATTCTAAAAAATTGTATATTCATAAAATTCCATGACTTCTAAATGTCACTCAGTTTGGCTTTAAACAAATGGGTATACAGTGAACGCTCTTGATGAACTGTTAATATCCTGTCAATCTACCTTATATTAAAAAAGACCAATGAAAATGTTCATTATTTATTTAGATCTTTTCAAGTCTGAAACAAACTGGTGTTATGTGATACTGGAGATGAAATATAATTTTTATGAATGTGTAATATGGGTAAATATCCATATATTACTTCTGCTTTTGAAGAATTCCTCATATTAGCCATAGTATGGGAATGCTTGAAGTATTTATTAATAAAATGATCTTTGTTTCAGGTGTGATGATTTAAGTTATTTTTCATATATAAACTAAAATTATTATGTTCTTGCTGTGACTAGCACTATATTCTTGATGGTGTAATTACTTGAGGGGACGGGAATCTTAATAGATAATAGATTGACAAGTTTAAGATGCACATCACATTCATTCTGAAAAAAATAATTATAGGTGAATCATGTGAAGTGGAGAGCATTCTTTTCTATAAAGCTTGGGTACATAGAAACACTTGAGGTTTCTGTCATGTAATTTAATATTTGATGTGGTGTATTTTGCAGCATGCTCTGTCTGATAAAGCCAATGTGAAAACATTTGATCCAAAGACAACCTGCTTGCAAGAATGCCTTATCACAACTTTCCAGGAAGCTTACTTTGTCTCGGAAAGTTTTGAAGAAGCCAAAGAAAAGATGAGGCAAGTTGTTTCCATGACCCTTCAAAGCAAAACCCAGATTGAATTTGCTCTTATTTGTAAGTGCAGAAATAAGAGTTAATGTAATTCTTTTTTTATTTTTATTTCAGGGACTTTGCAAAATCAATCAATCGTCCCTTTTCTGTTTATTTCAACCCCTACACCCAAAGCATTGAAATTCTGAAAGACACCAGAAGCATTGAAAATGTTGTCCAGGATCTCCGAAGTGACCTGAACACAGTGTGTGATGCTTTAAGCAAAATGAATAGATATTTGGGTATCTGATTTCTTAGTGATGTGGTTTTGAATAGCTAGATGCTGTAACACCATTATAAGCTACAGTGGCCATTTTAGCATTGTCTATTTCTTCTCTAATGCATGGCTACCACATTTGCTCCGTGTTCTCTTCTACTTATATGTAACTTGAAATACACCAACACCAACCTACAAATATTTAAGGAAGAGGATTACACAGTCTTTTTTATCAGCTTGCATAAATTTCAAAAAGCTTCCTTTCCATATTTACAGTGTTACAAATAGCATTTGCTGTCATATCACAAAAGAACAATTAAAGGCAAAATATCATCAGTCAATCATACATGGGAAGTTAAACTTTAGTAAGTATTATATATTTTTAAAGAAAATCCTCAAGCTTTTCAAAATAAAACCACTAATTTCCTGAAGATAGTAGTAAATAAAGCCAAATATTTTTTGAAAAAACCCAAGATGATGCTCTTAGAAAATAGGCAACTCTGTGTAGAGAGTTGTGTTTCTACCTGAAACTATAGATTTGTCCTGAAACATAATTTGGTGTGAAGCACATCTTTCTATGCAGCTGTCTTGTACTTCTTGCTGCTAAGTAGGCATTTTAGGAACACAGCCATGTTTTGCTTCTTGTAGGGTCTGGTAACACATTTTCTAACACATTTTACAAACAACATATTTTTAGCCACCATACATGTTGAGATGTTAGAGACCAACATTCTGCCCAATCATGGACTTTAAACCAAAGAGAATATCACCATTGATGCTAAAATAGCACATCCTGCTATAAGGCTGGGTATCTTTGCACTAATCCGTTTTAATTATCTGGACTCATGGAAATGAATCTCTTACCAAATTTCATCATTCATCTCAACTTCTTCTCTTCTGTCAACCTCAGTTTGGAACTACATACAGAACAAATCAGCTTCTTTCATGTCTCAGTAAAATTTAACAACGAACATATAAACATTATGTTAGACAGAAAAATTACAGATTGCCCTGCATAGCCACATGCTTTTAGCTTCCATCTAGAACAGTGTTTCTCAACCTTAGCAGTTTGAAGATGTGTGGACTTCAACTCCCAGAATTCCACAGCCAGCAATGCTTCTTCATCTTCAAACTGCCAAGGTTGAGAAACACTGATCTAGAACATATCACATCTATCATCTATACCAAAACTCAATGCTCTATCTACATTTTTTGGACCCACTTGAGAGAGACAGTTAACTGATGAAATTAAACTAAGCATCAGGAAACCGAACTACTCACCCTATGAGACCAATAGACAAACCAATAGAGCCAGTTCCATTCCCAGAGAGGACCTGTTAAAAGACAGAATATAGAAATAGCATAATAGAATACCACTGATTGTCACCTACAACTCACAGTTTAAGTCACTCAAACACATTATTAATAATCTATACCCCATTGTGAGAATCAGCTTGTTCTACTGGTTGAGGCATCAGGCTAGAAACTGGGAGACTGACGTTTTAGCCCTGCCTTAAACATGAAACCAGCAAGTTACTCTCAATCTAGGAAGCAGGCAATAGCAAACCATTTCCAAAATATCTTGCTAAGAAAACTTTAGGCAGTCACCAGGAATTCACACAGACATACACATACACAAACACACACACCTAAACAGTATACTTTCTCGGCAACCTGAGTGGCAGACCCATACTTGCAAATATGTAATAGCAATAGCACTTAGACTTATACACAGCTTTATAGTCCTTTACAGCCCTCTCTAAGCGGTTTACAGAGTCTGCATAATCACCTAACCTGAAGTAGATTCTCACAAGCAGCAAGAAACAATGATGCCAGATACAGATGTCTATTTCCCCCCAACAATACCATCATGGCCCCAAAAAGTAATCACACAAGTTTATAGGTGCCTTCATTTAGTCTTCCTCCAATGCAATATTTGCCAAAATGTCCTTCTAAGACAAATGGGCCAGACTTTGCTCACAAGAATTAATGACACAAATTTGAAGTTCAGACTCAAAGCAAAGAGAAAGTATTATTAACCTCCCAGGTTACTTAATAGCAATCCAAATTAATAGACCCTATTTCCACCACTGAGTAAGAAATTGTTGAACACGCGTACATTGTATAGTTTCAGGCAATTTCAGAAGATTGGCTTATTCACCAACACTTTGGGTTTAAACACATTACAATTGTTAATTGATAAGGTATTAGTAATATGTAACCCGAATCTGCATAACTGACCTTTTCCTCCTTTTCTGTCCCACCAAATTAAATACTAAAATAGTCTAGGCACTCCGATGATGAAGTGAACTGCAGCTCATAAAAGGTTATATCTTTTAATAAAATTAGTTTGTTGGTAATAGTGCTACCTTTTCTGACTGTTATAAGTAAATTGGCACATTCTGAACCAGATTGCACTTTCTGTGCATCCTTTGAATGCATTTTAATTAGAGCACAGTGTAGCAGATCCAATCACGAAACTGTTAAAGCACCAATAGAAGAGAATAATTGTAGCTCAGGGTTGAACTGTGGGATCCTTGATGCTCTCTGAGCTTGGTTGTTTTCTTGCAGATGTTTCTACCAAACATGTCATTACCAAATGTCACTGATGATGTTACCTAGTTTGGTGATGAAATATCAGCAAGAAAACAACCAAGCTTGGAAAACACCAAGGACCCCACTGATAAAGCATGCATGACTAAGGCAATCTCCTCTAGAACTATCTGGAACTAAAAGACACTTTGTTGCAATGGATGCTGTTGGAACTTCAGGCATAGAGCTAAATCTGGAGCAGTTCTAAAATTAAGAAAAGGAAAAGAAATCTTTACCTCGGAATAAGTAAAGTAGCAACTCCACATACAGTGTAGTCAGCAATTCACACCATAACAGCTTGGTTCAGGCAGTTATTCAGCAACATTACACTGCTAACCAGAGCATACAAAACATTTGTTAGACCAATTCTGGAATACAGCTCACCTGTCTGGAACCCGCACTGCATCTCAGACATAAATACAATTGAGAGAATCCAGAAATATTTCACAAGAAGAATCCTTCACTCCTCTGCTTGCAACAAAATACCTTATGCCACCAGACTTGAAATTTTGGGCTTAGACAATTTACAACTACGGCGCCTCCGATCTGATCTAAATGTAGTTTATAAAATCATATACCAAAATGTCCTTCCTGTTAATGACTACTTCAGCTTCAACCGCAGCAATACACGAGCACATAATAGATTCAAACTAAATGTAAACCGCCTACCGTTCCTGTCCTACTGTCCTATTGTCCTCTTTTATCGTTATCAAGAATTAGATAGTCAAGATACATGAGACCATATCTTTATATATTGTTATCTATAAATATAATAGTTAAATGTCTTCCCTGGCATAGATTTTATTTTCTTTAACTTGCTGGATTTCTTTGCCAAAAAGCAATAGAGTATATATTTTTATTTTTCCACAATGAACATAGACTTGTTTTCTATACCTATAGGAAGCCACTAAAACATGGGAATAGAAAATGATATAATTATTTCTTATTGCCCTCTCACCATCTTTCTGAATTTTGTCATTACCTTAACTGATTGGTAGTTTATTCAGCATTATAAAGAAAAATAAATCTGAGGCTGTATAGGGTAATATAGTGATTATAAGGTAAAGATCACACTTTTTTCTGTATACACGTAATTTTTAATAGTATTTTACAGTTTACTCAGTCATATAGATATTTGGGCTTATTCTTCATGCCTTGGAGGATGCCTGAGAAGAGTCCACAAGGGCTTTACGTTGCAAACAACTGAGGGTTTTGTCATAGACTTCCAAGTATATATGGTACCTATAATCCTATCCCATATTCTGCTGGCTGATAAATTAAAGGATATATTAAAATGTGTCAATAGATATGATGCTTTAGGTGAAGGCGTGGCCAACGCAGCAGCGCTACGGAGTTTCCCCGTGCTCCGCAGGGAATCCCCGAATCCGCGCCGTCCGTGGACCTGGTCCGGTCAGGACCAGGTCAGAACCACCCTGGAGGGGTGGTGAAGAAGAGAAGCATCTGCTGGTGGACTGGGGGGTTTGCAAACCCCCCAGGGAGCCAACTTTGTCTCCTCAACCGGCGGCGACCGGAAGATGACTTTTAAATGTCATCCCTAGCCGCTGCGGTCACATCGTTAAGGTTGAAGTGGCAATTGGAGTCATCTGGGAAGGAAATTTTTAAGTTACGTGGAGAAGTTGAAGAAGATGGAGGCTGGTGAGTCACATTGCCAAAAGAAAATACTAAAAGAAACATTCTAATTCAAAAGGGGGACAAAAGGGCAGGAAATCAAGGAGTGGCTGCTAATATCCGGATACAATAGTGGAACAAAATTAAAGGGATCTGTAACTAAAGCCCAACTGCTAAAGACTTGGAATTTTGCTTCAAAGATTTGATAAAAGTGTAAAAAATTTGGAAAATAAACTTGGAAGAAATAATTTGAAAATTGGAACTGATTAAAAATGGAAAATTAAAACAGGAAGGACAGAGCAGAGAAATTTGATTGGAGAGCGCCATCTGGTGGCTGGAAGAATTACTGTTATGGGAATACTCTTATGGTTGTTTGGACAGCTGTGGCCTTGAACAAGAAAAACTTTTTTGAAAGTTGAAGAAACCTAAAACAGACTGCATATTTGTTATTTTTTGAAAGAAAGTGTTTGGTCTGATTTGGATAAGAATGTACATGAACAGATGCTAATAACAAAAGAACAGAAGAATTTGGTTTTTTAACCACTAAAATAACTTGCAAATTATAAAAGGCTGTGAAATATATATTTATTAACAGCTGAATGGACTGAATGGATTGTGAAAACCAGTGATCTGTGACTTTGAGATATGGAGATTAGTGATCAGTAAGATTGGTGGCATCTTTGAACAAATTTTGATGACAGATTGAATCTGCTTAAGCTTTGGACTTGAGAACTGTGACTTTAAAGATATGGAGGGAATAGCTTACAAAGAATTGGCTGGATTTTTGAAAGACCTTTTCAAAGGTCTTAAAAGATCTTTTGGGATTGGAATACCTGAGAAAGGAGAGAATGAAACACAAATGGAGGAGAAAATGGAAATGGAAAGGATAACAGATGAAGAAAAGAAGATTGATGAAAATATTACTTATGATGATGAAAAAGGAAAGAATTTTGAAAATGTAATGTTGATTAATGATTATGTTGAAACTTATAACGATTCCACTGGGGTTAACAGTCATAATAGAGATAAAGATATTAAAAACATTAAAGATATTAAAAATGATCATGTTCAGATGGAAGATGGTGATTTTGAGAAACATAAAGTTAAGAAGTTAAGGAAATGGGGATGGAGGAAATATAAATACAAAAGGGAAGTAGTTGGGAAATCAAAAGGAAATGGATGAGGGCATTAAAATATGATAGAGATGGTTCTCTCTTTTTTATTTTTATTTTATATATATAAATAATTATCATATTAGTTATAATTATTTCATTAGGAGCTAAGAATTTTTTCTCTCTCCTCTTTTTTACCTTTCTTCTCTTTTTTTATAAGTTAACATTGTTTAAGAATTATTTGGATTAATGTAGATAAAACAATAATTAATATGAGAAGTATAACTGATAAATATGACTATTAGATTTTAAGGGAAATCATCTAAATGTTTAAAAAAAGGCATATTGTGATTGTTATTTTTAAATTTATTAAGTTGAAAATTGAAAAATTAAATGATTTGGATTTTTCTTTTTTCTTTTTTCTTTTTTCTTTTTCTCTTTTACTTCTTTTCTTTATCTTATCTTCTTTGATTTGTTTAAATATAAGAGGATGAAATAATGGTTAGATTAATTTTTTGATTTAATTCAATGAAACATTTGTATTGATGCAGGAAGTAAAAAATTTGAAATATTGGAAATGAATTTAATTGTTACAGATAAAGAAGGTATATGATGAATATGTATCAGATTTGTTTAAGTGTAAAATTTAAAAATTTATCATTTTTAAGAGTTGAATATTTAATTGAGCTGAAATAATTTAGAAAGAAGTTTGATGATTAATGTGAGAATTTGAAATGTATAATTGGGCATTTTTTTGGGATAGAATAGAGGATAATAAATATAAACGATGAATAAAGAGACTAAAGAAGTGAGGGAAGCACTATGGCTTAAAATTAAGAAGCGGAAGAAACAATAACTATTTTGGGAAGTTAATCTAATAGCGATTAATTTGGAAGGGAAATTTGGAATTAATTGGTGAATATCCCAGATGACAAAATTAGATTCTATTTTTTTCCTTTTTTTCCTTTTTTCTTTTCTTTCCTTTTTCTTAGCATGGAGGAATGATTTTGCAGCATATACCTAAAATAAAGTATTATATATAAAGAAATGATATAATAATAATAGAAAAATATTTCTTTTTTCAGAAGAGCTATGACTAGTTTAATTTTGAGACTATATCATCAGTCTGTCAAATACAAAATGTGTTAGTAGAAAGAGCACTCAGGGAAAGGTAAAAGAGGGTGAAAGAGGAAGTAGAAGGGGAGGAAGAGAAGGAGTAGAGAGAGGTAGAGGAAGAGTGAAGGAGTAAGAAAGTAGGAGGAGAAGAGGGAGATAGAGAGAGGGGAGTGTAATGAAAATAAAAGTAGACAGACTGATGACTGTGGATGTAAGCGTTGAATAAGATATTGATTTTTGAATAATTGATTACAATGTAAAACTATGTATTTTATTGTAACATTTCAAGGTGTATGTGTATTGAATGTGATTATGGAGAAAAAATAAAAAATTTATTAACAAAAAAAGATATGATGCTTTACTGGAACATTTAATCAGACATAATCTTCACTAAATAGCAGATACATAATGTATTGTTTGGAACTTCCTTTTCACTGTATCCCATAATCAAGAGATATAATTGATGATAGTTGTGTGTGTTATGTGTGATTAGCTCTAAACAGAGACAAGCACTGATTACAAACAGCTTTTAAAAATTCAAATCTTAATTTGCAATTGAATGTGACAAATTAATCACTAACTCCATTCATCTCTGGAGCAAAATGGTAATTCTAAATTAGCTATGGAAATCATGCCATTGTTTCTTCTTGCTTGCAAAACGCTGGGGTCATTGTGTATTCCTTGATATATTAGCTGGATCTTTTTATATGGACGTTTTCTGGATGTCTTTCTGCTATGCATATACAGTAGGGTTCAGATTTTCCCTGACCAATGGAAACTTGCATTCTGATTCTTCACAAATAATTTCTAAGAATGGAAGTCTTACTTCTGTCACAGCAACTGTAATACATGAGATGAAAGCAAACCTGGGCAAGCCATGTTTATGGGAAGAAAGTCCAAATAACTAATACTTTCAAGGCATAATTTAGAATAACTTGGAGTAACTTGGAATTACTGAGATTTATGGAACTATTTGATCATACAGAAATGAGTCTTTGTATAATATGCTGAATGTAAACATACTAACAAAGAAAAAAGGATCAACCTAAACATAACATATGGGAAGACTGCCAATTTGGTAATTTGAAACCATTTTTGTATGCCCATTTGGTTATTTGAAATTCAAATATATTTTGTTTAAAATGTTTTAAAATATAAAATATTTTAGGTTGCCTTGGGTGGAAAACACTCCAAAGATAAACATTCTTCAATAATGGATACCAGCTGAATAAAATAGTATTAATGAAACAAGTGTGATGGTAACACTACTAAAACCAAAGCAATTGCCATTGATAGCAGCAGCATAGAGCCTCAAGAACCCTTTGAAAAATAGTCATGGATTGCAGGTGAGGTAAATTACTTGAGAATATTTTTAGAAGGAGAAACTGACAAAGTAGAAGTGGAATAATCCTATTAAATATTTTAATCACATTTGATTATAACTATAGTTGAATGATGTATGGATCTGCTTACTTTATGGGATGAGGCTGTCACTATGCTGCTCAAAGATCAAGTATAGTCCTTAACTTTAAAAAAATGGTTAGCCATCAATTGAGACAGTGTTCCAAAGAAATGGGACCATTGCAGATAATATCTTTTCCCTTTAAGGCATCAACTTGATTGTAGCGATAGTTTTCCATTGCTTTGCATAAATGGCAGCTCTCCATTTTGCAGCCTCAAGAATTTTGGCTTTTTCTGGCATTTATCTGTTTGTTTGTTATGTGGGAGGGGGCTTATATACATTTATGATCCAAAAGGAATGCTTTACCATTTGGATTGGATTCAAACCTGAATATTTTTCTTCTGCAGATGTAAGAGGCCTGATCAAACTGCTAATTTATTAATCTAGCATTGGCCTTTATGAAATTACATGGAATTTTAAAAATCAGCTTATATCCCTTTAATTATTCATCCTTATGTTAGAAGTCTGTCAGTGCAGATGCTGTATCCCTTTACCCAACAAATGAAATTATTGCAACAACAACCTTTGCTCCTATTCTTGCTATAATTTACAACTGAATAAAAAAAAGATACTCTTGTTATTTAGAAATGTTTACTATGTCTCTTAACTCGGAGAACAGGCTACATTTGCTTTTTTAATTTCATTTTCTTAAAATAATTTTATTAAAATTTGCAAATACAAAGATTAAAAAAACTAATACAAAGAAAAAGAAGAAAAGAAAAAAGAAAAAAGAAAAAAAGACAGAAGATACATAAACATGACTCCTCCCTCTCTCCAGACAAATATAAACAATTTGGCTAACTTAACTCTCTATGGTAGTATTTCAGTTTTTTTAAAAAAAGTCTTCTTCCCGTATCTCAACCCTTATCAATGGTCAAATTACAACCCCCCCAATTTAATCCTATTCAGCAAAAGTTCTTAAATTCTATCATAAATTTTAATCTTAATCAAAAAGTTCAATTTTATAGTCCAAAGTTATCATTTTCTCTTTGTTTTCTCTCCCCACTTAAAAACAGATCTTTAAAGCCCTCTCATACAATCTCAAAAAGAAATCCCATTAACAGTTATCAGAAACCAGTATGTGTATGTAAATGTATTTGTGTATGTGTACATGTAAACCTTATCAAACAGATTCTCTTTATAAATGTTTCCATATTTAAAAAAACTTGATCTTTTGTCCCATCACGTAGTGTCCCAAAAGATGATTTCCTATCAGCTTTGTCTCCTTTCTGGAACAGCTTGAACAGTTCCTCTTTATCTCTTCTCAGAGTTTCCTTGCTTCCACAAATTCCTTTTGGGAATCCAAAGTATGAGGGCGTTTCAAGTCACTCTTCTGATTTATCATTTGTATGTTCCCTTTTGTTGTGGTTCAT
This sequence comes from Diadophis punctatus similis, assembly GCA_023053685.1. NCBI lineage: Eukaryota > Metazoa > Chordata > Lepidosauria > Squamata > Dipsadidae > Diadophis > Diadophis punctatus. The sequence continues at coordinate 44,234,367 of JALIGW010000004.1, read as the reverse complement.
CAACTGCCAGCGGAGATGGCAGTCGAGTCAGATGAGTCAGAGGAGATGGAGGGAGTGCCTGGCTTATCATCAGAGCTGATGGAAGTCTCTGAGGAACAAGAGGTCTCAGAGCCAGATGCAGAGCCATCTACTCAGAACCATCTACTCACGCTCAGGTGGAGAGACAGCTGTTTTTTTGGGCTGAGATGAGCGAGGGGAAGGAACAGCTGGGCCCTGTCCCAGATGCACATATGCGCAGAGAAGTGTGGAGAGGAGAGCAATGCAGGACTGAGGGCCAGCTATCCAGGAAAACAAGGCGACATTAACAAGCCCCTCCCTGGCTGGGATATAAAGAGGAGGGGTGTGGGAGGCATGGGTGTCGGAGACATCCGTTCATGCTCCAGAAGAGTTCCCTCTGGCAGATCCCTTGCCAGGATTTCCTTGTCACTAACCAGGTTGGTCAGGACTCTTTGTGTTGGGATTGAAGTGCTAATTGAGGCTCCCTGTGGGGAACTCAGAGACTGTTATGGCTTGTGAATCGCCTACGGATGTGTGACCTGCAGCTTTGTCAGTGAATGCTGTGAATTCCTGCCTTTCTAAATAAAAAGGGGTTTTTCCTCACAAGTAGACTGTTGAGTGGGGCTCGTGAAGGCTGGGTCAGAACACTTTTAATTTATTTATTTATTTATTTATTTGTCAAACATGTATAGGATAGTAGTAGTCTGTATAGACATAAGTAAAAAGTAACAATAAAAGAGGACAATAGGACAGTAGGACAGGGACAGTAGGCACAGTGGTGCACTTATGCACGCCCCTTATAGACCTCTTAGAAATGGGGAGAGGTCGACTGTAGACAGTCTAAGGTTAAAGTTTTTGGGGTTTGGGGAAGAAACCACAGAGTCAGGTAGTGCATTCCAGGCATTGATCACTCTGTTGCTGAAGTCGTATTTTCTGCAGTCGAGTTTGGAGCAGCTTACATTTAGTTTGAATCTATTACGTGCTCGTGTATTGCTGCGGTTGAAGCTGAAGTAGTCATTAACAGGAAGGACATTGTGGTATATGATTTTATGAACTACATTTAGATCAGATCAGAGACGACGTAGTTGTAAATTGTCTAATCCCAGTATTTCAAGTCTGGTGGAATAAAGTATTTTGTTGTGAGCGGAGGAGTGAAGGACTCTTCTTGTGAAATATTTCTGGATTCTCTCAATTGTATTTATGTCTGAGATGCAGTGCGGGTTCCAGACAGGTGAGCTGTATTCCAGAATTGGTCTAACAAATGTTTTGTATGCTTTGGTTAGCAGTGTAATGTTGCCAGAGAAGAAGTTACGCAATTATTAAAACATCAACAGGTTTCATTTGTAAATCCATGTTGATATCATTTTCCAATTCTATAGTTTTTTTTCATATTATTTGCATAATCCAGCATTTTTTAAACTCCAAATCCACAATCAAACCAGTTTCTCTTTTTATCCAATAAAATTTGTTGTTCTTCTATATCCTCTATTATAGTGCCACAAAATCTTTTAAGTAACTTCTGAGTAAACTGTCCTCAAACAGCCTTAATTTCTTCTATAGTCAAGGAATAGCATTACTCATTGTATTGATGGGTCTGTGGTCCTTGAGAAAGAGGAATTTTTTTGTTCTTTCTGGTTCCCTGTGGCCAGCCTTCAAATCCACTCTTATCCTCTGTTTATTTTCTAGTCAACAAAACTTTTCCATGGGATGATTTCTTACCATTAATTTCAAAAACTTCATATATTATTTTATAAATGTTTAAACAGCCCACAGGAAATATTCTTTCAAGTCCATCTAGCTTAACTTTTCAAAATCAACATTCTAGTCCCATTTTTGCTGTTTTCCAAAAATTAAAGCTTCACTTGTTCATCTTTAAACTTATTCGGAGCTTCTTTCATCCAGGATGGAAAGAAAATCTCCAGTGTAATACAAATTGTCTTTTGGAAGGTTCTTCAATCCAAAGAAATCAGTAACAAGTAGTTTCCTAAAGCAATTAAGAGACGAAATAAGCAACCACAAAGTCTCTTTAAAAGGCACTGAGCATAGCTTAGGCAAGAATGTGCTTCTTAAATCACAAATAATTAAAACAGAATAACAACATCATTGTTCTCATTACACCAATTCAGGGCCTGATGGCTACTGTGGCTACACATTTCTTCGAATTTGGGAGTCTCAGAAACAGGAAATTGCTCTTACCCCAATGACCAGTAGAACCATAAAGAAATTTCATACAGCAAAGCACTGTAGATATATTGATGCTTCTGGGAGAAATTCCTGAGCCAGCAGTATAACTATTTGAAGAAAATGCTTAACACATGTGATTTCTCGCACTCAGTTTGGGATTTATGTACCCACTGAGGTGGCTGCATGCCTGAGGGCATCCCTAACTGAATTCCCAGCTTCAAGTATCAGATAGAATCAAGTAGCACATCTGTTCCCCAGCCTCACAGTTTCAGTTTGTACTAGTTTTAGAAACAGCAAATAAAAAACACTGCATAGAGCTGGAAAGGCTCCAAACTACCTGTTGCCACTCACAATAGAACATTGTCAGCTAAATGGAACAACACTTTACGGTAGCTTCCATTGTTTGCAAGAAAGCAGTCAAATCCATATGGATAATAAAGTCTCACTAGAAAGCCACAAGATCTAGTTATGCACTCTTCTGCAAAAGATCCTGTTGCTATAACACCTTGGATCATATGCAGCTTTCATAGTACTTTATTAAACTATATTGGCAAACAGAAACACCCAGCATAGTATAATGGGTAATGTGCTGCACTAGAAGGAGAGTGTCCCAGATTCTAGTCCTCCCTTAAATATACAGTAGAAACCAGTTGCATGACCTTAGGCCACTCATTCTCTTTTTGCCAAAATCAGCATCAGGTTGGGTCATAAGAGTAAAAGGTAAAGGAGTCCTTGCGGGTTTTACTCTGCTAGTCATAGCCAACTTTAGAGGGCAGTGCTCATCTCTGTTTCTAGACCATTGAGCCAGCGCTACCCAAAGACGCTTCCATGGTCATGTGGCCAGTATGACATCATGCCAGTGTGGAGCATGTGGCGAAACATGGAGCATTGTTACCTTCCCACCAATTTTTATCTATCTACATACCTATTTACCTACTTGCATTTACATGCTTTCAAACTGCTAGGTTGGCAGGAGCTGTGGCAAGTGTCTGGAACTCACTCCATCACACGGGGGTAGGGCTTGAACTGCCAAAGTATAGACCTTATCTGGTGTCTTTTAAGCTACTGAGCCACCATGTCTCTGCTGTGTCATAAGCTGGCTGAAAACAATCTTTTACATCATGTTACAAGAAGTAGGCAAGACCGTAGAAAACAAGTGAATCCCAGTGAATCAGACAAATTCTGAGAAAAACACTGAGATTGGCAAACAGCACCTGATTATGTTAGCCATTCAGTTGCTATTATTGCAGCTCTTACAAGTGAATTCATAGTCTGACTTTTCCATGAGATGCAAGGAAATTTTTATCACCCAAACAATTCTGTTGGGTTGAGAGAAACAGCAACTAGTCAAAATTATTTGTGGGGACCTTCCTGAAAATTATCTTTTGAACCACTGGGTATACTAGCTCTCAGCTGGACCAGGTTTTACCACATAGCCAAGGTCCTGTTTTTGATATGTAAGAAAACTATGTGACAAAGCAGTTCCCATTTTCAAGATTATCTCCTGCACATCTGGTTGTATGCTCATGTGACTACATGGGAAATGGTTTAAACTATATTGTAACCCTTGCTTCTTTCTATTTTCTGAGGAACAAGAAGGGTAGGAAATATAGCAGCAGCAACAGCAATAGATGAACAAATAAAATGAGCAGGCTGAAGAAATTCTGTAGTCCTCAGCTCTATATTTCCTGATGACATTAGTAGCCACTTAAGAGTAGCAAGTGAGCCTCAGCCAGAGGTTTCTGAATTCCTGCTGAAAAGAAACCTAATAATTCTCTTTTGGCATTTCATCTGGAAATTGTAGCCCGTCAAAACTCACTTCACTGGATTGCAAAAAATACTGTAAGAGAAATGACAAATCCACTTGAATTTTCCTAGTAATCAAACACCAAAGGATTTCAAAGATGAAGCAGCCAACAACCACTGTCAAGAACAACAGGAAGAAGCACATGGTTCTTACCATTTTTTCCTCTTTGTTAGCATTATGTGCTAACTATTACTGTATGTCAGGATCTATTCTAAAAGTGCCCACACCCTGCCTTTATGAACAAATCAACATCCCGGAACCCAAAAGTCATTCTTTGTATGATTTAAGGACCAGTTGCTGAATTATAGGCAGCTTCAGACTTCAAATTGCCCACTGTAAAGGTATAACATTGTTTCTCTAATAATGGCATATGTAAAAAGATGAAGACGTCTTACTACTAAAACCTAGAATGTTTGATTGTATTACAAAAAAAATATTAAAGTATTAAATGTATGTCTCAGATGACTGCTTTTATTTTAGTTTCGTATTATCAGATGAAACATTAATCCAGACACCAGATTGTCATTTAATTAAGGACAAAGGGGCTGCCATTTTGGCTAATGCACATTTCCAAAACCGTGATATGACAAAAATATGGCTTAGGGAAAGAGGGTTGGAGCAAGAAAAGTTTGGAATTCAAAGGATTCATTACTGAAAGCTAGTGGCAAATGGTAATTTTCAGTAGCACAGTTTTTTATATTTTCTTTTCTAGGTCAAGCAGTAAAATTGGTGGATTTAGCTTCCAGAATTTTTACACTATTAAAAACCCCTATTCTAAAGTCCTAAAAATAGTGGGCCCTCTTATTTGATGTCATTACCTTACCATCTCCTGTGAGTTTCAGAAGATTAAAAAATATTAAAAAATATTCCACTCAGCTGTACCATTTGTTCATCTCTATTGTTGTTCCTTGAACCCTATGCTACACAATGTACATTAAGTAGAACTAGACAAGCTGAGTTGAAGTTTTTATCCAACATAAAGAAAACTAGATGTTCTTTTTTGAAGAACACTTACTGTGAGAAATCAGGATAATGGCTAAATCACCACTCCTCACCTGCACAATTGATTGCTCAACCTCTTAGTTCTGTTATACTCCATTCAGACCAAATGTGAAGGTCCATACAGAGCTTCCCATCAAAAAACTAGTCAAACTTCATTCGTATTTTCAGAGAAAGAAATAAACAATATTAACATGACTGGTGCATAATCTCACAGAAACCTCAATATAATAAATTGTGCAGCAACATGAGCACTCAAGTATAATGTGACCTACAATATCTGTTTAATTTTCATTAACAAATTAAAACTAATCATTTAGTAGTCTTCTTAGCTGACTTATTCATTTGGCATAATTAAAGGATTATCATCAGTTATCAAATTGCAGTGTTGGAAATAGGCTACATTTGTCTAAGGTGTTTCACTTAGCTTTAGTGATCTAGGTTTTGGAAATTGCCTTTCTGGCTCAGACTAATTTATTTAATGCCTAACTTAGAATGGATTTTTTTTTACAAGTATGAGATATAGACTAGCGTTTGTTTTTCTTGAAAGTAGGAAATGGTCCTAACTTTAATGAATATAAAGGATTGCAATATTTACAGCTGAATGAAGTCTAAAATAGTATTATTTGGAATATATATAATAATTATTATTAAAGGATGCACTTTTTGCATTTTTAGAAAAAGCGAATGATGTGCTTTTATTTATTTATTTTTTATTTATTTATTTATTTATTTATTTATTTATTTATTTATTTATTTATTTATTTATTTATTTATTTATTTATTTATTTATTATTTACAATGAAACATCTGCAAGAAAACAGCCAACCTCAGAAAAGCACCAAGGAACCTTCAAACTTGGAAACACCAGTTGGGAATAGCATTACCTCCAGCTTTCTGATACACAAGTTGTGCGTTTCTTATTGTGCTTGTTTTCAATTGGGACTTCCATTAAGCATCCCTGAGAATGTGAAAGCTCTCTGTGTGGGGATATGTGCGAGAGTTTTCCAGGACAGAGACTTTGATGTCAGTTGCTGGAGAGCACAGGATGTTGTAGGCTGGAAACACTGCTCAGTAAGCCTGCCAGGTACCTGCTTTTAATGCCAGACATAGTTAATGCAGTATGTAGAAACTTAATATTCCCATTGTTGGCCAGAATTTCACTTTGTTAGAAGAACAGTTCTTCTAAGTTTAAGCATAAAGGTTATTATCTCAAATCAAAGGTTTTGTTTTCTTTAATATCATAGTCCTCCACAAATGGGTTTTTGCCCACCACATTCTTTGCATCTGAAACATCCAGGATTTCACTGGTTATGTAGAGAAGGCAATTTTCCTTAAGACAATAGTTTTCCCCAAGCCATCTTTGACTCCTAACCAATAGAAGTGATTTGCTTCTACATTCTTCTAAGACATTTTTCCCTAATTGATTGAAGATCTAAAATAAATCCCTATGAGCCTTCAGACGTTGCTAATAGTTGTGCATTCAGGGTAGTGAGGGAGCTGGAAAAACGCCCTCTTCTCTTTTACCAGGCATTATGAACACTTCACTCTCCAGTTATTTTTCTCTTCCCTCCTTTCTTTTAGAAGAAAGATAAGAGCCAGCCAAGGCATTTGACCTCACCTGCATTTTATAAATAATAGAATATGATGCTAAATGCAGACTGTATGGTTCTGGACCACTGCTACCAGAACTGTCAGTCTTAGCATCCTTCACTATTAGCCATACTGATAGAGGCTCCAGGAGTTGTAATTCAGTTATGTCTGGATAACCAGCAGTTCCCTACTACTGATTTAGCTCTTTCACTCCTGCTTAGGCAAACTTTTTACAGCAGGAGTTAATTTCTCCATATTTGGGTATGAAAATATATACTTCACCAAGTAGTTAGACATGTCTGACAATTATTCACTTAAAGGTTCTGTTGTGGTCACTTTCTTCTATTAACTTTAGTTAATTATCTGAGCCCTAGAAGCATCCATCCTTAACATTTGCAAACTACTGAAGACTACTTTTCTATTCCAGTTCCCTGCTTCCAATGAATGGCTAATGAGGCCAGTTATTGGTAAATCTATCCACAGCTAAAAACAGGTTGAATATGCTTGGGTAGCAGAATTATGCCTTAGGATCAATTCAGATGAATTCTTTTCTCATAATTAAATCTGATTGATCATTATCTATGGAACTATGAAAGCATAAGCTTCCCAAATCAGACATGTACTTTGGAAGAAAAAGTTTAGCTAGGCAAGGTGAGTGCATATTCTACTCAGCATTTCATTGTGAAGTCCAATCAATTACATAAAAGTTGCCTTGAAATAGTTCATTTCAGTTCTTCTGTAGCAGTTTGGGTTGTAACTTATTTCCCAATTTTTAGACCTGGAAACAAATTACTTGTCCTGAAATATTGGGTTATTTTCTTTTAAAATAATAATTGGTTCTGCTATGGAGAAGTCATTTCAGACCTTAACAGAAAACAGCGATACGAAGAAGCCAAATATCTATAGCCCATGCAAAATTTATTCAGGATTTTAAATTTTTGACCCAACAAAAAAGAACAAAAAACTTCTTTTATGGTCAAGATCTTTTTGTAACTTTATGGTATCTGAAAAATAGTGCAAGTTTTTTTAAAAAAAATTACATTGGGTTAGAAAGTTTTATACTGGACTTTATTCTCAGCCAGGACTTCCAAGGTAGCTTTCAGATCTTGGACTTTTCTCAACATGTGTCTAACCATTGTGTGAATATGATAGCGCCCTGGCACCCTTTTTATTCTGCTGTGTCCCCATGATGTTACATCTTGTCCTAAATCCAACAATGAGTCAAGATCCAATTGTTCTTATTTGTTCCGTTTTTACAATAGTGTTTCCCCCCTTAAACTGGTGAGAATCCACCATAGTTTCAAGATGTGTAAAAAATTTCAGTCAGGAGATCTGTTAGGTATGATGACAGCACAGCACTTATTGATTACTTCAGTGTGGTATGCACATGACTTCTCCCCTGATTCTGATACTCCTCTCCTCTCCTCCCCTCCCCCTCCTCAAAAGGGGAGTGCATAGCTGCCCCTGTCCCTGTGGCTATCTGCAGCTGATGGAACACTTGACTGATAGCTACAGGAGCAGCACAGTGAAGCAGAAAAACACAGTTGTCTCAAAACCTCAGGAATCAGATTTGGAAACTATCCTGCCAGTGATCTATCAATGGCTGGACAAATATATCAAGCCATACTGCCATGTAAACCAAGAAAATGAAATAACAAGAACAAAATTGTGATTTCTCCAATTTGCTGTCTTCCCCAAGCAAGGCAGATTCCCAAGTCCTTGTTGCTACCTCACGAGAGTCAAAAAAAGGGTGGGTTTTCTCCCACGTAGGAGTGGACTCTCCTACGAAGGGAAAAAAATCTCCCTTCCCAGAAAATACCACAGAAATCTGCTTGCACCAAAGCCAGTGATCATGTGAGTCCAGCAAAATTGCATGGAAGTTAAACCTGGGTATCTCAATAGACAACACAGGACTTCTTTCTTTTGTCCATTTCCACTTCACTCTTATAATTATGGATATCTTCTGCTGCCTGCTAACATTGGAGGAATAGGTGAGGAAAACAGAGCTGAGGAATCCCTCCTTAATATGCTTTATATAGGTGTATAATCAGGACAAGACAATTTGACTGTGAGTTAAACTAGGCACCTTCGAACTAGGATAGTGATCACCAGTGGAAGTAGCCAATTTTATACCAGAATAGTTTTTTGCCAACTCAAGAATTGAAGGTTCAACTCAGCAGTGGGTTTTGGATTTAAAACAAACAAAAAATATAGAAAAAAGAAATAGATAAAAATGAATACATTAATTAAAGATTTATAGTCACAATATTGTATGAATGAGGCAAAAGGCAATAGAGAGTTTAAAAATGCATAATCACTGAAGGAAATTAGATTTATGTATTGATTTATTTATTTAGCGAATGGCATACAAGGCCAGGGAGGCTACAATGTTATCACACTGTAGAAGTCCTGGAAGTTGACAATCACTAGTCTGTTTGTTGTATGGGTACATCACAAGAGGGAAAACTCGGTTCACACCAGCTGACCTGTAGCATTCTCAGAGGAAGTTGGCTCATCTGGGACTTTCCTCCACTACTCTTCCACCAATCGCATCCGGGCAGATTCAGCACTGGTTCCAGCTCCCTGTGCAGAATGCAGCCAGCAATTTCCTACCACTGACCCTATCTATTTACTCACAAACAATGCTTTTGAACTGCTAGGTAGGCAAAAGCTAGAGCAGGGGTGTCAAACTTGATTTCATTGAGGGCTGCATCAGGGTTGTGTTTGACCTCAGGGGCAGGGTGGGCGTGGCCAGGGTGGGTGTGGCCAGATTGACATCACTCATGTCAGGGGCGTCTGTGGTGGCCTGAGCGCTCTGTCAGCGAAAACAGGCATGCGTTCTCCCAAGCTCCATTTTTACTGGCAGAGGGTGGCAGGAGGCTGTCACAGCTGAAAATGGAGCCTCACACGGCCCTCCCAAGCTCCGTTTTTGCTGGCAGAGGCACCACAGGGCCGGTCCTTTACTTTTTCTATGGCGGCCTCGTGGACCAGATCTAAGCACCCTGCGGGCCAGATCCAGCACCCGGGCCTTGAGTTTGACACCCCTGAGCTAGAGATATGGGAACTCACCGGTGGTGGGCTTCAAATAATTTAACAACCGGTTTTCTGCCCTAATGACCAGCTGGGTGAGTATGGCCAGGGTGGGCGTGGCCAGGGGGCATGACAGCACTCAGCCTCCTGCAGCACTCTGCCAGTCAAAATCGGGTGCGGGGGTTAATTACAAAATGTGGGCTTTGCTTTGTGATCCAGCGAGCAAGGGGTGTGAACTGCAAGGAAAATACACTTTTGTTTGGCTATGAAGAAATATCCCCAAAGTCAGATGTACACTAAATGTAGACTGACTTTTAGCTATACACCTCCCCAGCAACCAGCAAATTTTGAAGCTCCAGGTAAAGAGGATTCATCAATGCTCAGTCTTTGTAAATAGCAACGGCTCATGCCCAAAATTCCCAAGTCGTACCGCAAATAATCACAACAATTTAATACAAATAGACCTCACTGAAGACAACGTTGAAAAAGCACTATGCAGCCAATGTCAATCGGACCTGATGGACTATGTGCATACTTCCTAAAAAAAAACTCTTCATAGCCATAGCTGAACCACTAAGCATAATCTTTGAAAAGTCCTTCAGGACCAGTTCCCTACCAAAACTATGGTCACTAGCCACGGTCATCCCCATCTTCAAAAAGGGAGATCCCAGTCTAGTAGAAAACTACAGACCAATTTCTCTATGCTGTGTCACATGCAAAATCATGGAATCAATCATAAACCAATCCATTACCCACCACCTAGAAACTAACAACCTACTCTCAAACAAGCAATTCTGTTTCAGAAAAAAAATATCCTGCAATCTACAGCTACTACACTGCAAAAACATATGGACCTCAAAACTTGACCAGGGCAAAACAATAGACGCAATTTACATAGACTTCTGTAAAGCCTTCGACTCAGTGGTTCATGATAAACTACTTCTGAAACTGAAATCCTACGGCATCTCTGGACCCCTTCATGACTGGATAACTGTGTTCCTGTCAAACAGATAACAAGTGGTCAAAATAGGGAGTGCCCTATCAAATCCCGTACCTGTTAACAGCAGTGTTCCCCAAGGCAGCATACTAGGACCAACACTCTTTATACTTTATATAAATGACCTTTGCGATCACATTACAAGCGACTGCGTTCTCTTCGCCGATGATGTAAAACTCTTCAACACCACCTACGACACTGCTATCCTCCAAAAAGACCTAGACTTTGTGTCAGAATGGTCAAACATCTGGCAACTTCAAATCTCAACCAACAAATGCTCTGTCCTACACATTGGCAAAAAAAAATCAGAACACCAAATACAAGCTGTCAGACAAGACCTTGAAGATGACCCTCACCCTGTCAAAGACCTTGGAATACTCATATCAAATGACCTAAGTGCCAAAGCCCACTGCAACAACATCGCCAAAAAGGCTTCAAGAACTGTTAACCTAATCTTATGTAGCTTCTTCTCCGGTAATATCACACTACTAACCAGAGCATACAAAACATTCACCAGACCAATCCTTGAATACAGCTCATCTGTCTGGAACCCACACGGCATATCGGACATAAATACATTAGAAAGTGTCCAGAGATACTTTACAAGAAGAGTCCTCCACTCCTCTACTCGCAACAGAATACCTTACACAACCAGACTTGAAATCCTGGACTTAGAAAGCTTAGAACTACGTCGCCTTCGGCACAACCTAAGCATAGCTCATAAAATTATCTGCTACAACGTCCTTCCTGTCAATGACTACTTCAACCACAACAATACACGAGCACACAACAGATACAAACTCAAAGTGAACCGCTCCAAACTTGACTGTAGAAAATGCGACTTTAGCAACAGAGTGGTAAATGCCTGGAACTCACTACCTGACATTGTGGTTTCATCACCAAACCCCCAAAACTTTACCCTTAGACTGTCCACTGTTGACCTCACCCGATTCCTAAGAGGTCAGTAAGGGGCATGCATAAGTGCACCAGCGTGCCTACCGTCCCTGTCCTAATGTTCCCTCTTATCAGTACCCATCTTATGTATATAAACAATGATATATCTATGTATATTACCAACATGTACTTGACAAAAATAAAATTTTAGAATGAGTAGCCACAGTTTGCATGTTGGAGGTTCCTAAAAGAATGCTGGGAAACTCTGTATTTTAAAGAACATTTGAGGGAGGGGTGCAGAAAAGCCCTTGTCTGCATGAGGCTGTAGAGACATGGCACCAATCAAAACACTTTTTGTGAAGCAACTGATCAACACTGACAGGGTAAGCCACTAGTATATAAAAATAAGAGCAAACTCCACTTCCTTCTAGTACTGATGATGTTACCTAGTTTGGTAATGAAACATCTGCAAGAAAACCATCAAGCTCAGAGAGCACCATTGAACCCCACAGTTCAACCCTGAGCTACAAATATTCTCTTCTATCAATAAACACTTTTTGGTTAGAGGGACTCAGAGCCTGCGTCATATGAGATGGCTCCCAGTGGATTTCAATCTAAATTTTGATATGATTTCTGTAAATAAGGAATGTAGAATTATAATTGCTGATTATTTGATCTTTCATACTTTAAAAAAATACAAAGCTAAGGGATAAACAAATAAAAAACAGATTTTAAAAAAAGAAAAGGCTCAGGAAAGAAATAGAGTGAAAGTGTAAGAAAGAAAGAGGAAAATAAGGAAAACTGAAAAACAATGACTTCAAACTTTCTTTGGTACACATCTAAGTAAAAAAAATCAAACTCTTGCTCTTAGATTAACATTTGTCTACATTATTTCCATAATCCCTTATTTAATCATTAAAGCCGAGATCAACTTTTAATTTCAGATTCTTAAAAAAGTCCAGTAATGGTTCTTATAGCTTTAATCACTATTTGTTAACGAAACCACAACTGATTTATTTAATTGCACCAAACTCTAAATAAAACAGGAATGGAAAATCCTAAACTCTAGGGTAGGCCCATGCTTCTCAACTTTAGCAACTTTAAGGTGCATGGACTTCAATTCCCAGAATTCCCCAGGCACCGTGAAGTTTGCCCATCTTAATTTTGCCAAGACTGAAAAATGCTGATCTACAGATAGGGATTTTTCATTTCCTCTTGTACTGGTTTTCCTACTTACTTATGAACAATCATAATGCAAAATCCCCATTTCAAACTCACCTCAGAGTAGTGATCATGCAAAATCCCCATTTCAAACTCACCCCACAGTAATGATCATGCAAAAATCCCAACTATTTTCCTGCACCACCCTGGAAGCCAAAATGGGGCACGAGGGGGGGGGACTCCTGGGAGGGGTGGGGCGGGGCGGGACCAGCCAGAGGTGGGATTAGCTGGTTCTCTGAACTGGTAAAAAACTTAACAACCAGTTCTCCCGAACCGGTCCGAACCAGCTGCATCCTACCCAGGGGTAAAATGCTCCCGGTTCTCTCTTGCCTGTCGGTCGTCGGAGAGCCGATCGCGAAGGCAGTGTGATGATCTGCCCACCCCCCGGGACACCGCCATTTCAGTTCTTTTACCCTCTGCGCATGCACAGAACGCTTTGTGCATGCGCAGAGGGTAAAAAGAACTCAAATGGCGGTGTCCCGGGGGGTGGGCAGATCATCACACTGCTTTCGCGATCAGCTCTCCGACGACCGACAGGCAAGAGCGAACCGGGAGCATTTCACCGCTGATCCTAACTCTGGAACTCACCCTGTCCCACTGAGCAGGACTAAAACCACCAGAATGCTGGCAATTGCTCAATGCATCCAGTGTCATTAAGCCTCTGTACCACTGCATCCCTAGGAAATTAGAACAAATTAAATACCTGGCAGAATATTTTACACTTTAAAAAGCTAATTTAATTCCCATCTAAATATATATGGCCCACACATCACACCTATTCTTTGATGCTATTTTTTAAAAAAACCCTTATATTAAAGCCAATGGAGGAAATATCTCAATTTTATGCTTTTGTTTCAGCAAACAAAATCATAGTAATGATCACACTGTCTTTACTTTCTGGGATTTCATTCATACATGTAGTACTCAGTGACTTGCTCATTTACAGCTGAAGAGGTGTGAACTGATGCTTCTGTTGAAATTGTGATAGAGATAATGTGAGATGTTATGAAAACTCTGCCTGTAGCATCTCTGTTGGTTGTTTCACATATTCAGGTCATTACAAATACATTTGCATGCATTCATCTATCATTACTCTTGCTTCTTTTGTCCTACCCCTGCATCTTATCTGTCCCTACTCCAACGTTAGATGTTACTTCTTTATCTCCCACCCCCCACATATTATCCATAATATGAAAATAATATATATTTGGTAACTTGTGCATTGAATAAGGGTTTGCAGAATTGCCTCTGCTCCATTAAATTACTCCAGGCAAGTTGTTATTAAAAATGACATTGCATCTTTTGTTGTTTTCCATAATAGATTCAGAACCATTGTATTTGCCTTCCTGATTGTTTTTCATAGGAGACCCAGATAATCCTCTGCTGCCTCTAGTTTTGCTATTTTCAACCAAAATAGGAAGGATATTTCAACAATATTGTTTCAGACTTGCCTAATGTGCCCTGTATTTTTTAAAAGAGATAATTTAAGAAGGACAATTGTCTCCTTATTCCTCTCTTACATCCCTGTTATGTTCCACACAAACCACTAAATCACATTGCAGTTTGCTTTCTTGTGGTTTGGCACCTTGTATATATTCAACCAAGTACAGTTTATTATGATTAAAGAACTCGGGGTTTATTTCAATGTACACCCAGACACTATTAAAATAATTCAATTCAATGAAGGGGAAAAAGAGAAAAATGAAAGTCTTTTTTAAAGTCCTGTTTGTTTTAGGAATAAATTGAGGTTTTTAACTTCATTTTTTTAAAAGTAAAAAAAAGCCCATTCATCCACCTGTATTTATAGACCACTGCAATTCTACTGGCTCAGTTAGGAGAAAAGAAATCATCAACGGTTGAGAAATAATTTGTCCCACATTTCAAAGTGAACCGACCTCTCAAATTTCTAGAATAATATGAGGATTTAACATAAAATTTTAATATGAATTCTTTTTCTTGAGGATTTTGCCATTCTCCAACTGGTTCTCTGATCAAAACTATTACAAAATACATATTAATATATTTATTTCAGGATAAAATGCTTTATAAATGCATTTTAGAAACATTTATACCATGATTATATCATTTATACAATTATATCACTAGTCCAATTTATGGTGTAGTGACAGAGCACATCTTTTGTTGTGACCAGTTTTATTCTGACCAGTTTTATTCTCAAATATATTGTCAGTAAGGGTGGACATGCTCTTTTCTCTGTTCGAGGAACTTCTTCTGACTAGCAAAATGGAACCAATAGTTCAACTCTATATAAGAGCACTTTCGATGTCTCCGCAAAGCAGCAGAGCTTAATTATGTAGTCAGTGATATCCATCCTCAAGCGATAGGCTATGCATATGATTAAGTGCAATGAAAGGGGAACTCAAAGATGCAGGAAACTAATGAACTTGCAACTCTTTGACATTCTGAAGAGGTCCCATTTTGGAAAAACTTCTCTACTCACCAGGGCATGTCTCAACCATAGTATTTTTGGTTTGGATAAGCAAGGGATGTTATAATTTTTGCTTTCATGGCCATTCATAAAATGGCTTTATGCAGCAGACGTACACTGGGAATCATGGAAATATGAGCGGTATCAACAAACAAATATGACTAACCAGCAGTTTCACCCCAGCTGGGAGACTTGATGGCTTTTAAATATTTGGCTGACATTTTAATCCATTTGTACAGTAAGGTCGCTGGACAGTATTTTCATTCTTAATATCAGCTTTGTAAAGCTAGAAAGAGCTACACATGATATTTTAAAGCATTCTTTATAAGAAATATTGCATTAAACCGTTTTTCTATAGCCTCTCTTTAATTATAAACACACAGAAAATAAAAAAGATTAAAAAATTCCATATTCATAGTATTACATAAACACTACTATAATGCCTCCATTTCACAAAGCAACATCCACTTTCTCTTTTTCCTCCTGCGTGCTCAATCTTCCCATTAAAAATGTAAACCTGGTCCAAAAGGAGTCCATTAAATCTGTAAGGTAAATGTCTTCAGGTTTGCAGGAAGGAAATGATAAATGAATATTGGGAGATACTAAATGTTGGGAGAACATTTTTAAGCTACAGTATAGAATTAATGGATGGAACAAAAGTAAAGACATGAACAAGTTGTTTCATGTGATACTCACTAGCATTTTTGCATGGTTTCTGACTCCTGTTTGAGATTAAACTCCTTGTTTTACAATGCAATAGTAGCATTAAGCTATCTGATAAAATACAGATAGTTCCTGAGTTATGACTGTAATGGAACCTGCCTATTACAGTTGCAAATCATGATGGTCAGTAAGTGAGGCATTCATGTGATCATCTCACTTGATGATCTCCACCCCTGTTCTCCTTGATGAGCCTTTCAGCCACTGTGGGTTAAGCAGAGCACAGGATGCCTCAGGGGTGAAGGAGGCCCTGGCAGCCCTAGTGCAGGCCCCCCACCTGCTCCAGGCTGCCCAAGTCCTTCCCCACTCCCTGAGATACTCTGTGCTAGAAATGAGTAAAGTACTTGTAATAACTAGAAGTCAGCATGGGTTTGTTAAAAACAGATCATGCAAAACCAATTTTATTTCATTCTTTGACAGAGTGACTAAATTAGTAGACCAGCGAAATGCTGTGGACATAGTATACTTAGATTTCAGCAAGGCATTCAACAAAGTAGACCACAACCTACTTCTTGGTAAGCTAGAAAAAGGTGGGATAGATAGCATCACCATCAGATGGATTTGTAACTGGCTGACAAACTGTACTCAACAAGTAGTCCTTAATGGTATTACATCTACATGGAGGGAAGTAAGCAGTGGGGTACCACATGGTTCTGTCTTAGGCCCAGTACTCTTCAATATCTTCATAAATGACTTAGATGAGGGAATAGAAGGGAAACGCAGAGGGTTGTGCGCATGCACAGGGGGGCAGTGTGGGGGTTGTGTGCATGCGCAGGGGTTGAGGGCATTGCATTATGGGTGTGGGCACACGCACACACACTATCGTGCATGCGCACACTCTTTTGGCACCCGAGCAAACAAAGGTTCGCCATCACTGCCCTAGATGATAGGTTCAAGATCCAAATGGATCTTAACAAAATGAAATTCAATATACAAAAAAGCGAAGTCTTACACTTAGGCAAGAAAAACCAAAAGTACACATATAGATTGGGTGAAACCTGGCTTAATAGCAGTAACTGTGAGAGGGATCTTGGAGTCTTAGTGGACAATCAATTAAATATGAGCCAACAGTGTGTGGTGGCAGCCAAAAAAGCCAATGCAATACTAAGTTGCATTAACAGAGGGATTAATCAAGATCATGTGAGGTACTAATACCACTCTGTAAAGCCTTAGTAGGACCACACCTAGAATATTGCATCCAGCTTTGGTCACCACACTATAAAAAAGATGTTGAGACTCTAGAAAGAGTACAGAGAAGAAGAACAAAGATTATTAGGGGACTGGAAGCTACAACATATGAAGAACGGTTACAGGAAGGGGTCATAGCTAGTTTAATGAAGAGAAAGAACAGGGGAGACATGATAACAGTGTTCCAATATTTGAGGGACTGTCACAGAGCGGAAGGGGGGGGTCAACCTATTTTCCAAAGCACCTGAAGGTCAGACAAGGAATAATGGATGGAAACTGACCATGGAGAGATTCAACCTAGAAATAAGGAGGAACTTTCTGGCAGTGAGAACAGTCCACCAATGTAACAGCTTGCCTTCAGAAATAGTGGGAGCTTCATCACTTAAGACTTTCAAGAAGAGACTGGACTGTCATCTGTCAGAAATAGTATAGGATCTCCTGCTCGAGCAGAGGGTTGGACTAGATGACCTACAAGGTCCCTTCCAACTCTGTTATTCTATTCTATTCCTGGCCCTCAGGGTCCCTGCCTGCCCTGGGCCTGCTTCCCCATAGCAGATCCTACCCCTTCTTCCCATCCCACATCACTAATTGTGCACTTACCTTTCGAAGAGCTCCAGAAAAGTTGGGGAAGGAGGGCAGACAGCTCCACCCTGCAGCACCCTAGGCTGCATGGCTTGGTCCTGGAAATGGTCCTGATTATAAGATGAGGACTACCTATACCCTTCCCACTTCCTTTTATAATTTTGGATTTCCCCACGAACACCTACATACTAGGCCATAGACTTTAATAGACAAGAGTAACTGAGAAAAATTAACTTGCTATGGGATGAAGTTAGAAGGAAATGTGAGAAAAAGAAAGTACAAAAATGAATGTTTTGCCTTAGGGCTTCTTAAAGACTTATATAGATCTCAGTAATAGTCCAACAATTAATATTGAAAGCAAAAATGTCAATAATGGCCAACTGAGACAAATGAGATTTGCTTTGGCTCCAGCGATATCAGTCCTAAAGTAAAGATAGTGTCCTTTTGTTAAACCTTTTCTATACTTTCCTTCCCTGCCCAAATTGTCAACAAGACTCACAAAGTGCTTTCTGTTTGAGGTTGCTTGGACAGCTGCCAGATAGGTATCCAGAGCCCTATTACAGAGGTAGCTTGACAATGCAAGGCTTTTAGGAGATGGAACAGTTACTCTCCAGAGGCTCCTATATACCAGAAAGCTTCCCTGCTGCCATGAAAAGCTACCCCCCCCCCAATTGCTTGAGCTTCACAGCTAGCTTTTTGGGGCATTTGGAAATCAGCTAGCTTTGTCCAAGTCCCAGGTTTAGATTTGCTCATGTTTACAAACTATGTCATTAGGTGCTGTTATAGCACTAGGTGTCTTTGGATTTTGGCAGTTTAACAATATATAAAAAAATGAAGAAACTTCATTCCCTTCAATATTGGAAATAATTTTTGGGTGACCAAAAAGGTGTTACGATGTATGTCGTGTATCAAAGGCTGCATCATTTTCAGTGTCTGATTTTCATTTGTTTCTTATCCGAAAGTGACAAGAAATGGAACTGGTGATTTTTGACATTGTGCTCAGACACTACACAAAAAGGAGTCAGATGCCACATGTATCTCAAAAGCAAAGATTGCCCAGCCCTTTAATGTTGAGCTTTTTTCCTCAAAGATACTTAGTTATTTCGACTTGGGCATCCTTGCAAGTAAGTGCATTTTGATGACTGCCTTGGGTGAACCTTCCAATTTCTATCCAGTTCAATTTGTTTAGATGTTGTAGTAGAAATTAATACATAACTTTTCTGCCCAGATCGTAAGTTCCAATCTAAGTCTTTGTCTGTGCAGATAAAAATTATAATCAAATTCTCGTAGTCTGCTAGCCTAGTTTGCTTGATTTAAGAATCCAGGTCTAATTAAATGCTTTGTAAAACACTTATCATTACAAATGTTGAGTTCTACTAAATAAAATCTAGCATAGATCTCTGCTTATCTGAAATGAGGTGCTTTAATAAGTGCAAATGAACATTTTGGGAGGGGCTCAAAAGAGAGCAGTGTGGATCTCCTTTATTTGTCTACCTTTTAGTAAATGAGCATTTTTTTTACTAGCTATGTCTATTCATTTTCTCAGCAGATGGCAGCAACTTCCTGGGCTTGGAAGCTAAGCAGGTTTGGACTTGGTTAGGCAATTTTCAAGAATCAGACATGATTATATGGAAGAAGAAAAAACGTATGAGAATCCTCCAGAGTATAGCAAGGTTATAGGCTAGCTTGGAAAGTGAAAAAATATCTTGGAAGAAAGCAGTGGCCAACCACTTCTATATTGCTGTTAAGAAGCTACATGAATGTTTTCATAATGATGCCAGGAAATAAGATATACTCAGAGGAGACATTACTTTTCTGTGCATTGTAGCAGGTTTTTTTAGTGAATGGGTAAACGTTTCCCTTGACTACCATTGTGGTGGAATATCCATAACATATTTAAAAAATCTCCAATAAGTTTAGTGTTGCACAAAGGTGGAATGAGAAGCTGGTCGTGCTGAAGGCATCCCAGTGTTAGAAATCTTTGCTAATTCTTATGGGTTCTACTAATCACATCGATTCTTCTAGGCTTGATAAACTTTACAGCATTGTCAGATATCAGAAAGCAGGATATAAATCCCTATAATGAACAATCGCTTCACAAAATATCAGTGAAATATAACCTTTGATTTGAAGACAAATTGTGGTATTTGCTTTGTGTTATGACTTTTATTTATCTTTTATCTTTCTTGAGCCTATCTTCAAAGAAGCATTGGGCTTTAACTGCTCCAGCATTGTAATTTCTCTAAGAGACATTTTTAGAAACAAAAATGGTTTTAAAGGCTGATCCTTTATAATGTGCCAAGGTCCCATTTTTAACAAGAAAATGTTTAAAGAAACCTGGTAATACAGAGAAGCTTGCAAGTTCAATAGCTGTTCTGAATAACTTAGTAGAAAGCAATATTAGTGTTAAAGTATATAACAGGCTGAGATGAGTCTTACAAAAGAAGTTCTATTTCATTAACCCTTTAGAAATTTGGGTAGGTTTTAACAAACATATATCTGAGTATGATCTGGAAGCAGGGGTGGGTTCCAACTTACCTCGCTGCTGGTTCGCTCCCTCCCGTGCCGCGTGGGCATGCCTTGTGGGCGCGCTCATGCTTCACGTGCACGCACATGTGCAATAACAAAAAATCTGAAAAAATTAAAACAAAAACAAAACAAAACAAGCCAAAAAAAATGGCGACCACATGCACAGTGCCGGAAACTTGGCTTCTGCATATGCTCAGAAGAAATAAATAAATAATTTTTTTAAAAAAAATTAAAAATAAATAAAAATAAAAAATAAAGCCGAAAACAAGATGGCCACTGCATGCACAGTGCCGGGACTTGGCTTCTGCGCATGCTCAGAAGGAAATAAAAAATAAAAAAATTTCAAAAAAAAATTCAAAAAAATTCAAAAAAAGATGGCGGTGCCCACGGACCAACACCGACCGATCTGGTTCGGTGATGTCATCGTGACATCACCAGTGGGTCACTACCAGTTCGGCCAAACTGGTCCAAACTGGGAGGAACCCACCCCTGTCTGGAAGGTATATTTTACCTGGATTTTCAAACTTTTTTGTTTTAATCAAAAGATGTTCATCAAGGATTCCTGAGCAAAACTAGCAGTCATAGAATATGTGAAAAGACGTTATAGATTTCTAAAGAATAGGAATGAACAGCTATTTATTCCCTGGAAGGATGCAAACTACTACCTTTCAACTTGTTTATAAATCATCTGGAGTTATGCATGAACATGAAGTGATCACATTTATTGATAACACTGCTTATTTAAAGTGGTAAAAGCAAACCAAAATGGTAAGGACCCCAAAGAAATCATCTCTATAATGAACACCAAAATAACAAATGCAGTTCTGTTTAAACAAACTCAAAATGTTATACATTAGGACAAAACCACATCACTACATCCTGGGAGAGGTCTGATAAGTGACTTGCCAGGAATGTTATCTTATACTGTAGTACAGTGGTACCTCGGTACTCGACTGCTTCAAAACTCGTCAAGTTTGGTACTCGATGCATTTTGATGCAAAAATGTTGTCCTGGTACTCATTGTTTGTTTGGTACTTGACACAGTGCAATAGGAAATGGGGGACAGCTATGGAGAATGGATAGGAAGTTGGTCATGCAGGAAAGATTACAGCAAAAGAAAGAGGAGGGATAGCTGCTGAGGGCAGACAGGACGTTGGCCATGCTGGGAAGGTCACTGACATAGGAAAAGGGACAGATAGGAAGTCCTTCCTGGCTGAAACAAAGGGTCATGTGGTAAGCCATATGGTTTGTTTGGCACTCATCATTTTTTAGTACTTGTCACACCTCCCCGGAACCAATTAATGAGTACCGAGGTACCACTGTAAAACTTTATGAAAACAATAATCTGCTATTGAACTGCTATGAATGAGACAGACTCTATGTTAAAGATAATTAGCAAAATAAATTAAAAATATTTAAATTTATGGTGCAATTTAACTTGGAATACATTAGTCCAACATGTTTCATAAGAAGATTATGTGGAGCTGAAAAGATAAAGACAAGTTAAGTGGCTAAAGAATTTGCTGGGTTAAACATGATTACACTCTGGAGTCAGAAAGTTTATAATACAGTAAGAGAGAACTTAGCAGTGGCTGCAAAGAATACACAAGAGAAGACAATAAATGGGATCTTTCTTCCTCTCTTTTTCATTATGTTAGAGAATGGGACTTTCTAATTAAGATGAATAGTGGGACATTCAGAATAGATAAAAGGAGGTAACTCTTCACACAGCATTTTGTTAAATTTGAAAACTTGCCAAGATTAATTTTTAAAAAGTATATCTTTAAAGGTTGAGGCTTATTGTCACACAACAATTTCAATCATTTTATAAGATCATTAGGTTAATTTATAAAAACTGAGGGTATCATTAACTATACATTACTTCACTATTACAAAATTTAAAGATTTCAGATATGAAAACATCGATTTTCTGAAAATATAAATGCAGCTGAATTATACTATGAAACTAAAAATAAGCAGTTCTCTGTTTTGACGCAGGAAATGAAACTATAATGTAAGCCCTAAAACAGGTTTACAACAATTTAAAAATGAAAGAACAAATCCCCGAGCTTTCAAAAACCTATACAATCCCAGTCCTGACCACAAATATCATGCAACTTAATACACTTTGCAACTTTCCCCCTAAATTGTTATGTTTCCTGGCTATGGAAATGTTGCCTACCCTTGTCTTAAATCTTCATTCTTCATGACAGGAAGCTGCTTTGCTGTAAAGCCAAAATACTAATCTGATCACCTTGGGAGAAAAGCAAGATATAAATCAATACATTGTTTAACAGTTAGTATAGCCTGGATGGAAATCATATGAACTAGTCACGAAAAACAAAACAAAACAATACATATTTTATATCATTTGGTCCTCAGACTGATTAGATATGGTACTGGAATTAAAACAGTTTCATACCATACAGATGTGTTGTCAATGTAATACTTTAAAATTCCTTTAAATAATACATTCCATTCTATGAATTTTTCAATTACTTTGTCTTATCTCTTTACCTTCCACTTCCTGGGTTCTTTCTCTTGGACCCAGTATAACTAGGACTACCAGATCTGGGCTGCAAAAATCCATCTAACCACTGAATGACAGCAAGAGATGCAGAAGATACTTGTTCCTAGCAATTATTGGGATATATGCAGCTCAGATCTAACAGCACTAGTCTAGTGCATGTGACAAATTTCTTCCTGAATATGTGGTTGGATAGGCTCTGGTGTTTTTTGCCATGGAAAAAAATGTGCTGAGTTCAGAGAAATGAAACATGAGGTACTTTTGCCAAGGAGGGAGCTATACTAAGGAGCTCTGATTTTGTATGACTGCTCCTCCTATCTATCATAGCAGAAGACCTTTTCTTGATTATGAATCTCACTTTGAATGTCTAAATATAGTCCTATATTATAACTGCAGCTCAAAGGGAACATATATTATGAGATTATAAAGCAGAAAGCAAAGTTGACTTTTTAAAATAACCCATGTTGACTGCTTTATGGTATGATACATTTGGCATGGACACCAGCTAACCCTAACACCAGCTAATTGGGACAGTGGGTTTGTCCTCATCTTTCAGAGTTTGGCTGTATATGTAGTCTATGAATGTTTTTTTTGAAACAGTAGAACTCCTTCAAAATTGGATGATAGCTAAAACTAACATTTATTTTTGTATATTAAAGCATTCCCATTTTAGTTTGTTTTAACATGTGTACCGGTTCAAGCAATATTTCTTCATGCTCCAAAAATGAAGAATTAGGGCAATTTGTTAAGTCTGCAGCAAGACATAAATAGTGAACAATGCAGCTTCAGAAATAGTAGAGGACCTGCCTTTTGTAATATTTTATATGCATATACCGGTATGTCTAAACAAACATTTTTATCCATAAGTTTCATTTTCTCAGGCTCACTTTAAAGACTAACTGAAAAGGATTATGCTCGTATGCGATCTGAAGCACTTCCTGCAAATCATTTTTGAAAGATGTAGAGTCCAGATTTTTTTTTAAATATGTGTGTATACATTTAATATGTGTTTGTACTTATATCCAAGGTTTGTGTTGTTGGCCAAGCCAGTTTTAGGAGTTGTATTTCCAGCACATCTTAAAAACACCAGCTTAAGAAAGAGTAGTTTAGGTATTAATTCAGTTCTCAGACTTTCTTTTATACAGGTTGATTAGGAACAATATTGCATTCATTTTCCATGTCATGCTGAAGTGCTAAAGACAAAATGGAATGGTGAGCTTGAGTCCTGGGACACTGTTGATACCATTATAGATTCCATTTTCCCAGAGTCCTGAAGTTTGGAACAGATGAAGTATCATCTCAGTGTATTAAGACTCATTTGTCTGTGTGATGGATGGCCATATAAATACAACCAAATAAATAAATATCAAAATGGAACCAATTAAAACCCAACTGACCTTCCCCCAACTGATTTTCTGGATATAATTAGCAAGCTGTATCCAGAACACCTCCATGGAAAATGTCTAGATTGGATGGTGCAGGATGCCATCTTGATAGGAACAAACCAGATCTAGAAAATTTGATTCGAAATTTGACTAGGCCTTTACCATTCACTAGAAAAAAATATATAAATCACCCATGCACGGTCCATTAAGTGGTCTTTATTGACCGAAAGGCAGCCTTTAATTCAATCCCTGGAGTGAGGCTCTGGGAGGAATTGGCTGCCTCTTTCTTTGATTGATGCTGCAGTTTCTTTTCATGAAATCACATGAAAATAGTACAATATGGAGCTTCAGAGCACTTGTCACCTATAATTTATGTTCAAATGTTAAGTGATAGACCTATCTTCATCCTTCTATATGCTGACAGTGCTGCAATCCTTTCTTTAATATGTGGGCCTGAAATGGAGCTTTGTGCCCTGGCCCAATATTGCAGAGAGGAGCAGCTAGCTATTAACTAAAATATCATTAAAGTAGTTATCTTTTCTGAAAGGCCTGTTATTCATAACTACTCCTAGAATATTAATGGGTCTGGCATCAATCACATTAAGGTCTTTAAACATGGGTTTATATTTCTAACCATCAATCAACCATAGTAGGGAGGTCAAGAAAGGACTCAAAAACTCTCACACACAGTTTTTCTGATCATAACTGCAATCATCATTTCCTTGCTGTTACAAAAATGTTCACTACCAAGGTCATCATATACTTGCTTTACAGTCACAGATTTGCCACTGTAGAGACTACATTCCAAATAAGGCAGTGCCATCTACATTTCTGAGACCTGTATTCTAAATGTCCTACTGTGTATCATTGCCCTTACTGAGACTAAAATCTGGTCTAATCTTCAGAAACCCATATGCAGTTTTTGGTGACTGAAATGCTGGTTTAAAGGACTGTTTTTTGGAACACGTTAGCCATACTGATCCTGTAAGACAATGTTATGCCTTCATAGGAGATCCATATGTTTAGAGTCTATTGATTATTAGCCCAAATTTTTGGCTTGCTATAGATCCCCACAGGAAGACAAAATTATATTTATTGAGATTGGCTCTAATGATGCAATCTTGCTAATCTGATTATGCTGTACTTTCTTCTCCTCCGTATGGTTCAGTAAACTAGGGAGGTGTTTGCCTGAGTCACTTCTGAACGTTATTTCACATTTTTGTACTCTAAAGATGCTTCAGCCCCTTTTGCCTAGATCCGTGATGGCGAACCTATGGCACGCGTGCCAGAGGTGGCATACAGAGCCCTCTCTCTGGGCACGTGCACCGCTAGCTGCTCTTCTGGTTCACCGGCCAGCACATGCACACACATGTTTCGATTTGGGCACTTGGTGCCAAAAAGGTTTGCCATCACTGGCCTAGATATTGATTCCTGTTTATCTTCATCACGGTTACCTTCCCCTCTCACTTGGCCTGGTCCTGAAGAAACGTGTATCAAAGGGCCCTTAGTATCTAGAACAGCTTAAATAGAATGCCAACTACGCTTGTAGTGGGCCTATTTGGGAGACTATTCTCCTATGCTAAGCATTGAGAAAATATTGTCTGCCAATCTTATGGAAGATTTACCTTCATTTGCTACTGTATAATGTTTTGCCATCTTCATTATTAGAAACTAGATTTAATAACTTCCCTGCACAAGAACTCTGGCTGTGCTTGTGGAAGAAATAGAAGCAGTTTCTCATGTGCCTTTGCACTGGCCCTTCTACATAGCATGACATGTTGTTTTAATAACTCCTCTTCTATCCAGGTTTCATGCCAGCTCAGGGAGGAAAGTAGTCTTGTGCATCAGCTGACACCAAATTCATTGCAATTGGTTTTTTTTTTCTATCAAATGCTCAATCATTGAACACTTT
Organism: Diadophis punctatus similis; assembly: GCA_023053685.1. NCBI lineage: Eukaryota > Metazoa > Chordata > Lepidosauria > Squamata > Dipsadidae > Diadophis > Diadophis punctatus. The sequence goes on along the minus strand of JALIGW010000004.1, from coordinate 44,208,353 downwards.
CCTGCAATTTTTGTATTATTTGTATGGGTTTAATTATTCATTTGACTTAGTCCAATCATTAAATTAAATTTGTCTTGTTTTACAGCCAAGACAGGGTAGCTCCTTAAATAAGAAATAAACTACACTGTTTATTAAATAGAAATGTATTCTCTTTTCTCAGGTCTGAGTATCTAAGAGTATATCTGAATTAAATGTTAGTGTGAAATACCATGATAAATCTTAGTGATTAATTCTTTCCCTAAGAATACATTTACCATTCTAGGAGACAATAAAATGCAAGGGGAGAGGGGCAGAATAAAACTGTCTTGAATGGTATTGTTGAAGCAATTTCACTGTTCCATTCTTCTAGGTTCAAGGCAATAACCATAGATTTGATATTCAGTGAGATAAAGGTTGTGTTTGGAGTTACAGAAATAGCATTTCTTTCTCTAAAGGAATGAAGTCACACAAAATAACTTCTTGCGCTTCTAAACTCTATATCATGCAGCTGAATAGCTATAATGATCTCTGAAGGATTTTTAATTGAAAAAAGAAAGAAAGAAAGGTAGCTATAAACTGAAAGCAAATATTGTATGGTGCAAAGAAAAAGGAATGAGATAAAGCTAGATGTGGGAAATAAAATCCCTTAGTGTTTGTTTGGTTCTGCATGTTATAGAAAGATTTAATATATAGTTGACCATTAAATACTACATAAGACAATTATTACAAGCAAAATAATGTGAAAGATTATTAGGTTTAAAAAATAATTTCTATGTACAAACATACAGTAAGATCATTAAGAACATCCCAAAGAACCAATATATTCACAGAATATCTATTTATAGGAAAAACTCTTCAAATACTTGTTTCATTGGTTTTATAAAAATGGGTATATCTATCTATCTATCTATCTATCTATCTATCTATCTATCTATCTATCTATCTATCTATCTATCTATCTATCTATCTATCTATCTATCTATCTATCTATCTATCTATATCATCCCCATCTCATGAAAAGTAACTCTGGATGGTGTACAATAGTAAAAATATTATATACTATATAGAAAAAATGAGGCACTCTTTTACTAACTGCTAATATTAATTGGAAATGTTTAGATATACAGTAGTAGTAATATGTTCAGTACATACAATATATTAATCTATCCAATTAGGAATCAACATGGCAGATGAAATTGGAATATATATGTGTATACACAATATACACAGACACACATATATACTTCTGTAAATGATTTTAAAGTAACTATATATCCACCAAACTGAGCTCCATCATATAAATTTCTAGAACTTTCCATGTACAAGAATTAAATTTAGGTGAGGCGATATTGTGATCAAATAAGGGATATAAAATATCAGCTACACAGACAAAGTAAAAACATGCTCAAAACACTAACTAATACAGATATAATATATAATCGAGTGTATAAAGATTAGTAGTAATAGCTAATAGGCTGTCAAAGAAGCATGATTTGTGTATTCAAAGAGCTGAAGTGGTGCAGTGGTTAAATGCAGCCATTGCAGGCTGACTGCTAGTTCAACAGTTCAGCTGTTCAAATCTCACTAGGCTCAAGGTTGACTCAGCCTTCCATCCTTCCGAGGTCGGTAAAATGAGGACCCAGATTGTTGGGGGCAATATGCTGAACTCTGTAAACCGCTTAGAGAGGGCTGTAAAGCACTATGAAGCGGTATATAAGAAAAGTGCTATAAAAGTGCTATATATGATTTCACTTTTATGGTTTGTATTAGTCGGCGTTATGTTTGTAGTTGATTGTGTATGATATTTGCTTACTGTAGTAGTGTTTTCTACAGTTTTTGTATTTGTTTTTTTTCCTGTTGTGTTTATTTTTGTTGTTGTGTGTATTTAATTGTTATGTTTTTAAAGGAAAATTCAATAAATATTATTTTAACAAAACACTAACTTTGTTTGCAGATGTTTAAGCACACCTGGTCAAATTAACCTCAATGAATTTCTAAATGAATCGAAGATTATGTAACTTCTACATGAACTATTTCTCTACATTTAAGTGCATGTTTATTATTTCTTTAAAGTAGTTTCTAGATTGAAAATAAGAAAACACTGAATATGGCACATGCAAATGTTTGGAATTCCTTTGAGTCGGTATTTTGTTAACACTTCCTTTGGCACAAATAGCAGCTTCCACCTGCTTTTTATAGTCAGTTAACAGTCTGTTTCTTGCTTTTGTACTGCACTCTTGGATCAGTTTACAGATACTGCATATCTGAGATACCTCCACAGATTTTCAATAATATTCAAACCTGGAAATTGTGGAAGCCATAGCAAGAATAGCAATAGCAATAGTCATAGCACTTAGAGTGATACACAGCTTCATAGTGCTTTACAGCCCTCTCTAAGTTGGTTAGAGTGAGCATGTTGTCCCCAACAATCTGAGTCCTTGTTTTACTCACCTGAAAGGATGGAAGGCTGAGTCAACTTTGAGCCAGTCAGAATCAAACTCCTAGCTCTAGGTAGTTAGCTTGCAATACTGCATTCTAACCACTACATCACCACAGGTGTTATCATTATATTCTGTAATTACTTTAGTTTGATTTGGAGATTCAGACTGATGTCCTGCTGAAATATCCAATCCCTCCTTGATTTTATTTAATTTTTTGGTTTTTTTCACTTGCTGTAGGATATTGATTCTTAACAAAATGTATTATTCTTTTTACCCACACAATATTTCTTACACAACAACTGCAAATCATAACAGAGCTTCAAGATTAAGCTTAACTAGATTTTTTCCTTCAAATTCTTTATTTTTTTCCTCGAAATGAATCTTTCGTGGTCCAATCTTTGTTTCATTAATTAAAGGTCATCAAGATTTTCTATTAAATACTTTAAGTGATGATCTCTGTGATGAAGATGAGAGAAAGGTTTCCTTTGGACATATCTCTCAAGCAGATTATTTTATACCCTCCACTATACTGTGGACAACTATTTGAATGTCAGCTAAAATTTACAGCATATCATTTGCCATGACCCATTTTTTTTCAAGATGTGATCAGATTTCAGACAATTCTAGCAGATGATTTTTCTTTTCCCACTCAGTGAAGCTAATGTCTAATCTAATGTAATATTATTAGATTACTAATTGGCATTCTTGATATACATTTAGAAACATTAAAATGAAGATCGAGAGCAGGGATGTCAAACTCGCATCATCATGTCATCATCACATGATGTATCACAACTTTTTCTTCCTTTGCTAAACCAGGGGTGAGGGTGGCCAGCACGTGACACATCTGGCCCAGGGGCTGCGAGTTTAACACCCCTGATCTAGAGCTTTTTTGAATGTGAAAACAGCTTTTGATACATTTAGTGGAAATATTGCACTAAGTTTGGATTGCCTTCTTTTAATAATAAGAACCATATTATTAGCTCTGTGAGATAGTTCAGACAAGAAACACAAGCAGGAGTATTTTAATGTAAAGTTACCTTAATAGAATCTTGCAAGACTGAAAATATTTCTCCCCTCCATTACCTTTTACTCTCTGGACAATAGGGCAGAATATATATATATATATATATATATATATATATATATATATATATATATATATATATATATATATATATATATATATATATATATATATATATATATATATATATATATATATATATATATATATATATATATATATATATATATATGGGGGACGGAGGCTAAATCATATGAAGAATGGTTATAGGAATTGGATATGTCTAGACTAATGAAAAGCAGGACTAGGGGAGACATTATAGCAGTGTTCCAATATTTGAGGGGCTCCTACAAAGATAAGGGGGTCAAGCTATTTTCCAAAGCACCAAAAGGCAAGACAAGAAACAATGGATGGAAAGTAACCAAGGAGAGAAGCAATCTAGAACTAAGGAAAAATTCCTAATGTTGAGAACATCAACCAATGGAACAGCTTGCATTCAGAAGTTGTGGGTGCTTCATCATTGGAGGCTTTCAAACAGAGACTAGACAACCATTTATCTAAAATGATATAGGGCAGTGATGGCGAACCTTTTTTGGCTCGGGTGCCAAAAGGGTGTGTGCGCGCGCGATAGTGTGCACGTGCGTGCCCATACCCATAATGCAATGCCCTCCCCCTGTGCATGCACACAATCCCTGCACTGCCCCTTGCACATGCGCACAGGACTCACTGAAGCCTCCAGACTTCTGGTAGGCCCGTTGGGCCGTTTTTCGCCATCCCCAGGGTTCAGGAGGCTTTCCTGAAGCCTGGGGAGAGCGAAAACGGCCGAAAAGAAGACCGAAAATCAGCTGACTAGCGCACACATGCGCGCTGGAGCTGACATAGGGCAACGCCTCGTGTGCCCTCAGATATGGCTCCGCGTGCCACCTGTGGCACCCGTGCCATAGGTTCGCCATCACTGATATAGGGTTTCCTGCTTGAGCAGGGGATTGGATTAGTATTATATACCCAGGATACAATCGAGTTTTATTTCTGTACTTGAAAATACATCCATTGACACACATAATATCATGAAAACAATGTTTATGCAGAGGTATCTGTGCCAAACAGCAATGATGCCAAAATTGCAGCATACACACAATGACATAATGATTATATCATTGTGCCCAATTTATCATTGATTGTCATTTTGGACTCATTATTGATTATGGCAGATGCCTGACTTTGCATTAGTTCATAAAGTTGCATGACATTATTTACTTCCTTAAATTGTTGGAAATATTAATTTAAGAGTATATTTTTCTGATGTTTACTCTTCAAATTACTGCAGTGTTTAACAATCCTGATCTATTAAAGGAGTATTTTAATTCTCACCTTTCTAACCCAGATCAATCTGGAATAACTTATTGAAAGTCTCTGAGTGAAACGAATGCCATCCTTTATTTCCATGAAACAGTTTTTATGCTTTTAATGAAAGAATGACAGAAATTCAATAGCCACTGATTCAATTGTTGTCTCTTCTTTCTCTGCATCTTTTGAATTCTGCCTGCTAGATAACAACATAAAGGGGAAAAAAAGTCTGCACAAGGAAGAAAAGTGACAGCTCACCATAGGTGTGGAGTGTTTAGTAACATTTTGTAAAAGAATATTCAGTTGTAATAAGTCATTTGGGTTAAGTGCATGAGAGAAACTGCAGCAGAAACTTGAGCTAGATAATATGGCAGAAAAGTGAAAGAAATGTGGTGGGCCTATTCCCCCCCCCCCATTTCTTACATGGGATGAACAAACAAAGCCTATTATTTGAGAGGAATCTTCATGGCAGTGGTGCAGTTGTGAGTTGTTGATTCTGATGACTTTGCTGCTGCATTTAGCTCAGCTAGCTTGAAAAGAGGAGTTCTTTCATGCTAGCAGATTTTTCTCATACAACTCAAGGACACCAAGTCAGTTAATCTGGTACTCTGCCATGCACCAGAAAAAAAGGCAATTAACCAAAGAACGTTATTGAAGAGCTGATCATTCCTGTGTAAGACACATTTAAGATCCTTCTTTGTGGTCGGTTAAACTAGTCAAGGAGAGACCTACAAAGATAAAATAAGGTAGAATAAGCTTCAGAGAAGAATTCCAGGAAAACATATAGCAAGTGTCAAAGGGCTTGGGAGAATAAGAAAATTATTGAAAGGGAAAATTATTGATTTATTTTTCAGTTTTTCTTTGTCCCTTCTCACAAAATAGAGGTGCTACAGGAGAAGGTAACACTTACGCTCTGACGTCTCACTCTATTTTATCTTTTCTTTTCTGTTTTCAAATTTACTTCTAGCTTACCATGATTTGTCTGTTGGAAATAGAGATACTGTAACAAAATATTATGCAGATGATACCACTCTAATGGCAGAAAGTGGAGAGGAACTAAAGAGCCTCTTGGTGCGGGTGAAGGAGGAGAGTGCAAAAGTTGGCTTGAAACTCAACAATAAGAAAACTAAGATCATGGCATCTGGCCCTCTCAATTCCCGGCAAATAGATGGGGAGGAAATGGAGGTAGTGACAGATTTTACTTTCCTGGGCTCCAAGATCACCGCAGATAGGGACTGCAGCCAAGAAATTAAAAGACGCTTGCTCCTGGGGAGGAAAGCTATGGCAAATATAGACAGCATACTAAAAAGCAGAGACATCACCGTTCCAACAAAAGTGCGTATAGTCAAGGCTATAGTTTTCCCAGTTGCAATGTATGGCTGTGAAGTTGGACCATAAGGAAGGCTGAGCACCAAGAATTGAGGCCTTTGGACTATGGTGCTGGAGAAGACTCCTGCGAGTCCCTTGGACTTCAAGGTGATCAAACTGGTCAGTCCTAGAAGAGATCAACCCTGACTGTGTCACGATGTGAATATTGTCAGTTTGTGCATCTCTGTGTTTTATACTGTTCTTGTATCTATGGTCAGACAGACGTATGATATATTCTAGTACGCATGTCTACATTCCTGAGGTCAACTCCTTTCCTTTTCTCATCGCCATCTCTACCGAAGGTAGAACTGTTTTATTTTCTTAGCCGATACAATGTAGTCCTAATAAGAATTCTTTATTATTTTTCTACTGAAATAAATATTTTGTTTATTAGTATTTGAATCTCGGGCTTTATTTTCTAAGTAACAATGTCTTCAAAAGGGAAGCCCGATCCATCGCCTCTGAGGAGAGTAATTCTCTTCCTAACAGACTGCTCTTTAGAAGGCTCTTGGAGAAGAGCCTAATGCTGGGAAAAATTGAGGGCAAAAGAAGAAGGGGACGAGATAGGGGTGTGGCCAGCGCTGTGGCGAGACAATGTGTTCTTCGGGGGCTCCCAAAGAAACGTTGAACCCCAGCTAATTCAGGCTCTTTATTGACCTAAACTGTCCTGGAGGGACAGTAGATAAAGAGACACGAGCCGACACGAACAGGGAAAAGGCAATTTCCCTAGAGGATCGGCTGAAGCCTCTGAAACTGGCAGCTGAGGAAAGCGGCCATTGCGAGCCACTAAGAAGCTAGGGCGGCCACATCAAAAGCAGCAGGAAGAAGAAAATGTGGATTGTCGGGGTGTAAAGATTGCTTTGATCTAAGTACTGTGCAGGAGTGGCGAGTGAACAGGTGATGATACCAGGTGAGTCATTGGCCAATTTACAGATAAAAAGAAACTTTAAAATGAGATTCTAAAAGACCCCGGAGCAGAAATTAGCAGCTAATTGGAAACCGGGAGTATTATAGAGGAAGGAAAAAAATAAACGGAGATTATAACACCTAAAGCCCAAAAGGATTGTGATTTTTACGATTCGATTTGGTGAAAGTAAAGAGAATAATTAAAAAGAGAACAAAGAGTAAGAAGAAAATATTTTATACCTGGATTTAAAGTATTTTGGAAAATTTTAACAGGAAGCTGACTATGTGTATGGGGAATTTGAGGATGCCATCTGCTAGTGGAAAGAGAGCACTATAATAACTTGGTGGAAGACAAAAGAAAAAAGGAAAAAATGGTGTGCAGCTGTGGATTGACCTTGCTTACAGAAAGATATTTTGCAAACTGTGAGAACTACGCTCTAGATAGAGCGCAGAGAAGAGCAACAAAGATTATTAGGGGACTGGAGGCTAAAACATATGAAGAACAGTTGCAGGAACTGGGTATGTTTAGTTTAATGAAAAGAAGGACCATGGGAGACATGATAGCAGTGTTCCAATATCTCAGGGACTGCCACAAACAAGAGGGAGTGAAGCTATTCTCCAAAGCACCTGAGGTAGAACAAGAAGCAATGGGTGGAAACTAAGCAAGGAGAGAAGCAACTTAGAACTAAGGAAAAATTTCCTGACAGTTAGAACAATTAATCTGTGGAACAGCTTGCCTCCAGAAGTTGTGAATGCTCCAACACTGGAAGTTTTTAAGAAGATGTTGGATAACCATTTTTCTAAAGTGGTATAGGGTTTCCTGCCTAAGCAGGGGGTTGGACGAGAAGACCTCCAAGGTCCCTTCCAACTCTGTTATTGTTATTGTTGTTGTTATTGTTATTGTTATTGTTATTATCTTTTAAGGAGTGTTTGCTTTGAGTTACAGAATTTGGTCTCGACTTCAGCATCAGTGGAAGATAATAAAGCCTCTTTCTTTCTTTATCTCTTTTTCTTTCTTGTCTCTCTCTCTCTCTCTCCCTTCCTTCCTCTTTTTCTTTTTCTTTTTCTCTTTTTCTTTCTTTCTCTCTCTATTTCTTTATTCTCTCTCTCTCTCTCTCTCTCCCTCCCTCCCTCCCTCCCTCCCTCCGTCCCTCCCTCCTTTCCTGTGAAGAACCCCAGAAGGTCTTTGGTAGCAGGAAGAAAAGGCAGACATTTTGAAACTGAGAACATGCCCATTGATCATCTGGCATTCTTAGAGCTCCACTGTTGATTAGCTTAGCCTGAGTAAGGATAGCTTAGCAGCCACTTACAATAAGCTCTCAACTCAAACTCAGTGCACGTGGGGATCCCCAAAAAGTGAGTGTTTCTTTCTTTCTCCCTTGAGCCCCCCGTGCCCCATTTTGGGCCTAGCAAGCCTCCCTACAGCCCCCTGGGAGCCAAAAGGGGTGCAGGGGAGGCGCTGCACCCCCCACACTCCTTTTTGGGCCTGGCAAGCTCCATACAGCCCCCTGGGAGCCAAAAGGGGGGTGGGGGGACCCTGGACGCAGGGGTGGATTCTAACTTACCTCGCTGCTGGTTCACTTCCTCCCATGCTGCGTGGGAAAAAAACAAAGCTGAAAAAAAGATGGTGATCGCATGCACAGTGCCAGAACTCGGCTTCTGCGCATGCTCAGAAGGAAAAAAAAATTAAAATAAAAATTTAAAAAATAATAAAAAAGATGGCATCGCCCACAGACTGGCACCGACTGATCCAGTTCGGTGATGTCATTGTAACATCACCAGCGGGTCGCTACCGGTTCGGGTGAACTGGTCCAAACTGGGAGGAACCCACCCCTGATTCAACCATGTTCTATCTCTTCTGGATGTAGCTCGTCTAACGTGATGCCTTTGGAAGTACTGGTGAGCTTTATGTTTGTCGTCCCATAAAAAAGTGTGCCAACCTGCTTGTATATCGTATCCTTCCAGTGTTAATACTCTCTTATTTTTTAAATTTATCCATTCTCTCGGCCATGTGAGCACGGCAGCTTGGTAATAACCTTCCCATTCTGGTAAGCCGAATCCTCCTCTTTCTTTCACTTCTTGCAATAATTTTAATTTAATTCTGGGTCTTTCCCCTTGCCAGATAAATTTAGCTATCATTTTATTCAAATTTCTAAAATACTCTTGGTCTAATTTTATTGGTATATTCTGAAATAGAAAAAGAATTTTTGGCAAAATGTTCATTTTCACAGTTGCAATTTTCCCCATAAAGGAGAGTTGCAACTTACCCCATCTTTCCAAATCTATCTTTATTTGATCATTTAATTTATTATAATTATCTTCTTTGATTGTTATGCATCTTGCCATTATTATTATTATTATTTGAAGGTTTATTTTCTCCATCAATTCTTTTTTCTGTGTTATGGACAAGGAAACACCAAACTATTTTAAAATAAGTCCTAGTTTCTAATGTGCATTTTTTTTTAAAATGTGAATTTTAAAATAGTTTGGTATTTCCCTTGGTGTTGAAAAGCAGCAGTTGTCAGAAAACAGCTGGTTATTGCTTCATGGTATCTTCCTCTTTTTCACCTGCTACCTATTTCCAGTATTTTCTTTCCTTTCTTTCCTCAGCATGAATGCCATAGTTGGACAGAGAATTTTTTTCCTAACAAGAACATCCACCTGCACAAATTACAGAGCAAAGTTGGATGCCAAGAAAATACCAGCATATGGCTTGGAACCACAAGTGATGGCATGTGTTGGCCAATAATTTTTAGGGAGAGAGTTACAATTTGATCTGAATCACAATAAGTTCAGCTGTTTAAGCTGTAAATCACAGGTGATAGACATCAGATTTAACCTGCACTCTCATTTGAATTCAGCATTATAAGGGTAAACTTGGTGTGTGACTATGTTTCTGTGCCATTTAATGGAATCAACAGCCAGTAAGAGAAAGAGAAAAGATTATTTCTGTTCTGTTTTTTAAATCTTACTATCTTTCAAAGGCTATACAATCTATTAAAACAAATAGCAATTAAAGTTTTTTAAAAAGCAGATGATTAAATCATAATAACATGAAAGAAAAATGGATGCAAGCATGTTTCAAAGTATAATCCTAAACAGCTAAAGTGTAGATCGATGGATTCGTTTAAAATATGACAGATATTTGAAAATATCATTTGTTAATTAGAAAAGAATTAAGCAACCTAGCAAGAAAAAGCAACAGTATAAATTCTACCTCTCTCAATATGGTGAAAAAGAGGAAAAGTAGATACCAACAAAAGCTTGGAAAGATCACCTGGTACCCTGAAACTCACTAGGTGACTCTTAGCTCAATCGATCTCTCTTGGAATGAAGGGCAATCTGTATGTTAGCCATGATAAGTTCCTGGGCGAAGTATGGTATAAACTGTACATCTGAAGAATAATGGATTCTTTCTGTAATGCATAAGAGTTGGCATCTTCACTTTTCCAACCTTTATGATCAATCCGGGATCAAGAGCCAATTAGCTGTCATCTTTGTTTACTCAGCCTTGGTGAATATGCTCTCATATTTGTCAACTGTACGGTAGATATACTGAGGATGCTTTTCATACATTTCATCTTGGCACTGCCACATTCAACCACTGAACTTCTCTTGATGTTGCCATTTTGATCTTTGATGTTCTCTAGAATGAAAACTGGCAGTGCCAGCTGTTTTCTGTTTGAGGCTGAGTGGAGAAAATAAAGTTGTGGTGCCAATTGTTTTGTTGGAATTGGCTGATTGAAATGCAGACATTTCTTTACTTCTTCTCATCAATGAAATGGTTAAGATGTTCACCTTCAAAGCATGGAAAGTTGTACCCTTCAAGGTGTGCCATGTTGTTTTTGTAATATATCAAAGGAATTAAGTGCTATCTCAGTTCTATTTTAATTACAGTGTTGCTGTGGTGCCAGCAAACTCAAGTAATCTTTATTTCTTTGTAGTAATTAAAGGACTGACCATAGTCCTTATGGTCAGTCCTTTAGCACAATAACTAATGATTTCCTCTTATCAATGCCTTATATGCCCCCTGAACTGGGCTTGATTAGAAGACACTTGTTTCGTTCATTTCAAAACACTCAGTGATAGCTGTGCACAGAATTAATATTTACCGTATTTTTTGGAGTATAAGACGCACCTTTTTCCTCCCTAAAAGTGGCTGAAAATTTGGGTGCGTCTTATACTTCGAATGTAGCTTTTTTCCAGCCCTAACTAGGTGCTAACAGATCTTCCCAGCTCTTACCTTGCAGGCTTTTTCATTTTTACTCTCTCCAAAGAATGTTTTTCCAGCCCTAAGTCTTTGCAGGGTTTTTTTTTCATTGCTCTACTTGCTCCAAAGAAGGTTTTTTTCCAGCCCTAACCAGGTGCTAACGATCTTCCCAACTCTTACCGTCTTGCAGGCTCTTTCATTGTTACTCTCTCAGAAGAATGTTTTTCCAGCCCTAAGTCTTTGCAGGTTTTTTTTTCATTGCTCTACTTGCTCCAAATAAGTTTTTTTCTAGCCCTAACCAGGTGCTAACGATCTTCCCAGCTCTTACTGGCTTGCAGACTCTTTCATTGTTACTCTCTCAGAAGAAGGTTTTTTTAAGTCCTAACCAGGAGATAAAATAATGTGCTGAAGCTGACCAGACTAAGGATGCTAGCCAGATGAATACCTGGTAGGCAGATTGTTTTCCCCTATTTTCCTCCCCAAAAACTAAGGTGCATCTTATACTCCGGTGCATCTTATACTCCGAAAAATACGGTATATTGAGGAAGTAAACAATATTTACATGTTACCATGCTTTTAAAACTGCAGAAGCAAGCATAAATTGAGGGACATCGTAGACTGTAGAAAACAGTTTTTTTTCCACGTTTACGATAGTTATAACTTTTTTCAAATTTAAAAATTCAAGTTCTTCAAATATACTCAGAAAAAGAGGGGGCTGTGAATGGTGCTAGAGCACATGCAAAGAAAACAGAAATTGTTGCTATGCAAGCTTCCTCATGTGAATCTTTAATGCAATGTACATTTAAAGCTTTAATGTGATTTGAGTAAAATCATGGGAACTGAGCTGTGTACTTAAGTGGATTTCTGTCTGGGTGCCAAGACTAACTCACTAGTGAACTTCCTTTCTGTCTCTGAGGTATATCTTTGAGTCCAAGGAACCAGTGTAGTTGTGGCCGTCAGATTTTTTGTTTGTTTGGTGCTAAATGATACCCACTGAGATAATGATAAACACCTGCTTGCACAAAAGCTGAATGGAATTGTCACTTCATATGGTGACAATAGTGTTGTGGGCAAGATTTTGAACTAATTATCTAGAAACAAAAGCCTTATTAAAAAGTAAGTAAGGCAGGGGTCTCTAATTTTGGTAATGGCAATCTCCCTGAAATCAAGGGGAGGAAATCACCTGTAGGAACTTTACTTTTATTAAAACAAACATGCAGAACAACTACAAGATGATGTTTCTAGTCTTCAGACTCTTATTCTTCTAACTCAGGGCTGTCAAACTCCTGGCCCATGGACCGGATGCGTCACGTGCTGGCCACGCCCATGTCCAGTTTAGCGAAGGGGGAAAAAAGCCCCGATACATCACGTGACACTGCCGTGACGACGTGAGTTTGACATCTCTGTTCTAACTGATTGATAAGCAAACTTTTCTTTAAATCCTGATCATTTCGGGATATAAGCATACTCTTTAAAGTCAGTGCAAGGAAATGCATCAGAGCATCCAAATTAATATGTATATATGGGTAGCCCTAGTGGTTTTTTCCCCAAGGGGAATATCCAAGCTTCTTGCTTTTCTCCTAGTTATTGTTTTGAATAAAACACGAGGCAACTTTTAGATCAGAGCTGAAGGCAAATCATGAGTTCCTTTATGGTGGCCCTTAGAACTTCCTGTGGTCATGATTGCTGAAAGTTGGGGAATTTCTGCAATCATTTCTAAATGACTTTCTGTCATTCAGAGGTGGAGAATGGCTTAGAAATATACTATAAAACAAGAATATCACTATTTTAAAACAACTTTTCCAATCTACAATTTTTGTCCACATATAGACCAGGGGTGAAATTCAACATTTTTCCCTACCGGTTCTGTGGGCATGGCTTGGTGGGTGTGGCAGGGGAAGGATAATGCAAAATCTCCATTCCCACCCCACTCTGGGGCCAGCCAGAGGTGGTATTTGCCGGTTCTCTGAACTACTCAAAATTTCCACTACCGGTTCTCCAGAACCTGTCAGAACCTGCTGAATTTCACCCCTGATAGGGACCATCCAATGTAGACCCACCCAGAAATATTTAAATGCAGATCTTCACCACCAAAAGACTGCCCACCTCTTTCTCATACAAATGGTTTGCAAAGTTTCCATTCCCCTGGCTAGAAAAGATGAAGTGTATCATATTTGTTGTCTTCTTAATTGTATGTACATATTTGCCCATGCTGATCAGTTTGCATGGGAAAATATATGCATGCTATACCATATAATTATTTTAAATTATTGCTTCTCCAGGAACTACAGTAGTCCTCATTTAACGGTAATTAGGACTGAACTTTCCATTGCTAAGTGATATAAAGTGACCGTACTACTTAGCAATGGCAATCACGGCGGTCCCCGTTGCTGTCTTTAAATGAGGATTATGGGTTGTTAAGCAAGGATGACTTAGGACTTCCTGCCAGCTACCCACAAGCAACGTCATTGGAGAAACTGGTAGGAAATTGCAAGTCCTGGGCGTCTCACCAGTGCAAGTGGGTGGGAAATGGGTACTGTGGCACTGTGTGAGTCAGCGGTGGGTTTCTCCTGATTCAGCCTGGTTCAGTGAACCGGTAACAGTGGCGGCGGGAGGCTCCACTCACCCACCCTGGACACTTCTGCGCATGCGCAGAAGCATCGCAGGTAGCAACGGGATTTAGAACCCACTAATGGTGTGAGTGCAGGCATGGAGGGAGTTCTGCAGTGCTTCTTGGGAGAAAATTATGCAAACAACTTGCAACCTTCCCTGCCAGCTTCCCATTGGTTTTACTTGTGGGAAGCTGGCAGGGAAAGTTGTAAATGGTGATGTGACTTGAAATGCTGCAATGGTTGTAAGAGTAAACCAGTTGCTAAGTATCCCATTTGCAATCATGTGACTGGAGGAGTGCTATAATGGCTAGAACTGGTTTCAAATATCACTTGTTGAGCGCCTTTGAATGGTTGCTGAACATGTAGTCATTAACTGGGGACTAACTGTAGCATAAATAGCCTAGTAGAGAAATGACTAAAGACCAATATCCAAAAAGCCATCTCAAAGAAAATGGAAAATTCTTGCTTATTACATTATAGTAAGGAGAATAGCTTTCAGCTCAATAGCAAAATAAACATCTTAGGAGATCAACAGTGAACAATCTGAGGATAGTGAAATCTTTAGATAGATGATATATAGATGATAGATAGATGATAGATAGATGATAGATAGATAGAATAGAGCTGGAAGGGACCTTCAAGGTTTTTTAGTCCAATCCCCTGCTCAAGCAGGTGACCCTATATCAGTGTTTCCCAACCTTGGCAACTTGAAGATGTCTGGACTTCAATTCCCAGAATTCCCCAGCCAGCGAATGTCTGGACTTCAATTCCCAGAATTCCCCAGCCAGCGAATGCTGGCTGGGGAATTCTGGGAGTTGAAGTCCAGACATCTTCAAGTTGCCAAGGTTGGGAAACACTGCCCTATACCATTTCAGACAAGTGACTGTTCAGTCTTTTCTTAAGCATACCTTCAGAAGTTGTAGGTGGTTCATCACTGGAGGTTTCCAGTGATGAACCACCTACAACTTCTGAAGGTATGCTGTTCCACTGGTTAATTGTTCTCACTGTTAGGAAGTTTCTCCTTGATTTCAGGTTGCTTCTTTCCTTGATTAGTTTCCAACCATTGTTTCTTGTCCTGCCCTCTGGTGCTTTGAAAAATAAGTTGACTCCCTCCTCTTTGTGGCAACCTCTTAAATACTGGAATACTGCTATCATGCCCCCCCCAGTCCTTCTTTTTCCTAGATTAGCCAAACCCAAATCCTGCAGCCGTTCTTCATATGTTTTTGTTTCCAGGCCTTTAATCATCTTAGTTGCTCTTCTTTCCACTTTTTCCAAAGTCTCACAACATATTTTTTTGTAATGTGGTGACCAAAACTGGATGCAGTATTCCAGGTATATAACTATATTGGGGTATAGATCTGCTACATGGAGTAATGGGCTGAAATCTATTACAAAGAAAATTATACTTTACACAAGCAACTCATATGAGAAACAACGTGGTCTGCAAGGACATCCTATACGCAAAAAGACATTTGATATTTGACATTCCTGTTTGCCAGTAGAGTCACTTTATACTCCTTATTAAAGAATGTACATGATGACTTTCCATTTTCATCCTGAATTCTTGTTGACAGGCTGGCCTTCCTTAAGGTTTAACTTAGCTTGTCTCTTTTATTTATTTCTGTAGAACTGGCTCATTTGATACATTTCTGCTTAATTCCAGAAAAATCAATTGAGCAATGCTGATGTATAGCAGCTGAAAGTGTGGTTCTTTTGTTTTTGCTTTTTATTACTCTGATGAAGATTGAATCTGAATGGAAGTTCAGATGCTGAAAATATCTAAGAATGGGGGAGGAGAGAACTGATTAAAGTTTTATTTGCTGATGCTCCTCACCAATTTATGTCCAAATGTTAGACTGCTAATTAATGACTGCTCATGAAATGCCATGTGTCAGCAATGAATCACTTACCTTTGTTGTACCTCAATAGTATACAGCTAATGAAGTAGGACAAGGCATATAATTAAAAACTAAATTAGCTTTATTGTAACATTCAGTTATGCCTACATCCAATTGGTAGCATAAATGAAACAACTTTATTTCATGGTATTTTAATTTAAAGGTAGGAAGAAAATTACGGATGGCTAAAACTAAAATTGATTGTTTTATAAGATGATGGAAAAAACCCATCAAAGTGGAAATAAACAATCTACTCTGATACTTTAAAAACACACCCAAAGGAAGTCCCAAAGGTGCTTTTCAAAAGGCAACTGGACTTTGTTTTTCCTTGAAGACATTTCGCTTCTCATCCAAGAAGCTTCTTCAGTTCACACAAAGGGAGTCTCTTCTGTGTTCTGTATTAAATTGATATAAATTATTATAAAAATTGAGATCTTTAAGTATGGAGCTAAGATCTTGATTTAGACATTTTTATTGATTTACACAAATATTAATTATTCATAAATTAATGTATTAATGTTAACACATATGTACCTCAGTTACCTATGTATAATATTAGGGTCTATTCTTCTAGAGTTAAGATAGTATTAGGGTATAGTATGGAGATGACATTGGTCACCTTTGTGGATGACGTTTTGAGGGCTTGGGATGGAGAGACTTCAATTGTCCTGGGCCTCCTGGATCTCTTAGTAGCTTTCAATACCATCAAGCATGGTTTTCTTCTGAACTGGTCGTGGGCATTGGAGGTGGGAGGCACTGTTTTGCAGTGGTCCTCTTCCTTACACTGTGGCTAGTACCAGTTAGTGCTAATGGGAGGAAGAATCCAGCCCTAGGCTCTTACAGTGTGGAACACCCCAGGTTCTGATCTCTCACCACTCCCTTTTAATTAAACTGCTGGTTTAGGTTATTGAACAGCGTGGGCTGCATTGTCCTTTGTATGCAATGATAGCCAATTGTACATCTCCACTCCTAGCCAGTCAGGTAGTACCATTTCAGTGGTGATCCAGTGCCTGGAGGTTGTGAAGCCCTGGATAGGGATAAGTTCAACTCTAGCATAATGGAATGTCTTTTGGGGTTTTGGACCCCTGGGACTTTTGATGGATTATCTTTTACTCTCATTGGAATAGCACTTATCCAGACAGAGCTGGTGTTGAATTTGGAAGTCCTTCCTGAGTCCTTAAAGAGCAGCTAGCAGCCATGGTTAGGGGGGACCTTTGCACAGATATGTCTTATGTGCCATTTGCACCCATTCCTGGATCAAAAGACCTTGCTTACATGCTTTGGTCACTTCCCAGTTGGACTATTTCTTCTTGGCATTATAAGAGCTGTGATGGCGCTGTAGTTAGAATGTAGTATTGCAGGCTAATTTTGCTGATTGCCAGCAGTTTGATTCTCATGCTCAAGGTTGACTCAGCCTTCCATCCTTTCAAGGTTGGTAAAATGAGGACCCAGATAGTTGGGGGAAATATGCTGACTCTGTAAACCACTTAGAGAGGGCTATAAAGCACTGTGAAGCGGTATTTAAGTCTAAGTGCTATTGCTAAGTGCTATTGGGGCTGTCCTTGAAAAATTAAGAACCACCTCTCAGTTTACCTATATGCTGTGGAAACTGAACTACTGCTGTGGAAACTGACCTGGGTTCTAGTTTCTTTCTGAGTGCAATTCAAAGATCTTTAAATACTTATCGGGGACAGGATAAGTTATTTGAGGGACCATCTCCCCCTAAGGGTATCTGTCCATTCCACTAGATCTGATAGAGTTGGCACACTGCAGATACCTTCCCATAAATGTTGATTTCTAGTAGAATTTTGAAAGCAGGCCCTTTCTGTAGTAGCCCTTGCCCTAGTATGGAATATCCTTTCCATGCCCTCAACCTCTTAAATTTCCAGAAAATCATCTACAATTGGCTCTCCACCCCTCCCTGGCAGTGCAAGGATAGAGCTTGGGAGACTGTATGCTGGATGGATGTAGTTGGACTTAACGCCTGACTTTTCTTGTTTTTCTTGTTGCATTTTCATTAATTGTTCTTAGCCACCTAGAGATGTGTCTCACAAGATGGGTGGTCATATAAAACTTTTTAAGTAAGTAAAAAATAAAACTAAACATGGATTACATTTGCTGCTATGTAACCTTTAGTAAAAGACAAAATATTTTTGGGATATGGGATATATTTTGGGAAGTGCAGGATTGTTAAAGCCAATAACTACCATTGGTTAAAAAATTCCTAGCCTTATCGATGATGTGATTAAATACAAAAAACAAATGTACAGTAGTTTGCGTTAATTTCAATAGGAACAGTTTATGCATATTTACAATTCATCTGGTGAGATAGATATTCAGGTATTTTGTTCTGTTCCCCACTGCTATCCTTCCATTGTCTCTCCAATTACTTTGCTTTTGCATAATCTTTTGCATATACTTCTACTTCAAATTTTTGCTATGCTGTGAAGTCTGAAATTTCCAAAGTGATTACAAATAATTCTCTGTTCAACAATAAGCAACAATGCAAATAATTTCACAAACACTGCTATTAAGTACTTTTGCAGCCCACCTGCCTATTTTTTACATCAGTGGCCTGGGTAGGAAAGACAAAGAGAAAGCAAAATTATCCTCTCATTCTCCAGAGTGAATTTGAAGTTTCTACATGCAGTATAAGATAAGACTGGCAAACGCAGTATATCCAAAAGCAAGTTCATATGGTATCAAGTTTTAATATGTTTTTGAGATGTTTGAACAACATTTTTCCGATCTAACCTTTTCAGAACATATTTATGTGCATTTTGATTACAAGGTCAAGGAACTCTTGGATATAGAGGACATAAGGTATTCTATGTATTGCCTGCATTTTTCTACCATTTATCAACATCCCTAATCTGAACTGTAGCTGACTTTTCAGATAAATGAGGTTTGTTTTCTTCTATTTTGCTTCAGGTTTTTTATCTTCTCAAAAAACTTTTCAATCAATCAGGGAACTATGCAAAGGCTATCTGTCCCCAACTACGCTACAGCACTTTGTCACTTATTTACCCTGTTGAAATTAAGCTTCCATAGTGATGTCCTGACTGCAGCTTCTTGTTTTTGTAATCCTTCTGTGTGATCTCTAATTACATTATGAGATTGGACAGTTCAGTAATGACAAACTGGAGAATAATTTCTCTTGTTGACATTTGCTATTCCATGGCATGGTTTTGTTATGTTTTGCTGGGTTTATATAATTAAGTTAAATCAGTGGGGCCATGGATACCTATCTTTCATCCAAGCAATGAGATGGTAACAGCCTATATTCAATAAATTCCTCTTTTAGTCACTCAGAATCAATTTGGGCTGCCCAGACATCCAGGTTTAATTGAATATAAGAAGCAAGATGCACGTTTAATATATTAAGAAAATAAAGATGGCAAGAAACAGACTTGATGCTATGAATTAACTTTGGTATTGTAGATAAAATTCTCAAATTCCAAATCTAAATATACTCACTTTAAAAACCCACTCTAATGAACTCTAGAAATGCTTGTTAAAACAGTACTTTTTTTTTTTTGCAAATCAAGTAATTTGGTTTGTTCTAAAAATACTGCAGTAGTATGTTCGCTTTAGGATGGAAATCCAGCAACTCCAACTTTTGGCCATAGCCAACTTCTAATTTTCTTATCTTATATTTTCTTTCATTTGCCACATTTTATTTGTGTTGTCATAAAATTAAACAATTTAAACCAATACTTTTGAATTAAAGTTATATAGAGCACCCAGCATTCTCTGATAGGTGACAAGACCTAGTGAACCATGACTGACCTTAAAAAATTTAAAAAAATAAATATAGTTGGCAAATATCTAGGATTAGCAGGACAGTAGGATATATTGGGAAGTTGAAGAAACCTTCCAGAAGAAAATGAAAAGCCATTTCCATGGTCTTGCTAAGAGAATTATAACAATACATGTACACACAACAATTGGGTTCAGTTTGGAGACCCAATGTTATCATCTAGTATATGATAAATTAATACTGAAAAATACTTTATAAATCATCTCCAAATGAAGTACATAGAATACCAACCATATTCCACTGTATATGGTTTATAATATAAACCATTCCTTTGGGGAAATGGTTTATATTATATAGCTGATATATGGATCCTCATCCACTGTGTGTTCTATGAATCCAGACATTGCAATTTATAAACTAAAACTGCATAGTAAACCATAACCATGCTTTAGTTTATAAATTACAATGGCTGCATTCATAGAACGCAATGCAACACTCCAATATTGGGGGTGGTGGTGGATGATACTGGTATTCTGTTCTATGAATTAGGTCATATCTGGAAGCCTATGTAAATAAGACTAGAAATATTACACCTTGATACAGCAAACACTCCTCTGTGAACATATGTCAGACGCATTCCAGGTAGAAAAAAGATAACAGTATTTGATGTCTTGAGTCTTTAATCTTAATTCTTTGTGTCACTTGCTTTTCTGATTGCTCAGAACTCATCTTAGATTTTGTATATTTGGAGATGAGCTTTATTTATTCTTTGACTAGAGAAG